>OZ010614.1:66438936-66768936 GCA_963932145.1 Acanthosepion lycidas
AATTTTGTTGGTTAAGAGTTTATTGTAGGCTGTAGGTTCCATAGTATATATGTTTGTGGTTTTGTCAGCCAAAATGAATACCTTGTTGGAGTTGATTATTTTTTTCTTGTCGTCTATGATTTTTTTCTGGAAAGTGTCTTTTGAATTTCAAGGTTCTGACCATGTTTGTCATGTCTTCCTCGAATTTTAGCATTTCCTTGCATATTGGGGGGCATTTCCTTGTATTATAGCTGAATGTCTCGGGTTTTTCAGTTGTTTGTTTTTTTGGGTCGTTGAGGGAGAAATATGCCTTCCATCTCATTCGTCTTATGAGACTTTCGATTTTCTCTGTTAGTTGGAGTTTATATGAAGCTTGGATGGGTATAGGGATGTCTTTCAGTGAGTATCGTAGCTCAAATTTCCTGATATTGAGCGCTTTCTAATAAGTACCGCGCATATATGTAAATAATTATACATATATATATATATATATATTTATTTATATTTATACACACACACACACATACAAAATATGGGTGCATGAATGAGTGGTTAGAATGTTTGCTTTCTGATCATAAGACCTAAATTCGAATGTCACTACGGTTGATTTGTAAGGAAGGAAACTTCCTGGTGTTATCAGTCAGAGGGGGGCATCCCAGCATGCAACACTTTTTGTTGACCCAAGCCACGTGAGTGAAATTGGGTAGACAGAACACTTAGGGACCGTTGATAGCTGTGCTAGCACAAAGTAACAAGTCATCATGACTTAGGGTTCGAGTTTACTGGCCTTGTTCAGATTGTTGATCACGCTAGATAACACGCTCTCTCCCAGAAACTGTAACCACAGGTGGGTTCTGTGAGTGTTGAACAAACACAAATGTGCCTGAGCAAACGTCTGCAAAATTTAAAATTTTGAATTGAGATTTTTACTGAGGAACACTTGCCCTCTAACTGAAAATGCTGGATCCGCTCCTGATGTGCATCCAATGAATCATTCAAACTAGTCAAGTAATCAGTACATATCTGGACTTTTCCATTAGCCTTTTTAACAACTACAATAGGAGTTGCTCACATGAAATAATTAACAAGCACTATTACACCTTCTTGCTGAAGACATTGTATTTCTTTTACAATAATATTCAAAGCAGCATTAGGGTACTGGCCTTTTTATGTAAAAAATTGGTATAGAATCTGGAGTTAATTTCAGAGTAGCTTTAATTTTTGTACAGCACCCAAGTCAAACGTCACTAAAAATATTTTTAAGTTCTTCCGTGAAAGGATTTTCAGTAGCAGAAACTGACATCTGGTTAAAAGTATTGAACACAGATTTGAGAGGAATTTTAAAAAGGTTAAGTTGTTCTATCCTGTCAAGATCAGTTAAATTTAATTTCAAATTATCTACAACATAACACAAACCAGAAAATGTTCTATTTTGAAAGAAAACATTACAATTTAACTCACCAGTTAAACAATTTGTACTTCCAGATGCGCCCAGTGCTATGTGATCGGTTTCAGACACATGTGGCTTTTCAATTTGTTCCCAAGTTGAATGCGATATTAATGTTATGTCCGACACTGTATCAAACAATATATTTTCTGTGGGATTCGTAATCAACTTTGAATGTTGCAAATACTGTATTTGATTCAGACTTTTTCCTCCGATTCATTTTTTTTACTTTTTTCAGGTTGAATTTTCAGTTGAATTTTCGTGTGAATTTGGATTGTAAAATGTTTCTTTATATCTGTTTCTGTGACAAATATCGTGCTTACATTTTTTGAAAAGACAAAAAAAAGCGTACATAATGCCAGTTGCCACAATGCCAACATTTTGAAAGAGGTTTCTTTTCATCACACTTTTTTTTTCTCGTGTGGATGTTGCTGGTTATTGATAAATCATAGTTTTTTTGAATCAGCATAGCATCTCTCTTTATGCTTAATAAATTATTGCATTCACTGGTGAAGGCTTTTAGTTTCATGGTAAAATATCTTTCTCCTGTTTCAGTTTTGAAATAAGTCAGGTGCAAACATCAGCATAAGTAGATTTTAATCCTACAATAAAAATCAAACATTTCAACTGTTCCCCTGCGAGGAAACTTAATTTAAATTTTTCACATTCCTGATGTTACATAATCATCAGCGTCATCTTTCATTAGCTTTAATTGAAACCCGTGGTGTACCAAAGCAAAGTGCCACCCGAGACCCACATTCATAATGGTACCCACTATTTTTGGAGGAAAAATATAAATAAAATACACTTAATGGCATTTATTTGTATTTGAAAAACAAAAAATTTAAAAATTAGCTGAATAAACGTTATCATATTTTTGAGCTTTTGCAGAAACAAAGTTACTAATAACTTGGTCAAAGTCTATCTTCTCCACAGTTTCATGTTCAATTGAAATGAGGGAAAAATTGGATAAGCAATCTTGTGACATACTCAATCTCAACTGACTTTTAAAGAGTTTCAGTTTTGAGAAGCAGTAGCAACAAAAACTGTGAGCATCAAAAACAGCCATAGAGCAATCACAATATTTGACACTGTTTTTTGAAGTTGACATCGAGAAATCCATCTCGGCCATTTGATAGCCGATGATTTGGTCATCATGGTCATGTCATGTTCCACTTTGAAAGCTGCTGCAAAAAAAACCCTGAAGTTGGAGAACTTCCAAAGACAGCACTGTATTTGCTACTGAGAATTTTAAATTTCTGCTCCAATTCGCAATACTGAAAGATACTGAAGATATCTTCCAGTATTGCTTGTAATACAGCCAAGACAGTTTGCAGATGAGGCATAGAGTTAAATCATGCTTTCAGTTCATTTATAAGTCAATCATGACATTCATAAAGATTTCTCTTTACTTCCTGCATGTTTGACATACATCATCTTCCTTCCGCCTCTCCCATTACCTTTATCTTTCTTCTAATCTGCTTTTCAACTGGAATTTCTATTTCTCGGACTTTGTTTTACCAATCCAGACACTAGCCTGTTCACGTTTCGGTTAAAGAAAATTTTGGTTGCATCTGTGTGGGTTATACATATATCCAAACCAATCCCAGGTTCTTGAAGTTTCTTTTGGATGAGATTTATTTGTCCCAGAATTTCTTCCCAGTAAAACAAATGTGGCATGAAGGAGAAGTTTTAAATTTTAAAGCAAAATAATTTGTGCATCTCCTCTCGTTTAAAGATTTTCTGAAGCTGCCTGAATCACTCCTTGGCATCCAGTTTTCCCTGCACGAATAGCTTTGTATGTGCAGTCCAATGTGTGGTTACCAAACGCTTCATCATAAACTTCACATGCAAAGATAAAACTTCCACTGATGATTGGAAGAGGTGAATAATATATAGAGTCTCTTAATCATTCCGAAAAATGTAATGACACTTTCATTGACAGCTGACACATGAACACCGCATAAATTCAGACTATGATTACAACATTGCATAAATTTAGCTTTTCCATTTATGTTTCGTAGAAGACGTTGAACACCACCATGAACTCCAGCCATACTAGCCGCATTGTCAAATTCTATCTCTCTACATTTTTTGAAATCAAGTTTCTCTTTCTCCAGTCAATTCAAAATCATCTTCTTGGTATCATAAGCTGTCTTCCCATGCTCAGAAATAAAACCAAGAAATGATTCCCGCACCCCCACTTCTTTGTCTTCAACAATGGCATATCGACAAATGAAACTCATCTGATCAGTATGAGAAATGTCCGGCGTGCAGTCTAGTATGATCACAAAATAGTTGTCTTTTTGAATTCAATCCAATATATTTCTTTTACGTAGTTTCCCAAAATATGAATGAATTCATTTTGGATTTTAAATGGCAAGTACCACTGGTTATCATTTACTTCTTTCAAGTAATGCTTTCCAAGAACAGGATCATACTTGCTCATAAGTTCGACAAGTTCTATAAAGTTACTTTTATTGGAACTATATACATCTTCTCTTTAACCTCTAGGTCTTTCGTCAGAGATTTCACAACATCAAGTAACTGTGTTGAAACCTGTCTCCAAATCTGTCTTTCTTTCATAATTTGTTCTTGTAATTTACTGTCAAGGGTTTTACCTTTATTAAAGGTCATTTCCAACATCTTCCATTCCTTGAAAGCTCTTTGGTGGTCAGATGAATTTTCATGTTCAGGCATTTTTGAATTAAGCTATCTAGAACTTTTTAAATCCTGGATTTCTTGCTAGACTTGATTTGCATTTGTCTGTCTTCAGAAAGAGGCAACAACAGAAACAATAAAGAGATTTGTTTGTCCTTGAGTACAGCAACCATGATCTCAAAACAGTTTTTCCATTCTCCATAGTTTTGTAAAAACAATGTGTTAGCATTACCCTCGGACTATTCCCCCCCCCCAGTCATACAGTTGGAGCAAATAGTTCATCCTTATTTTGAAACTTTTTAGGTCCCAATATTGCAAGATCAACAAGCGACTGCTCTGAGCAAGTTCATGGTCAAAATGTGATGTCTTTGTACACAGCAATCTCTTTGCTTGCCTGTTCTATTACTTTATCTCTGGTAATTTCATCAATTCTGCTGGTTATTTAAAAAAATGCTCGTGTTTTAAAATAAAGTTTTTAAAACATTAAAAGTAAACTTTGTTTTTGCTTTTTTAGAGGAACAAATCTCTAATTTTTTTTGTGTTTCTACTACTCAATGTAAAAAAATAATTTTGATCAATTGAAGAATCTCTTTATCCCTGACATGCGTGGGGGGATTCTACAGTTGAGCTAGAATGGTGATTCTACAGTTGATCCTAAATGAATATTTAAAAATATCTTAAAAATTGTTCTGGAAGACTTTAAAGGATAATACTTAATATTTTACATCTAAATAATCTTAACTTACCTTTTTATATTAAAAACTTAAGATTGTTAGTTTGTAATACTAATAAAAAAGTTAATATATACTAGATTTGATTTTTCTGAAAATGTTTAGTTTAAAGATTTCTAAAAAAATTAAAATTTAATGTAGAATGCTGTTGTTTTCACATAATAATTCTAAAAAAGTGATTTCATGGAAAATCTATTGAAATCTCTTAAGTGCATGATATTTATACAGTTTTTGAGCTTTAAAAATTGCAAGTTTAGTAAAAACTTTCGAAATATAAACAAACTTTAAATTGTGTATATTTCTGGTTCTATTTTACTACAATTGATTTTCCTTATTTAAAAAATATCCAACCTTTTTCTACAAAAAGAACCAATTGAAAAGAAAAAAAATAATATTAATTTTTAACAAGTTTCAAAGATCTACAGTTGATCAGTCTGGGAGATTCTACAGTTCAGCTAAGCTGGGGTGGAGATTTTACAGTTGATCAGTCTGGGGGATTCTTTAACTGATCCAATGTTTTATATCAACGCTTTCCAATAAAAAAAAAAGTGACATCAACCTGGCTTGTGGGATCCAATTTCTTTTCAACATCAACTCATCTAGTGACCAATTCAACCAAGATGAGATTCAGAAACCTACTTACTCAATATCTTAAAAACATAAAGGAAATCGTAACTATATCAGTCGAAGTGAGACAACTCTACAGTAAGTCAAGCAATCTATTTCATTCAATTTCACCATCAACATAAACTGTTTAATTCCTTACCAGATCGATAGCAGAACACCTTCTATATTACCCTTGATCACATAACCAAAAACTCTAAAGTGTTTTAAACAACTTTATTATATCGTGTGTACCTTTTATATAAAAATATTTTCTTTTAAAATAAATATCTGCCTATTTGAATACTTCTATTTTCGTTGTTGTTGCCTTTGTTGCCTTTGATTTAGTAAAAATAGTAGAGGGTCAGATTAATTTGTATTTTCTCACTGATACAGATTGACTAACCGACTACAATTCTATATTTTGTACAACAAATATATATATTTGCTGCTCCCCGCCCTCCCATGTTTATGTACTGGTAATTTGAAGGCAGCATTCCTTTAAAAAAAAGCTGAAAAATTCAGGAATGTGTATCTTGGAGATAAGCCATTATTTGCTTTTTTTTTTATTGGAAAGCGTTGATATAAAACATTGGATCAGTTAAAGAATCCATGAAACACAACTTCCTCACTTTCATGGATTCACGTGTCGATATGTCGAATATTTTAAGGACTCACTAAGTCATGTTGAAGAAGTTTCATATTTATAAGTTTTCTTAATCATGTGGGGGCTTGAGAATGTTTACATTTTTTTTGTGCATTGAACTCTGAACAGGTCAACTCGAGGTCAACTGTGCGGACGTAGGCAGGAACATGACATTAGTATTTATAGACCAATCAGAAAGCATTTTTTCGTACTGAACTCTGGAGCCAATTTTAATGGGTTCAGCACAAACTGTGATCCACTTTTAACAGGTTTAAAACAGAGAATGTAGAAATCTAATTCTACACAATATAGTGGGGATATCGCTTGGAATATCCTGGTGTGGTCTTCTAGTCTCAGTAAGAGGACACTCACAGCAGGGCCAGATCAAAGTACTATCATCTCAGATAGCTTATTAAAAGCTGAGGTTGCCAACATGGCAGCATTTCATGTGTTTGTGATCTTCATAAAAAACAACAAAAAAAAACCCAAAAAAAACAAAGGAATGAATGTGAAAAAAAAATTGAATTATAAAAACACAATATTAGATTACTTTTTTAAAACACCATAACATAAAAATGATTGATTGCATCTTCAATTTTTTTCACTTGCAAAATTCTTTCCCCATAAAGTGCTGATCAGACCCCCTCACTCCCACCTTGGTCCTCCATTGATTGAAACAAATATAAAACAAAGAATGTTTTTCTCTGAATACTTCACTGAGTTTTTCCACTGATTCAGTGAAGGTGGAATCCATTGCCTGCTTTGGTAAAATAGAATTCGTATAACGGTCGTGTTCCTTAGTGCCCAGCTTATGAATTCGGTGATGAATTTTCCATTTTTCATCTTTGTGAGGAAAATCAGCATGAAAGGTATCCATTTAGCATTTAAACCATGAAGTGAATGTTTTTCTGCTTGCTGGGTGATAGTGGAATTCTGTGTTGTTGTTGGCCATTTTGGCCAACAACAAGACAGAACCAGTAAATTGGTATTTTATCCCAAATAAAAATGGTATTTTAGTTTGTTCTAGTGTGGAAAATTTCAATTTGATTCTGGAACTGTGCAGTTATTGCTATCACTAACTGTTGTTGTGACTTCTGAAACTGTTCTTGTTGTTGGCGTAAAATCTCCATGAGCATCTCTGATGAAATTGCCATGTAGATTTTGAAGTTTGAGTACTCGTCGCCAAAAATTTGTTATATCTCAGTTTGTTAGGATAAGTGTATTTTTTAACATATAATAAAATAACTTTTATTCATTTACTACCTGAGAACAGCAAGGATTTGTTTGGTTTTAAACCAGGAGTTCCACATGCATGTCAGCTTATCAGCATGTTGGATTCAGAAGTACATGGTCCAATTCAAGGACAATGGATGTAACTCAGTTGTATTTTGAGTTAATGTCTTTTATAGAGGGGAAGTAAGTTTGCACCCCCTAACACTGTCAAATAAAGTTCTCAGGATATTATCTTCAGACAAATCAATCAGTTCCATTTGTAACTCCTTGGGAGCCTCTGATAAGTTAACTAAATGAGGCTGAAAAGCAAGTTTCAGGGTGACGTTATACTCTTCAAAATCATTGAATCTTCTGCTGTATTCTTCTGTTCGTGAGTCATAAAACTGACTGATATTCCTGAAACGATTCATAGATATCATCTTCATTTTCACTCATTACTTTCAATGAAAGTTTTGACTGAGCAAGGAAGGACTTGAAAAATAACTTCTAAGTGAAGACATTTTTTGCCACATTATCATATATTGATTTATTTCTACCTTGTAACGAAATATTTAACCCATTTTCATTTGTCATTACTTCATATACAAATGCAGCATCTCTGTGAAATGTATCTGATCCTGTGTATTGTAATGGAGAATCAGGTGAACCCAAGAAGAGATGCAGTGGTGGCTAAAAAGAAGAGCCACTTGGTTTTGACCTCCTGATTGGGATGAATTTGATCAAGGAACTGGTGTGAGCCAGAATCACTCCTTCAGATGAAGTGGTGTTCTTTGACAGAAAAACATCTCTCTGTGTGGCTCTCACCATAGAGGAACTGAACTTTAGCATCAAGTTCATTCAGAAAGTGTGGATGGCATTATGGAAGTGGGTCAAAAATCAAGCACCAATAGGCCTATGAAACAAGATAGCAGAGCTGGTGTGTAAGAAATATAACCAAGATAGAAGTAGAATCCCGGATGTTCAACACACCTCCTGCTGCAGTAGATATCTTGATGTTAACAAGAATGAGGATGAATTACCTCCCCTGTGAAGGAGCCCTAGAAGGAAATGCTCAACCTCTACATATTGGTGTTGTGATCAGGAGATTAGGGTGGAGCATAATGTAGAATTGAATAAACTTGACAAAACACCCAAATTTGGTTGTGTGTGGTGCACAAGAGTTATGTCCTCTTTCGCAATTGGCTGTTGGGGGAGTGCTGTTCAGCAGAGAGCTGATATTTTGCGAGAGATGTTTGCCATACAAAATCCTCACTGACAACAATACTGTATTCACCAGAAGGTCATTCAAGGCTTTCATGTAGGAATAGGGCATCCAGCTGCACTTTTGGTGCACACATGTACCATAGGAGCATACATTGGGTTGTAGTGCAGAAGTAGTGCACCATACAAGAAGCCTTTTACTTGTATAATGTGACACTGAAGAGTGACATATTGAACCCAACTGCACCAGATATTTCAGCAACTGATGAAGGACAGAAGACACCAAATTCAACTTAAAATTAATTCCTGATTTTGATGGATTGGTGTCTCGTCTTACAGTAGTTGAATTGGTAAAGAAGCACTCTCAACATGCAGAGAGCCAGACAAGATGAACACATGTATAGTTGAGAAAAAAATATTTTCAAAGTCAATAAACTCTGGTGGTATTTCTATGAGGGGGGTTTGAAAAGTTTTCAATCTAAGGGACTTCAAAAATATCTTGATGTTTGGACAGATTTTGGGAAGTGAATCAGTTTAAGAAATTTTCAGCACCAACCTGTATTTTGTGTTTACTATTTAATGTTCATATTCATTTTATTTTCAATATCTTTATAATTTTCATAAATGTTAAAATTAACTTTCAACATATCAAATTGAAAAGCATTAAGAATGCTTTTGCATATCTGGCAAGATATTGTAGAGTCATTCCATGTCAAATTAACAAGGGTTTGACTATCACAAACATGGATTTTTTTTCAAATTTGATGAACTTATAGAGCTTCATGATACAAATTGAATGATGTTAAGCATCAAAAGGTTTTGGAGATATGACCCTTTAACCTTTGCCAAAAAGGTTAATTTTTTAAAATAGTCAAAGTTTAAATATCAATACCTCAGTTATTTTTTCACCTACAAAGCTAAATTATATACCATTTTAAGTACTTAGATATATTTATTTTTTTTTTTGTTTAGAGGTCAAATAAAATAATCTGACCTTAACTTTTGACCATGAATTTCTCAAAATCATCTCTTTAATTTTTTTTTTAATTTGACAACAAATTTTTCTGCCTTAGGGCAAGAAATCTACAAAATTTTGTGGTGGATTTGTGACTGGTAGACTTGGCTACAAGGGTTTTAATGAGTTAGGCCAAATTAAAAATGGCAGATTTTGGCATTTGCCACTATCTGCTAACATTTTCATATATCCCAATATGGTTAAGTTGTATATCTTTAGAAACCGCTTTTAATAATGATTAATATACACATAAGAACTATGATCATAAAACATTTGATCACAAATAACACATATTCTGTTGACATTACAGACATTTGTCTGTTACCATAGAAATGACAAAGAGCTGGAGCATATCAATTTTGTAATTATATCAGTAGCTGTCTATCTGTTCGAAAGTAAGCATAGATAAATACTGAAAAAAAACCTTAATTTCAAAAATAAAAAGCTGATCTGTTTCTCTCATGGCACTACTTCACATTATAAAAATTTTATCACTTTGTGCAACATTTCGTATTGACATGTCTTTGCTACTGACTGCAAATGTTGCTTTTTCATTACTCTCAAGATGAAACAGTTCATTTTATTGATTTGGTAAAATCTAAATAAAAGAAATTTTATATTCAAGCACAATGGAATGATAAAAATGAAAGTTTCATTAAAATATTTTATAATTTACTTACAAGTTGAACCATAATGGCCACATAAATTCCTCCAGCTTGATGGTATGTAGAAGGAAAATTGAAAAGACCAGCTCCTAAAGCAGCATTGACAACCAGAAAAACAGCTCCATACCAACTGATTGAACCACCTTTAAAAAGTGAACATGAAAATATTTAGTAAATTAAAATACAAAACAAACAGTTAACGTGTTGTCTTCAGTATGTTAACCAGTTAAGTAATGGTGAATACCAGACAGTAAACAGAAAAGAAGGGGAGAAAAAAAAGAGAACGTTACACAAATGACTACAGGTATTGTCTGGCACAGTATTTACAGCACTGATACAAATACATGAAATGTATTTTTCTATAATCTATAAGATAAAGAGCAAAAGGACAAAACATAAATAAGTAATGGAATCATAGAAAGTCCAGCAAAGCTTGTTGCAGACTGTTGCTTGCTAGGAGATAGGAGAGAAAAATTCCTTTAACAATTTAACATTCATCATTTCAAAAACATGAATAAATAAAACTTTGAAAATGTGTTTGATTTGGTCAGCGAATAAAAGTATTTTATATTTTATGAAAATTGAACAAACAGGTTATTGGATATGTATAATATTGGTTATATATATATATATTTATTGATTAATTACAACAGTATATCATAAAATTTAAATCAATATTCCAAGAGCTGTAACAATTTCTTATTTGTGAAGGATAACAAAAAAAGAAAACAGATGGTGGCAACAATTCACACATTTTTCAATTTGTGTACTCTATATAGAAAAAGTTTCTGGCATCTTATATTGGTAGACAGCTTTACTTCGTGACAAAAAGAACAAACATTTCAAATTTGTAAATATTTTCAAATACTCCAGCATGAGATGACTTATAAAAGCTATTTCACAACTATAAAGATCAATCTTTTTCTAATATTATGTTTATAGGTACACAAGTATTTTGCAAAGATGAAATTGGGAATGTCATTTCTTGCTGCAACTTACATATTGTGTAGCTCATTTTACAATTAAGAAAAGGATAAAAGGTTAATAAAGGTATTATGATACACACCAGGAAATACTAGATGCTCTAAATACATATATAGGTATATCCCCTTGTCTGTCAAATTTAATGTCAACAAAGAACCTTTCTTCTGAGAGAAGTTTTGATCTATGATGCCCCTGTACTGGGTTATCCCAAGATAAATACGAAAACAGACTTTTCACTGAGAAATTCAGAGAAGCCAAGGGTATTGAAGGGTTTGACTTTGTAGACGAACTCATAACCACCAGATGCAGATTCACCCTTTCAATGGATATGAGGCATCAAAGTTCACATTCATTCTATCTGGTCAATGCTTCAGGGAGAGAGAAAGAGAGAGATAGAAAGAGAGAGAGAAAGAGAGAGAGAGAAAGAGAGAAAGAGATAGAGAGAAAGAGAAAGAGATAGAGAGAAAGAGAAAGAGAGAGAGAAAGAGAGAGAGAAAGAGAGAGAGAGAAATAGAGAGAGAGAGAGAGAAAGAGAGAGAGAGATAGGGCAAATGCAAAAGGCCTGTTATGCAGCAGTATTGACATAAATTATCAAGCAATTTACAGAAATTATATTTAAAAGCTCTATGTTAGAAAAAGAATACTTTCCATGTTAGATTCATTAATGTGGTTGTTAATTAATTAGCATCAATTAAGAATAAAAATATGGCATATGACCAATGAGGAAGCATAAAATGACCCTTTCATTGAATTGAATATATAGACCAATTTCTAGCTTCTCTGAAACCATTTTTTAGCTACTGTTACTTTTTCAGGATGAATACTAGTGGCTAAAAATGATTTTCGAGAGAGGTTAGAAATTACATATTTTCAGACTAGTGACTATATTGTCTTTACTCTTCACGTTTTTAACATTTCTACAGACATATTCTTTTACGTTCTCTGGATCGGATGTATGTTGAATTTGGAAATTGCGGAGTACGTTTGCTTTTTCATCTCAAAACTGCAATTCGACAAAGTGACTGACAGGACTTTATGGTAATGTGTAAAAATGGAAAAGCTTTATTCACATTCAGACGAGGAATCTCTCGTTTTTTTATATTCACGTAAAAGAGTTTTTTGGCCGTTGTACTATCCAGCTTTTTTCAAATGTTTCTCGTACTCGGAATTTTTTGACCAAATCCTTTTTATTCAAGCTGCAGTGATAGATTGTTTTTATTCTGCTTTCCATGCTTCGAGGGGGGAGGGGGCTATCTGACATCTATTTTGCCATGAGAACCGAGAAGAACTATCACAGATTCTAAACAAACAAAATGATTTCTTCACGGTGAATAAGTCGACCTATAAAGACAGCTGGCAAAAACGAATCTCTGCACTAAGCTTCCATATGGTATTCCAAGTATTTATAAAAATTGTATTCCACTGAAGCCCATGGGCATTTGTTAAAATAGGTAACTCCATGAGATCGCTAAAAAAAAAGAGCGTAGCATGATCAAAAAGATGCCAAACTTGACAAAAACAAAATTTTATTGTTTAAATGTTTATGTTATTATTAAAAGGAAAGACCAAAGTTTTTTTTAATTATTTTTAAAAAAATTTCCTTCTTTTTAGAACATTCTAAATTTTGATTAAAAAAACCTTGTTTCTCTTTGCATCACTGGAACTAGTAAAAAAATAACATATTCAATTTTTAGCACGTTTTTTTTTTTTTTTGTATGACACACATTAATTTGGAAAATCTTGCAAAAATAAAAATAATTGTCGGATGTTAATGAAACTTTCAGGAACTATTAATAGATGATGGAAAATATTATAAATATGTTTTTTTTTTTATTAAAGTCATGGCAGAAATATTTTTTTAATATTTATTATTCCCACCACGCCCAACTAATTTTATGAAAACTTTGATCGCATCGGGTTTAGTGATTAATAGTTAAAAGCACAAGGCTTTGAGGAATGCAAATCATCTTTTTTTGTTTTTAATTGGACCCCCTCCCCCCACCTGAAAATCAGCTCTGAAGTGTAACTTACAAAACTCAATAAAACAAAAATATTATTTAATTTCAAATGCTTTTATTTGCTTTTAGTTGTTTTTATGAATATGGACAATATTTTCTGAAAGCAAAAAATTTTTTCGATGAAAAATAAATTTTTAATACAATTATTTATTATTTCTTTAATTATAATAGATTTTTACATTTAAGTTGTTAAAATATAGAATTAGTTAAAAGCTGCATCGGGTTTCCTAAGTCTCCTTATGAGATAGATCTTTTTTTAGCGCGTTGTAAATTGTATCATTTTGACTAATCAGAAGATCTGCAGTAATTAAAAAATGTAATTTTGTGTTTATAATCGGGCTGTAATTATAAAGTATGGAAGACCAACCAGAATACAATTAAATTGCGTTATTTCAGTTAAGCATCGTTCAATTTGAACTGAGAAGGGTACCTACAAGTATTAGTATCATCTTATGAAATTTATAGGATCTTATTTTTATATTAATCTCAGTTATGACATTTTTCCATGAATGAAATATCAGAATTAATAATAAAATAAATGAAAATACAAATAATACAGTAAAATGTAATAAATGTACATAAAATTATAGTATTTTATGTACACTTCTGATAAAATTTCATAAGAAAGGTACCTATAAATTAATTAGATACCTTTCTTATGAAATATGAAATGTAATCTCACTCTTAACAGTCTAATTTTAATTTCTTTATAATATATTTTCTATAAAGCATCGTAAATGTAAAGATGAAAGCGAAATATAAAAGAAAATTAGATCGCTGAAAGATTTCCTTAAAAATAACGAGCTAAATAATTTGTTTACTTAAATTTTCGCCTTCCGTAGAACAAATTATGATCATGTAATCCGTCAATACGTCATTCAACACCTGTCAAGTGACCTGCTTTGTTAAATTTTCAAATTACATCTTTTTGGCGCAGAAGCTAAGTTAACCTTGGTTCAAAATATTTTAAATAAACATAATTTTTGATTTTCTTAAAATAAGTTTTGAAAAAATGATAATTGAATTTTAAAAGAATTTCAAATCGAGATTTTCATCTTTTTTATAAAATGGAAAAAAATGGTTCCCATGATTGATTATCTGTCAATTTTGCTGACTCAAAAAAAAAAAAAAACAAGATTTTTAACGAAAATTTCGGACGTGCTAGGAACGATTAAAAAATGTAAAAAAATACCCCAAAAATACTTAGATCTCTCTTCTTAGTTTTGCTATTCAAAACGGAAAAAAAGTTCTGTTGTATTATTTAATTTGTTTTTGTTATAAATAAAACTACACTTACCAAAAAAAAAAAAAAAAAAAAAAAAAATTACATTTCTTTACGGTATTGCGTAGTGATTTTCTGCAAGGAAAGTCTGTAAAAGAAGTAAATAGGCCAAATTTTCTGATTACGCCGGCGTAGGTAGTACGCAGTAAATGAATAATCATGATTGCCGTAATGAGAGACGATTGACCAACAAGAAGTCCGATTGTTTCTTGTCGATAACTCCAAAACAGTAAGGTTTCTTCATAATTTAATTTTTAATTCAAGTTAAGCATGTACATTTGCACGGAATTATGAAGATTTTGGAAAAATAAAAAGGTATATTAGTGCTCGGGAAACAAAACCAAAATTTACCATTTATCCTGTTATATTTCAGACAGAAATTATATAAATTGGAATGTCAAAAATATATGCTTGATTTTTTTTTTTTTTAAATTTTCTTAAAAGCAGCCATTTTCTGAAATTTTAAGAAATTTGTAAATAAAAAAATTGTCGATTTTAAACTTCTTCCTAAAATAAATTATATATTTTTGACCTTATTTGAGTAAAATTAGAAAATTTAAAGTTAAATTAATCTGATTTGAAACAAACATTACTTACTTTAATAGCATAAAAAAATTGTCTCCTAACATTTGTTAACGATGTGTCTGAATTTTTTCATGACTTTTCCAGGTTATCGATGTTATTGAGATGTTAAGAGGTGACGACAGCTACTATGGATGACCAAAATTTCTTCAGACAATAATGTCCTTATAACTTATTTACAAAAGTAAGTAAAAGCTTATCTAAATAAATAATGTAATAGTATTTTTGCATTGTTTTTTTTTACAATTCAGAGCAGATTTTCGATGGAACCAGTAACTGTTTTAAACTTCGTTCTTATTTTTAAAGGGTGTAAGGCAGATCGCCCTTCTTTCGTAGTTTAATTAAATAAATTTCAAGAGTATTTCGTAATTTATTGTATTTTTTTTTAACCAACTCCAAATTTGTAAATAGTTTTAAATCAATTTTAAGGAATATTATGGTGTTTTATTTTATTCATTACTATTTTTATTTTTTGTGTCCAATCAAAAACTCAAAACATACATGTTTATGGACAATTGGACATTTATTTTCATTTTGCGAATATATCCATTTAAAAAATTAAGTTAATGTTAAGAAGAATCAGGCTAAAAACGATAAAAAATGTGATGCTAGGGTTGAGTTCATTTCAAAGTCTCACCCCTCCAAAAAAAAAAAAAAGTACAAATAAGATCAAAACGGCAAATATTTAGTAAGACACCCTACCCTACCATACTTAGGAAAATAGGGTTAAATTTTAGGAACGTTAGATTACCTCCTCGGTCATCCATTGAAACTGCTATCCACCGAAAAAAAGAAAAGAAAAGAAGTCAGTCCCTATCGTGAACCATAAAAGATAGTTCGCGCAGCCGATTGGTTGTTACAAACATCCAATCGGGTGTACGGAAAACGTGGTCTTTCTTCGCCTAATTCATTTAAAAGGCCAGAAAAGCTGTGAGCGTTTGATTAAGAGCGGGGGGTGATCAGGGATTGATATCCGCCACGCCCCACCACCACTGATTGGGTCGACTTGGTGATGGGGGTGTATGATGTCGAAAGACCCGAAACTCCCTGACGAATCAAGTCAAATTACATCACTGACGACCCCCTCCGGCGCCCAATTTAAGAGTTTACTTTTGAATTTTGAATGTGTGCTTCTAAATCTGTTGTAATTAAAGAAATCAAACATTACTTTTTGATAAACCATCATGTTTCTGTGGCATTCTATTGCACTATTTATAGTCACTCTAGTAAAAATTAAAATGGTCTGTAATAAGTTTTACTTTAAATAGAATATTATAGCCAATTTATTCATATTGTGTTTATTTTACATAGACACTCAGTTATTTTAAAAGAAACTTAAGATCACTAAAAATAAAATTAATTACATTCTTAAATATTATTTTTTAAAACAAAGTCCTTTTTGTGAAATTTATATACAGCAAAATGTTGATTGGAGAATTCCCAAATAAAGCAAAAATATGAAAATTTATTAACTATTTGTCAATAATTTGGACATAAATATTTTTATTTTTTTGAGTTTTAATATGCATTTTTCTTTCAATAGAACAGTTTCTTTAAACTTTTACTATAAAGTTAAGAGATCATACTTATTATAAAACCCAGGTTGTGTGTGTGTATGTTTGTACGTTTATATATTGGATCGGATTTCCTACATTTTTCAACCCATTTCAACAAAACTTCACAGGACTACGTAAAATTACCTTGCGGTGGTTCTGACAGCGCCCAAAATTGGAAAAACACAATTGTTTTTGCACGAAATCAATTTGAAAACACGATTAAGAGGCATCGCGAAAATGTAAGGGAGACAACTCATATCGAGCTATACTTATTATAAAACCCAGGTTGTGTGTGTGTGTGTGTTCGTTTATGTATGGGATTGGATTTCCTACCTTTTTCAACCGATTTCAACAAAACTTCACTTTTTTTTGGCAGGTAGTGTTTCTTATTGTCTTGCACACTTTTTTCTTTATTTTTACATTCAGAATGCTTTAAAAATTCCATTTACAAGACAATTGTTTATAATAAAATTCTATTCAATCGGTAGACTCATAACGATTGAAAACAATGTTTTTGTTTGAGTTTGGGTTTGACCAATTCGTAAAAAAAACAAAAAACTAATTAAGACATGCGTGTCCGTCAATCTTAAACAATAATCTTTGTCAATTTTATTTTTCAGTCTTTATGATGGTCGATACTTGATCTCTCTCTGTTACATCTCCAGGCAACGCTAGTAAAAAATAAAGATCAGTTGTGTTGACCAAGATAAAATAATTTTTTGAAGTCATCCATAGTGTTTTAGCTTGAATGAAGTTGTAATCATGAAATTTAGTACCACCTCATCCAAATCATCTAAAAAGAAAAAAAATACAAATTTTAAATCTATTCAACAATTTACAATATATTTAGTCAAGTAAAGAATCTTGCTTGTATGTTTCCACATATATAAAGTCATCCAAATGCATAAGTGGTCATTGATTTTAAAAGTATTTGGAAAATGTGATATCCAGGAAACATGCACAGAACTTCTCTGCTTTTAATAATGACCAGAGGCCTGAAAGCACTTGATCACAAATATATGAACAATATTGATATTCATCAGGTTCAAACATTCTCTTTTGTACATAAACAACAGAAGTTAACTACAAAAAAAAAAAATTCTTTGTCTTTAAGCAGACTTGTATTAATGAAAGAACTACGTAAATACATTAACATTTAAAATCCGCATATGGCATGCCAGGTATTTGAGTATACGTCTTTAGAAGTTCATAAATGGAAGACAACCTTGTGGTAAATAGCATTCAAATTTTAATGTTCTCATTTCTCTTTCAAATCTATCAAGAGCATTAACATGGCATCTTTCACTCTGACACGTGTAATGAAAAAGCACACTGTGCTCATGATACTAGCCACTAACCACAGCAACTCAGAGATAGTGGTCTTCTTGAAAGTGACCAGGTTATCACTTGTTGCAGATATGGAAATGGGTAACTTGAAAAACAGAACTTTGTTGTCGTTGTTACTGTTGTGGAGGTTCGTTCCTTTTTGACATCAGGAAACATAAATCTATGTGTCAAACAAAAGAGGATATTATGTAGGGATAAATGAATGTATGATTTATTTACATATATACAAAGACTGGTAACTTCTGTAACGCTTGTTATGATTTTCCATGCCCACGTTTTATTCGCCTGCGATTGGCTAATAAATCACTACTACTTTTATATAGGACAATTTAGCCATCGCAGTCGTTTCTTTGAATCCTTCGGTTTTGAGCTTGCTTGCTTGTTCTGTTAGTACGAATGTAGTGATTGGTTAATTTTTAACCAATCATATATTTTAGTGCAAGATTAAGTTTCCCCGTTGTTGGGGCGCACCCACCTTCTGACTGATAATGGACTGATCTCTCTACGATATAGGTCAGTGCTACAGAGATCAGGAGAGATATAGAGAGATGGCGATCATAGAGATCGCGAGATCTAAGAGATCAGGTGACCATTACATACTGTTGGACTGTAGACTTTTGTTATCGTTACTTACTAACCTGCGTTCGTTATTACTAATCACTCTGCTGTTAAATACCTCTTTCAAATATACCAGTATTTTTCCCTACATATGTGTTTGTTCCTTATTTCAACACACGCACGCGGGAACACTCTCAACATCTCAACACCTGTGTTGCCATGGGAGCCTAACCCTTTTCCTTAAAAGAGGCGATTTTTCACAAGTCGTCAGTAAGATCCCATAAGATTCCAGCCGTCAGCACAAGTCCACGATCTTACTCGTCACATTTCAAACGCACACACAGACACAGAATTTTCTAATATAAATTTACATTTCTCGCTGTGACTTTGCCAAGTTCAATCAAGCAGAACTCTGTTTATTCAAACCATTCTATAACACAACACATTTTTAATTAATTGTATTTTTGTGTTATTTATTCTTAACATGCAAACTTTGCTCTAATATTGATTTCTGAACATTTTTCTCTCAAGAGAACTTTCTTCGAACAATTAATTACAAATCAATCTACAGTTAAAGGGGAACAACTCCTTTCCATTAATCTATATATTGAAAACAATTTTATTGCATGTTTGTTCTTGTATGTTATTTCAATATATATTTGTTGATTAACAATTTGGAGTTATTGTTGTTTACTTGAATCTTGTACGTTGGAAATATCAATAATATAAATAATATTGGACCATCTACAACCCCACCTTTACAATTTGTGATGTGGGGGCCTTTACACTTTTATCTGTTGTTGTTGCTAAGGTATCAAGGAGAGACAGTGGTGAAATTAGAAGTGAAATGGACATTGGTGGTGGCCATTGTCATTGGCAATATCTCTCTCTTAGTGTGTCGGTGTTAACATTAAATACTGATCTGTGTAGCATCTCCCTCTTAGCGTGTTGGTGTTAACATCAAATGCTGGTTTGTGTTGGGAGGGGTCTATTTGAATTTGGGTATATACAGTTTTTAATAGGCTTGAAATTAAGATTTTGATTTTTGAACAGGAGTGCCTCTGGCTGGTCATAATATATTACTAGTTTTGTTTTGGTTAAAGTAGATGCATGAGTGGGGCTAATGCACAGAAAACATTCATGCAGTCTGCTTTGGGTCCTCAAGTGGACAACATCCGGTTTGTGCAGAAAATCTACGCAGCATGACAACACAAAGAATAACAGTGGGTTCTGTGCTAACCTCATCAAGGTATCTATAGTGATGACCATCACCTTTATATGTGTTGGTCCTGAATGTCATGATCAATGAGGGCAATGTCATACCACCTGACTTCATATCACTCAACTGCAGAGCCTCAGGATCAATGCTAATGCTTACATTAAGGTCTAAGATATGGCGGTGAATTCCTGGATCAAGGAGGTAGCTGTATATGTTCCAGTAAGATTCTGCTTCTCCTCACATGTTTCAAAGTACCCAGGAGTGATGGAATCCCTTGGCTTACAATATTTTCTGTATCACTGAAAGAAAGAATAAGCTGCAACTCCGTAATAACAAGGACTTATTGAAGGCCACCATTGTGGATGTGATGCACATCATGAACAATAACCATCTGAGCCAGGCAGGCTTATGGTGATTTTCTAAGTATAGCTTAGATGTGGCACAAGGCTAAGAGTATTGGGGTTCAAATTTGTAGAGGGTTGTATTTGACCTGGTGCCTCTAACAGAAGTTGAATGTTGGTGGACCACAATAAGCAAAATAAAGACTTGAATAGAAAATGAATTGCTAATGTTTATTGATGTGTAGTGATTACTACACTTACCACGCCTACAATTCACAACACTGAATTTTTCTGCCGTAAATTTGCTCAAACATGCTTTTGTTAGAAAATCGGTGATTGGTTGATTTAAATCCAATTTATACATTTTTCTGTTCATTCAACTTTCTCACATTGTTCCCTGGAGCCTACCAGCAGTTATAAAAACAGCGTTTTGTTCCAAAAATAGACAGTAGAGTCCAGCAACTTATGCATGTCTACACAAATTATTGATTCTACTCACAACGCACACACAGACACAGAAATTTGTATTACATTACACTATTCGTCTTCTGTGACCAAGCCAAGTTTACAAACCAACACTCTCTTAGCTACACAAACAACACATAACTAAATTAACTATATTCCTTTCTGAATTCAACATTCTATTTCAACGAAGACCTTTGAACATTCTACCCAAGAAATATTCTTAATAACATTTTATCTTATTCAAGATAACAGTAAACGGAAAAATACTTTTCTTTCCTTAATATTGACACATTATTTGCAAAATTGTGTTGTACTTGTTGTTTTTAAATATCTATTTTATCGTTGATGCAAATTGGTTTCTCGTTGTTTTTCCTTGGATCATAAATTTATAAATGTTAAATGCTCTTAGTACGACATGCAATCACATTGATATACTCAATTACTTACAGATGCATGTGTGTATAAAGGGTGGGTGAAAACATAGAAAATAGTTAACCTCCAGTCAGCCTGACATTGGGTGAGTGTGGTTGAATCTCCATTTTGTTGAGATCGCTACTAAACAAGTCCAAACTCAATGGTTGGGAAGTGAGAAGAGAACAATCATCTTTCTGGAAGTGAGGTCATAAAATTCACACGTGCCTGTAAACTCTTTCTGGTTTCCTTTTGCATTATGGGAAAATAAAATTCTTTCTTTTGTTTTTTTAATACTATTTTATTTAATTTTCCCACAAACTCACTATTCAGTTGTAATTGATCTAGCGAGACAAACTTGCAAACCATTACACCACATAGAAGTGTCCTCCAGCTAGCCTTATAAAACTGCATTGAGGATGTCCACAAGACTGAAGAAGGCAATGTTATTAAATAACCTTTTCATTGTTTTCCTAAGTTTTAAATGGGTACTTTATTCTTAAAAGTAGTGATATTTTTCTATTGAATATCCTTGTTTCTCACTTACCTAGCACACCATATACAAATTCTAAATAAGAAATAACATGATTTTAAAATTAACAAGCAGGATAACTGATCATAGTTGTATAAGATGTTGTATTTAAAATCACACTGAAAGATTTAATGTTAAGAATATGGTTTCCTTAAATGATGATTATATAATTTTTTGAAGACGAAATTGTTATAAAATAAATTAAGACATATCTCGGATGATTTACAGGCAAATACTCAAGAGCGAGAGCCGGATGTGAACGGGACAAAGCCCCGTCACAAAATGACCATTACCTTCGTTTACAAATGTTCCCGACACACGAGTTCCGGTCGAAAAATAAAATAATATTTAAAGTGTTCTATTTTTCGTCCAATAAAAATGCTTC
Source organism: Acanthosepion lycidas (assembly GCA_963932145.1). Classification (NCBI taxonomy): domain Eukaryota; kingdom Metazoa; phylum Mollusca; class Cephalopoda; order Sepiida; family Sepiidae; genus Acanthosepion; species Acanthosepion lycidas. The sequence continues at coordinate 66,460,797 of OZ010614.1, forward strand.
CATCCTAATTATATTCGCTTCGTTTTTCGAGCCTGTTAAGCCATAAAAAAACGCTATAAAAAGGGTCACGTGGAAGTACAACAGGCAGTCACAGGTGGCCAGGGAACAGACCTATCACGGTTAGGCCGAGCGGTCAGCAGCTGTCAGCAGGGGAGTATCAACCACCGTCAACATGTGTGAACTACTATGAGAGATCGACCTAGATCCGAAGCCGACTTATGTACTATACCACAAGGTAGCTGTCCCAAACCCTCACGTTCCTGTTGAAATAAACCACGTAAATCTATTTCTGCTGTTGTCGTATTTTTTGTTCTTGCAACCATACGCTTGTCTATAGCACTGGTGTCAGAAGCGTACAGCAAGAGAAATATGGCCGACTGCACGAGCTTCACTTGAGCCGAACTATTTACTCTCATCAAGGAACAGAAAACACTATTATTCAACTTGAAAACGGGACCAACACAGCCTTCCGAAGCCACGATACAGGAAATTCAAGCCGACATAAACGACATGCTGACTGCCCTAAAATCAACTACTTCAACACCTCCCACCGCTCAAACAAACGGCGATTACAGCTTAATGATGCGCCAACAAACCATACGCGACATATTGAAGCTAGACACGACACGACGTGAACCGATTCATCACGGCCCTAAGCAAAGCATAACACAATCCACGTCATGCCAGAACTCAGCACCTATCCCAGCCTGGAATGTGAATTCGTCAAGTCTGCTAAAGATTTACTGGACCAAAGTATCTTTCAGCAGATGGTTGACCCCAAAAAGGACATATCCACCTTCGAACAACTGAAGGAATACTTATTAGGGGCCCACGGAAGCCAGATGACTAACTTCCAACACCTCAGTCAAGTCTAGGATCTGGAACGGCGAGACGGCGAAAAATTAACAGACTTCGCGGGTCGACTCGAAAACACCCTTAGAGAGGCAGCCGTCCACATAAACAAATACAAAAAAGACAAAAATACAGACTTAACAGTCGATGGACTTATTTCCATCATCGGCGCTATGCTAATGAACGAAAAGGTGAAAATTTGGAACTCAAATCTTTACCCACATCTCGTCAAAACAATGGACAACCACTATTCAGCCATTGGCATAGCCTCCGAAGCTCAAATATACCTTGATCGCGGTGTAAAATCCAACGACACGACTTCGCACAACACTGTGTATTTCACACAGAAACCACAGCGGTCAAACCAAAGAAACGCGCCACTCCGACCCAGCAGCCAACAAAACCCACAGTAGACAGGCCTCACCAAGCCTCCCGAACATGGCCACCATCCGACACGCAGAAACCATCAGCACACACCACGAATCAGCGTGTGCAAGAACTACCTCAGAGGTCGCCCCTGTCACCATGGACGCAACTGTCTATATCGCCACCCACCTCGCACTCGGGCACAGGCCCATATCGCCGCAACGAATGATAATATACAAGCGATAAATGATGTGGAACAGGATTTTCGCTTCGGGCAGGACGAGATGTGATGCCTCGTTCTCCATGCCCCTACGTCAGCCATCACACCTTCAACTTTCAAGGACTCGCTCACCATTCACCGCTCGTCCAGTCCACCTTCAACTTCAGGGACATCACCCTCTCTGGCGTCGCAATGCTAGACTCTGGATGCTCCACCTGCATCGTACCAATATCTCAGTTACCCAGAGAAGCCAAGAAACTCATGACCCACTCCGACGTCGTAGTAAAAGGAATCAACGGCAGCACCACCGCCCTCGGCGAACTGACTTGCGACATCACCATCGGCAGTCGAGACTCACCCATATTCAAAAAGGTTAAAGTGCTGGTAACTACCCAAACCACACCAATCCTGATCGGCCAAAATATCCTACGCCACAACACACTCGATTCTTATCTAATTGACAACCAAAATGCGACTATAGAATTCAGACGCACACTTTCCTCAGGATACACAACACACACAGCCGCAATCATATCACCGTCATCGTCAACCAAAGATCCAGAATATGGCGCCCAAGCTGACATCATCCAAAACCAGCCTACTATGGAATTACAGCCCAACATCCAGACACTGGATCAAAAGCTAACCTGGCTAAAGCATAACACGGGGTTATCGCTACCAAACCACCCGAACCGAGACGAACTAGAGGCCACTGCAAACTTACTCATTCGCTACGCTGACATTATCGGCACAGAAAGCAGCAGCAAAGGCACATTCATCCGACCCATCCGCATACCAACCAACGGCCAGTCTCGCAGCCAGAAACAACACCCGATAGTCCAGGCTTTGGAAGCAGACATAGATACCGAAATTAAGCGTATGGCTGATGAAGGTATCATTGAAAACTGCAGCAACCCCAAAGGCTTCAATAGCCCTGTATTTGCCGTACGCAAGAAAAACGGATCGATTCGCGTCGTTGCTAACTTTAAAAGAACTCTAACAAGGTCTTAGTCGATCTTGACCCTTACCCAATGCCAAGGATCGACCACTTGTTCAACAAAATCGGCAAAGGCAACAGATATTTTACTACCCTCGATCTACGCAGCGGCTACTGGCAAATTGAGATCGACAAGCGAGCTCGATACAAAACAGCATTTACATGGAAGGACCAACATCTGCCGGACAAATCTTCTCCCGTTGCATAGCAGAAGCCCTAGCCTCTGTCACATACCGTGACTAACATTTCCTCCTATCTATATCGACGACAACCTGGTCTACGCTAGGACATTTAGGGAGTACATACTCTCACTCGAACAATTTTTTACTGCCCTCCGAAAATTCGGACTCAAGTTGAATCCCGATAAATGTTCCTTCCTCGCATCAGAGGCAAAATTCCTCGGACGCATAGTAAACAGCGAAGGATTCAAGGCTGATCCAGAATACGTTCGTGCCATCAGGGAAATGAAACCTCCAACATCAAAAAAGGAATTACAAAGCTTTATCGGCCGTTTAGTGTGGATCAGACAATTCCTAGAGACACGTCTTCACGAACAAATCAGGTCAGATATGTTTTCAAAACTTATGGGTCCCATACACGAACTCAACAAGGTTAATAAACCGTTTGTCTGGACGCAAAATGCCGACAGAGCCTTCAAAAAAATCAAGGACCGTCTCTCTTCGCCATCCGTCATCTCGTTTCCAGATTTCTCCAAACTTTTCACACTCACCACCGACACCAGTGACGTCGCATGTGGAGCAATCTTAATGCAAGAAGCCGACAACGGGAAGAAAGCGGTCGCTTCCCATATATTCAACTCCACGGAACAGAACTGGTCCATGACGGAACGAGAGGCATATGCAAATAAAGTGGGCAATATTGAAATTTGATTATTTCCTTCGCAACCGCCCCTTCGTCATCTTCACCGACCACAGATCGCTGACATATCTGGACCAACGAGAGTTCAATAATGCCAAAATACGACGATGGCAAGAAGAAATTTCATGTTATAAATTCGTCTTGGAATATGTTGAATGCGAATCAAATGTATGGGCTGACATGCTCAGCAGAGGTTGCGGACATAAGAAAATGAAAGCCCCGAACGACCCTACACCGGCAGGCAGGACATTCGAGGTAAGCGGTTCAGACCTCCGTGTATACATCCCATTTTGGTGCCTCGGCGAGTTTAACGGTTTACAGCTCATTCCCAAAACTCACACACCACAAAACGCCCGCACCCACAAGCGCGTCACCAACGCATTCTTCGCCTATCACTCCACCACCACCATCCCCACTAAGAGAATCTGCAACCACCTCGGCATCGCAAATGAACAACAGAAGGACGACGCCCTGGCAAAGATCATCAGCGCCCTCCAGTCACCCACTCCAAGCGAACCTCATATCGATCCTGACGACCACCGAGCTACGCTTTTCAAAAAACATTTGCACCAATTTTTTCTAGAACCAGGCACCTCCGTTTTGATGATAAGAGACAGTAAACACTCTCCGAAATTGGTTGTACCATACAAACTACGATCCAGATACCTCTACCAGGCACACGAGGGCAACAACCACTCAGGTGTTAACCGTATGCGAGAACTCCTTTCCAGCTACTGGTGGGAATTCAAAAACCTCAACATCAAGGCCTATGTCGATTCTTGCGACACGTGTGCTAAGTGCAAGGGCAACTACGGTAGACGTGCCCACTGGCCCATTGGCCACTGCAAACGAGGAAAGAGACCATTCGATCTCGTCTTTATAGACTTCGTCACAATGTCCAACTCAAAGGGAAAACGCTACACCCTAACCATCTTGGATAGCTTCAGCCGACATTTTACAGCCATACCATGCGCGAGAGACCGTGCTATCGACGCCGCCCGCGGATTGTGCCATTTCTTCCTTCGACACAGAGAGATTCCACGCATAGTATCCTCTGATCGAGGCACACACTTCACTGGAGAAGTCTATCGACAATTCTGTAACCAGATGTCAATCAAGCAAGAACTTCATTGTCCTTAGCGCCCGCAAAGCTCAGGAAATATCGAGAGACAACATCGCACGATGAAGAACGCACTTTATATGTTATGCGAAGACAGGAACTGTGAATGGACAGACGTTCTAGAATCTGTCGTTTCGTCCATGAATGCCACGACCAACAGCGGCACCGGCGTCCCCCCGCACTATGCCATTACCGGCGTCACCCCAACATCGGCCTACCTACACTACACAGAAAAGAAATCACAAGCGACGATCCTGGAGCATATGGAATGCAAATTAATGCCCTGCTAAAGCAGGTTCACCACCACGTCACCCTGGCCAACGATGAAGCTGACCACAAACTTGAGACTAACTTAAATCGCCTTACCTACAAGGACCCAATACAAGTAGGCGACAAGGTTTTACTTCATCGGCCACACTCAACTGTTGCCCAATCCTCTCATCTGCCCTGGATAGGAAATTACACCATTATAAAAACGAACAATATGATGTGTCAGATGCAAAACGATGATGGTGATACAATCTGGATTCACCGTGCACATATCCGACGACTGGCTCCACGCCCATCACATCTTTCTAATACAATCCCTCTGCCTCCACCGTGTAACAGTCACCAGGATCATTCTCCTCCACATCCCTCGGGGACACATAATTCAGCAACTAATTCCATACCAAAACAAATGCCAATAAGAACACGAGGACGACTTCCCACACGCTTCAGAGACTTTATCATGAATTAATCACCTAAATATACACGAATAACACTCACTGTAAATCAGGCCGAGATCTGGGGGAGCCTTGTTATAAAATAAAATAAGACATATCTCGGCTGATTTATAGGCAAATACTCAAGAGCGAGAGCCGGATGTGAACGGGACAAAGCCCCGTCACAAAATGACCATTATCTTCGTTTACAAATGTTCCCGACACTCGAGTTCCGGTCGAAAAATAAAATAATATTTAAACTGTTCTATTTTTAGCCCAATAAAAATGCTTCCCTCCTAATTATATTCGCTTCGTTTTTCGAGCCTGTTAAGCCATAAAAAAAACGCTATAAAAGGGGTCACGTGGAAGTACAACAGGCAGTCACAGGTGGCCAGGGAACAGACCCATCACGGTCAGGCCGAGCGGTCAGCAGCTGTCGGCAGGGGAGCATCAACCACCGTCAACATATGTGACCTACTATGAGAGATCGACCTAGATCCGAAGCCGGCTTATGAACTATACCACAAGGTAGCTGTCCCAAACCCTCACATTCCTGTTGAAATAAACCACGTAAATCTATTTCTGCTGTTGTCGTATTTTTTTCTTGCAATCATACGCTTGTCTATAACAAAATCAAGTGTCAATTTAGGTGTAAAATAAAAAAGGAACATTCATGAGAGAAAAACCTATTTAAATCAAGTTAGTTTCCGAACTCTTCTGCATCAGCAGGTATAGCTGAATGGTATAGTTACACACAGCAACAAAGAAGTCTCAAGTTTTGTACTAAGGTTATGGTTTGTAACTCTTTTTACAGTGTGTTCTCTCAAAAATCTATCTTCGTTTTTTTATTTTATAAAATATAAGTGGGAAAGGATGGAGAATAATCAAAGGTAACATTTGTCTGACTTCACTTACACTCGGCACGTCATCATGGTTTAGTAATGCTTGTCTCATCATCATCTTGCGGCCTCAGCCGAGATTGAAACTCACTACACCTCTCCAGTATTCCCTATCTGTCATAGCACCTAAAAGATCTTCCTTAAGGATCAATGTGTCTCGTTTTATCCTATCTGGAAAGGTTAACTTGCGTGATCGATTGTCAGATGATGGGTGCCTCCAGAGTACAAATGATGACACAAGTTCATCTGTGGCACGTGCACAATGCCCGGTGAACTGGACACGTCTCTTACAAACCAAAGTTGATACTCTCGGCAAGTCACCATATATCATTTCTAGAGTTGGGTGATTTCGCCATGAGAGATTAAGCACTCTTCTTAAAAGACGTGTATAACATCCATCTAAACGGCGCTGTTGTTTTGCTGAGAGAGTCCAAGTTTCAGAGCCATAGAGTAAGATTGGCTCAATAAGTACGCGGAAAAGTTGGATTTTGAATTGACGAGCAAGATTGGATTTCCAGACCTTATCCATTTTGTTACAAGCAGTCCATGCTATGCCTTTTCTAATGTTAAAGTCTTTCTCAGAGTTCTTGATGTGTGATCCTAGATACTTGTAGTCTTCGACACATTTGAGGATGTTATCTGAGAGTGTTTTGATCTCATGATTGTTGCGAATGTTAATTGGCATACACTCAGTTTTGGTTTCATTTAGGTGTAGACCTGCACAGTTAGCTGCTGATTCAAGAGAAGAAAGGAGTGCTTGGGCACTAATGAGGTTGTCAGACAACAGTGCAATGTCATCGGCAAAATCAGCATCAGTGATGTAAAGTGCAGGATGACGTGAGCTTCTTCTAGGCTGATACATCAGTCCATTTTCTTTGATTGTATCCACTGATATAGGCATGATGTAGTCTATTACAATGATGAAAAGGAAAGGTGCAAGTGTGTCACCTTGGAGAATGCCAGCCAGAATATCGAAAGGTTCTGTTTCTCTATCTGGGGTCAGGACAGTGGCCTGTGTGTTGGTGTACAATACTTTGATTGCTTCAATGCTTGTCTAGCTAGATCAATTATGACCGAAAAGTGAGCTCGATCCGTTTGTTATTTATAATTTATAAGTATTTTCATATCTTCAAATATTTGAAGGTTAAAAAAAATTACTTTGTTATTCTTTTATTTGTCGCTATTTTCATACATTTGAAAGTTAACTTTCTTCTTTAAAAAAATTAATTTGTTATCCATGTATTTGTCGATATTTTCATATTAAAAAATTAAGTAGAAACTACACTTATCATTTATATTTGAATGTTAACTTTCTTCTTAAATTAAGTACAAATAAAAAAATCGCTTTACGGAGAAAGTTAACTTTGAATTAAAAAGAAAAAAGGGCGTACTAATTTCTTTAAGAGAGTAAATAGGCCAAAATTGTATAAGTGCACGAAATGGTTCAGCAGCGAATGTCTCTCAATAAGCCGGTAAGGGATAACAAAAAGAGCGAGAAGAAGTCCGATTTTTTCTGGTCGTTAACATCCAAAAAGGTAGGTTTCTTCAATAATTGTTGATTTGAGTTCAGCATTTGCATGGAAATAAAACTATTTTGGAAAAATTTGAAGGGATAATAATAGCGCTCGTGTGTTGAAATGAAAATTTACCGAAAAAATCGGACTTCTTGTTCGTCATTCGTTCCCCTATTACTGCCATCATGATTACTAATTTACTGCGTAGTACCTACGCAGGCGTAATCAGAAAAATTGGATTATTTACTTGTTTTACAAACTTTCCTTGCAGAAAATCACTACGCACTACCGTAAAAGAAATGTATCTTTTTTTTTTTTTTTTTTTTTGCTATTCAAAACGGAAAAAAGGTTCTGTTCTATTATTTGATTTGTTTTTGTTATAAATAAAACTACACTTAGACCAAAAAAAAAAAAATTTACATTTTTTTACTGTAGTGCGTAGTGATTTTCTGCAAGGAAAGTCTGTAAAAGAAGTAAATAGGCTAAATTTTCTGGTTACGCCGGCGTAGCTACTACGCAGTAAATCAGTAATCATGATGGCAGTAATGGGGGCACGAATGACCAACAAGAAGTCCGATTTTTTCTTGTCGATAACTCCAAAACTATGAAGGTTTCTTCATAATTTAATTGTTAATTGGAGTTCAGCAGATACATTTACACGGAATTATAACGATTTTGAAAAATTTTTTAAAGGATATTAGGAGGCTAACACTCGGGGAAACAAAACCAAAATTTACCGAACTATTTTTTAAGTTCCTAAAAAAATATAATTTTATTCTTAAGATGTTTCTTTTTTATTTTGAAAACATATAATTCATATTTAAATCACATATGAATATAAAAAATCATCAGCTAAAAAATGAGAAGGTGAAAATAAAAAAGCACTTTCCGGAACAAATTTACCGGAAGTAGCCACACACACACACACACACAGTTAACTTAAAAATAAAATCGAATGTTTTCTTGAGGAGAAATTCCCTCAATTTTTGTTTTTCTTTGGAGACAGCAGTAAGAATTTTTTTTTTTAAATTGAGTCGACATTAAAAAAAATTGAAGGTGAGTAATAAAATTACATCTAATTAATTTAAGTACATTCTTTTATTTACATTTTTACTAGAAAATAAAGGGAACTGTAAAGATTTTTTTAGTTATCTTTTTTTTATGGGCAAGAAGAGTTAAGAAAGACATTTATTGAGAAAACCGTCGTTCATGTGTAACAAAAACATAAGATGGAGGCTCGTTTTAAATGAAAATTCGCCAATTTTTTAAAAAAAAGTTTCTTTCAATCATCATCACCCTCATCATCTCTACACAATTCTCAGTACGACACATGTCTTTATTTTATTTTTTTTTAATTCTCCAAAACTGCAAATTAAAAAAAAATTGTAGGAGGTTTTAGTTAAAAAGTAGGAGGGGGTAAATTTTCATTTCAACATCCGAGCGCTATATATTATCCCTTCAAATCTTTCCCAAATAGTCTTATTTCCGTGTAAAAATGTATATGCTGAACTCAAATCAACAATTAAATATTGAAGAAACCTGCCTTTTTGGATGTTAACGACCGCAAAAAATATCGGACCTTTTCCTGGTCTTTCGTCAGTCATTTACCAGCTTATTGATAAGTAATTAAGTGCTGAATTTTCTTGGTGGACGTATACAGTTTGGGCCTATTTACTCCCTTCACAGTAATTCCTTGTAGAAATTAGTACGCGCTTCCGTAAAGCGATTTTTTTTTATTTTTATTTGTACTTAATTTAAGAAAGTTAACTTTCAAATATATGTAAACATTGACAAATAAAAGAATAAAAAATTAATTTTTTTTAAGAAGAAGAAAGTTAACTTTCAAATTAGGGTTAGGGGTGTTTTTTTTTTCTTTTGTTATTCTTTTTATTTGTCGATGTTTATATATATTTGAAAGTTAACTTTCTTCTTAAATTAAGTACAAAAAAGAAATCGTTTTACGGAAGCGCGTACTAATTTCTGAAAGAAAATAGTTCAGCAGTGAATGACGCTCGGGTGTTAAAATAAAAATTTACCGGGGTGGGGGGGATTTTATTTTTTTATGTCTGGGGCGAAAGGTAGATAAGTAATCGAATGTTAAGTTTGAGAAGTTAAAAAAGGAAAATTAAATGAAAAATAGTTTGTAGTATAATTTTATTGGTAAATTTGCTTTTTAACACCCTCGCTAAATATCTCTTAGTCTTAAAATAATTCCGTGTTAAATGTACATGCTGAACTCGAATTAACAATTACATTATGAAGAAACCTACCCTTTTGGAGTTATCGACAATAAAAAATCGGATTTCTTGTTGGTCATTCGTCCGCCATTACTGCCATAGTTTAGTAATACAGTTTGGGGTACTTCAAACTTAAATTTCAGTTTCATTTGAAAGATAAAAACCTGGAGCTACTAATGTGAATTAAAAGAAAAATTAATTTTCCTATGTAACAAAGCTTTTTTTTTTTTTTTTTTTTTTTTTTTTTTTTTTTTTAAAACATTGACACCTTTTCTTGTAATTAAGTAAACCAAGACATTTTTAAATAGGTACCTCCATGAGATCGCTAAAAAAAAAGATCATAGCATGATGAAAAAGACGCCAAACTTGACGAAAACAAACTTTTATTGTCTAAATGTTTATGTTATTATTAAGAGAAAAGATCAAAGTATTTTGGGGATATTTTTTTTACATTTTTTAATCGTTCCTAGCACATCTGAAATTTTCGTTAAAAATCTTGTTTTTTTTTTTTGAGTCAGCAAAATTGACAGATAATCGATTATGGTATTCATTTTTTTCCATTTTATAAAAAAGATGAAAATCTCACTTTGAAATTCTTTTAAAAATCAATTATCATTTTTTCAAAACTTATTTTAAGAAAATCAGAAATTATGATGTTTATTTAAAATATTTTGAACCAAGGTTGACTTAGCTTCTGTGTCGAAAAGATATAATTTGAAAATAAAACAAAGCAGGTCATAACCTTTCGCATAACTTGATAGGTGTTGAATGATGTATTGACGGATTTACGTGATCATAATTTATTCTATGGAAGGTGAAAAGTGACGTTATTTAGATTTAAGTGAATTTTAAGGAAAACTTTCAGCGCTCTAATTTTTTTTTTGTATTTAGCTTTCACCTTTACGTTTACGATGCTTTATGGAAAATATATTATAAAGAAATTAAAATAAGACTGTTAAGAGTGAGATTAAATTTCATATTTCCTAAGAAATGTAGCTAATTAATTTATAGGTACCTTTCTTATGAAATTTTATCAGAACTGTACATAAAATACTATAATTTTATGTACATTTATTACATTTTACTGTGTTATTTGTATTTCCATTCACTTTATTATTAATTTTGATATTTCATTCATGGAAAAATGTCATAACTGAGATTAATATAAAAATAAGATCATATAAATTTCATAAGATGATACTGATACTTGTAGGTACCCTTCTCAGCTGAAATTGAAAATTCAAATTAACTTCTCCACATGTGTTTCGCAAAAGTAAAGGCCTTAACAGCAGAGAACAATCCTTAACTCAAATAACACGATTTAATTGTATTCTGGTTGGTCTTCCATACTTTATAATTACAGCCCGATTATAAACACAAAATTACATTTCTTAATTACTGCAGATCTTCTGATTAGTCAAAATGATACAATTTACAACGCGCTAAAAAAAGATCTATCTCATAAGGAGACTTAGGAAACCCGATGCAGCTTTTAACTAATTCTATATTTTAACAACTTAAATGTAAAAATCTATTATAATTAAAGAAATAACAAATAATTGTATTAAAAATTCGTTTTTCATTGAAAAAATATTTTGCTTTCAGAAAATATTGTCCATATTCATAAAAACAACTAAAAGCAAATAAAAGCATTTGAAATTAAATAATATATTTGTTTTATTGAGTTTTGTATGTTACAATTCAGAGCTGATTTTCAGGTAGTGCAAATCCAATTAAAAAAAGAAAAGACATGATTTGCATTCCTCAAAGCCTAAACCCAATGTAATCAAATTTCTAACGCTTTCATTAAATTAGTTAGGTGGGGGGGGTAATAAATATAAAAAAAATATTTCTGCCATAACTTTAATAAAAAAAAAAAAGTTTCATTAACATCTGACAATTATTTTTATTTTTGCAAGATTTTCCAAATTAATGTGTGTCATGCAAAAAAAAAAAAAAAAAAAACGTGCTAAAAATTGTCGGTTGTTTTACTGGTTCTGGTGATACAAAGAGAAACAATGTTTTTTTTAATCAAAATTTAGAATCTTCTAAAAAAGAAAGAAAAGTTTTAAAAATTAATTAAAAAAAATTTTGGTCTTTCTTCTTAATGAACATTTAGATGATAAAATTTTGTTTTCGTCAAGTTTGGTGTCTTTTTCCTCATGCTATGCTAATTTTTAGTGATTTCGTGGAGTTACCTATTTTTAAACAATAATAATTTAAGCAAGATTTGAGTTCTGAAAGTTTCATTATTTTTTATTTTCATTTATAAATATTCTTTTTTCATTTCCTGTCTGTCATTGACACTGAAAGGTTAATTACATTTTAGCTTTGAAAATATAATCCGAAAAACACTAAGGTACCTCCAAAAATTCAGTATACCTATGGTTTAAAGGTATTTTTCATAAAGGAAAAACCATTTTTGAAGCTTTCCCACAGCTTAAATTGAAAGTTAAAGGATTAAATTTTCTAATTCCAGAAAACAAAACACTGTAATGTATTTCAAATAGAAATTTTAATGATTTTTAGTCGATTCTTTGGAAAACCCAGTTGAAATAGCCATTTTTAATTTTTGTATTTTTAGCGAAATGTAAACAAAATTTAATTTGTTTTAAAATATCTGCTTAAAATAATCTATATATTTCTGAATTATTATTTTCATAAAATTAGCAAATTTGAAATTTAAATTTTCTAATTTTATGAAAATAATGTAAAACAGGAATTTAACTTTAAATTTTAAAGTTAAATTATCTGTTTTGAAACAAATATTACTAACACCATAAAATTTTCTAGACAAGCATTTCTTTGCCATGGAGTCTTGCTATTCTCATGTTGTCATTGGTAATTTGATTTCCGAAGGTGTTGACTGGTTTAGTATAGTGGACCAGAATTGACATAAATTTACGAATTATAAGTAAGAATGATTTTTTCTTGTTTTTTTTTAACTACCAGGTAATGTTTAAAAATATTTTAAGCAATTATCTAATATTTTACTGAATTTTTTTTTTTTTTAGCTAATTTTGATGATTTCTTATAATAATTTAAAATACTATAAAAATTTCTTAAATTATTGTGTTATGTCTATAATGGTATTTAACTAAGATAATATGATAAATAATTTTATTAATTATTATATTATCATGTTGTGGAAGAGAAGATAAAATAAGTTTGAAAAGTGATCAGAAGGCTTTTTTGTTACATAAGGTCGGCTGAGTGTGTAAAACTTCATTCCTCCACAAACATTTAATTTTTGATGTATGGCACAAGGCTAAGAAGGCAATCAAAAGATGACAACATACGTAAAACAATAACAAAATATTTATATCCAAATAATACAATTATTAAGGATAACTGTTCAGAGATTTTTAGCTAAGCTGAGTTTCAAAGTTCAGTAATGTTTTTTGAATGAATTAAAATATTTAAAATGGTTTTTCAAAACAGCAATTTCCCAATGCAAAAATAAGAGTTGTTTACCCTTAACTAGAATATTAATTATTTGCAAATTGTTCTTTGAAAGATAGAATTTTTTATCAGGTCTCACAATGAAAGGAGTTTGTTCTTTTAGGAGAAATGTTCTTGTGAATTAGTTAAATGTTTTGTGTAATATGAATATTGTGAAAATGTTCTTCAAAAATATTGTTTAGTAAAATAGAACTTTGTGTATTTACTTGATGTTTCAAGAAATTTTATTTAGTTTTTGTACTTCTGAAAATAATTACAATAAATCTTGTAGCTAAAAGTAAGTGTTCACCAAGAGCAAATTTTGTTAAATAGAACCGAGTGAAAATGTTTCTTGAATTATGTCCTGAGGAGCTGAAAATGGATTTGGTAAACTTATCGCTTCAGGAAAAGTCTTTTTAAAGTAATTTCTTGCTGGTGAAGAATTAGAAAATACTGTAATATCCAAGTTAAATTTCTTTAGCATGGCAACGATGCATTTGGTTGACATTTTAATAACCATCTCACTCTCAATTATTAAATTATAATTAATAAAATTATTATAGGTATGTCCAAAAATTTGCTAAAAAAAGGGATGAAAAAAACCCCAAACTTAATTAAAAAATTTTGTATTGTCTAAAAGTTTGTCATTAATGACTAAATTATTTTTTGACTATTTTTAAAAATATTTGAATCCTTTCTAACATGTCTGAAGTTTTAGCTAAAAATCTTATTTATTTTGAGTCACCAAAATTGGCATAAAATCAATCATGGAATGCATTATTGACAGTTTTGTATATGAAAATTAAATTTTCCGTTTAAAAATTTTGTAAAATTCAATTATACTTTTTTGCAAGATTTTTAAATGGAGAATTTCATTTTTGTTTACAAAGTTGTCAAAAATGCCTGACATGATTAATTTTATGGCAATTTTGTCTCAAAAACAAGATTTTTAACTAAAATTTCAGATGTGCTAGGAAGGATAAAAACATTTAAAAATATTCAAAAATACTTTGGTCTTTCCTCTTAATAATATAACCATTTAGGCAATAAAAAATTTGTTTATCAAGTTTGGTCCCTTTTTACATCAGGGTATGCTCTTTTTTAGCGAAGTATCGAACATATCTAATTAAAGGCAATTAAAATTTCTAATTATAAATGTCTCAAATTTATAATAAAACTAGGACATTTATAAAAATAATAATTCAAACGAAATATGATGATTTTTAAATAATTTTTAAGTCCTCAGTAATCTTAAAAATGTTGGAAATATTCTCTGTAATTTAATTTTAGGAATGTTGACTTTAAATTTCTATTATGATTAATCTTATTTTGTTATGTCTTATATGGTCAGCCATACTTTCAATGATGAAGAGTATTTTAATTAAACTTTCAGAACTTATTCACAAATGAATTAATTTATTTTTGAAATTATTACTTTTGGAAAAACTTAGTAAAAAATTTTTTTTAGGTCTGTTACTTAGGTCACTTACTTAATTTCATGAAATTTTTAGAAATTAAATTCATCCACTAAATTTGTTTTAGTTGAAAGCAGGACTGCTTGGAGAATGTAAATCATAACTTTCTTTTTGTGTCTTTTGTAACTTTTGCCAAATTCCCTAAAATCTTCTCCAAGTTGTAAAATAAAAACTGCAATAAAACTAGCTAATTATTTAATTAGATAAGCTTTTAATTGCTTCTATAAATAATATAGATTAAGGACATTATAGTCTGAAGAAGAAAAACTTTTCAATGAATAATGAATTTTTACAAAATAAAGAAAATACAAGTAAACAATATTATGAAGGCGTTTTCTTCTTTACAGCTTTAAATAAATAAATAACAATAAATAGATTAAAAATCCATTTTTATTTTAATAATTATTCCATAAATTTACAACAATAAACAAAAAATAATCATTTCTACTCAATAATCAAACTTACTCTGTGACATTAATTTTAGATGCTTATATATGAATTTACATGCATGAAAATGTCTAACTCCAAGGTAGGTAAGGAGTGTAGATGATGAATCAATCTTCAAACTATCCATTGCCTAATTAAAAAAGATCATTCAAGAGACCCCATGTGAACTTAGATTCAGAGACTGAATACGATAATAACTTTCCATGATTTAATGTCTTGGAGGCAACTAATAATGAACCATTAACTGGAATGTTACCATTCCTGACCAAAATAGTCCTCTCTAAAAATATCAAAAAACAATAAAATAGAACATTGCTCATGGAGACTAATAAGAAAAAATATGTGAACACTTTATTATGAATCAAAAAATTCCAAGATATATCAAAAATTAACCCCCACAAAACCTTTCTCAGAGGGAGTAATAAGAAATAGTGAATTCTTCTTGTGTGCCATGGATGAAATAAAATCAGAGTTAAAAGACCAATGTGTCACTGATGCTAGAAGGATTATAACAAACAAAACCAAGGGAAAAATAAATACAAACATCTACATCCTAACATTCAGTACTCCTCAAATATTGGAAACTACAAACATCAGTTATGAAGTAACAAAGGTCGAACAATATATTCTAAACCCTGTCCAATGTTTCAGACGTCAGAAATTTGGACACCATAAGAACAATTGCAGCAATAAACTAATATGTAGAAAATGTGGTACAAGAGACCGAAATCATATATAGACAAGGGCTGTCTAAATGAGCTCAAACTGGTGCTCAAATCCTGGTGCCCAAACTGTTCTGAAAGCCATCCCGCCCACTCAAAGTACTGCAACATTTCTAAATGAGAAAAATAAATAATTAAAATTGAATACCCACCAAAACATCCCCTTTCCAGAAGCTCAGAAAGAGGTGATGACTTACACCAAAAATAATAGTTATGCTAATATAGACCAAAGAATAAATAAAACTACCAATAAAAACAAGCTGAATCCCTTAACTAAAGCACTAAATTTGATCAGTGACTTGAAGACACTATTAGATGAACTAAAATCTCTCTTAATTAGTCTCAAAACACTATTCAATAGTCAAAATGAAAACTAACCACAGGAATCTCAGCTAAATGGAAAAAGCCAGAAGAAAAAAACTAAAAACCCGCTAAGAAAATTACAGCACCAAACCATACAGTTGAAGCAAAACCAACCACAAGCAATATAAATCCAATGCAAAATTCACTAACAACAACTTCTCAACTACAAAATGTTAAAATTGGAAAATTACACAAATAGAAAATTGACAATTTTTAAAACACCTGCCAGAAGAGTCTCTTTTGATAATTCTCCAGATCCTCAATGATATATGTTCAGATAAGTTTCCATAATTATGGCTTGAATCTATAATCATTCCAATTCTTAAACCTAGCAAAGACCATTTCAACCCAACTACTGACCCATCGCACTAACAAGTTGTTTTGCAATATGATGGAGAGAATGTTAAATTCTTAACTCATGTGCTACTTGGAGAGAAACAATATCTTATCTAGTTTCCAAAGGGGATTCTGGATAAATCATGGAACCAATAGCTAAAATCTTTTATTCATGGTTCAAGGTCATTGTGGTATCAATAATCTTCAATATTAAATAAGCCTATGACACCACATGGAAGAATGGTATATTAAGACATGCACCAGATGGAAATAAAAGGAAGAATGGCTATATTCATCCAAAACTTCCTGTTAAACCAAACATTTAAAGTACAAAATGGTAAGACAAGATCAGACACATATGAACAGGAGGCAAGAGTACCTCAAGGGAGCATTTTATCAGTCTCGCTGTTTATTTTAAAAATAAATAGTATTATTAAGCCATTAACACAAGGATTGAAAAATTGCTATATGTATTAGGTTGGTGCAAAAATAATGACGTAATAATGTTGTTTTTTTGACGTTAAAAAATACGTCAAAAAACGACATTATTACGTCATTATTTTGCACCAACCTAATATATGATTTCTCAATATCATGCTCACCACCAAACGTGCCTTCCCTTGAAAGATATCTACAAACATATTTAAACAAGATAGAAAAATGGAGAAATGAAAATGGATTCCATTTCTCCAAAACAAAAACTGTTTGTATACATTTCTACAAAAAACAAGCCTATCACCTAGGGGAATAGGCATGCCCAAGTAGCATATTCCATTATGCTACTTGGGCAAGCCTATTACCTAGGTTCTAACTGACTGTTGACTTTGGTGTGGATACTGTAATCAAATATCCATCATTAGACTGCTATGGAAGCTTTAGTATGGCGCCTGTATTGAGTTACAGCCTGTTTTTTTTTTTTTTGTCTGTCAAGCTGGATGTTAGCTTTAAATTTCTTGCAAAGTTAACTCTGTTTTAACTTTTTGTGAGTGTCACCTTTGTGGCCTACATTTTTTGATTGTCTTATTCTGTTTTCTGTGTTTTTTGTGACTTGTTTTACATTTTCCTGTTGTTGGATCTTCATCATTATGAAGTAGTCTTCACAGCAGTCACATGTAGCACACCTTGCTGCTCTTTCAGCTTGGAGGTAAACAGACCCAAGAAGGCTCCAGAATGTTATACGACCCAAAAGGAAAAGTACAAGGAATTAATTCCTGGGAATTAACTTTTGACCATTGCTGAACTCAGATGTGAAAACAAAAAGGTTAATTGGTGTTAGCAGGGATAATAATAGACTGAGTATCAGTCCCAAATATTGGCAAGCAGGTCCAGTGCCATGTGGGACATTTTGTTGGCAATGGTGGGCCAGGCAAAAGCACTGACTGGTAGCATCCTCACAATAAAATTGGTGAAGATGCAGACTGAATATTTAGGCATGAAAAAGACAAGAATCATTCTTCATGGGATGCCACTTCATATAGAGGAGGGGACTATCTGGGGGTATTCTTTGCACACTATGGACAAGTCTGTGAGGTTATAAGGAGCAGGAGTAAGGTGGGAGAAGTAGCTCTGCAAGTAACCCTGATTTGGAAAAACTTTTCAAACATCCCTGATGTCTTGTATTGTGGCCAGAACATTTTCGTAGTTGTGGAGGTGACCTCACTGCTGGTCCTGCAGCTTCGGCCAGAACCCAGCTTGAATATGTCTCACTAAACTCATCTTAAAAAATGAAAATTCTTGTAAAAATTCATTATTCATCCATGGTGGGTAAATAAAGGATTTGATTTCAAAATTCCAACATATGAAGAAGACCAGAGGATACAACAACGAAAAACATCATGAATATGCCAATAAAGATGTGGACAACAATCTGAACAATGTTAAAAGTGTAAGTAGCTACAATACCTCATCTCAGAAATATAGAGAAAACTTGAAGAAGTGTGTACAACATTGTGCAAAACATTGAATATGCCAATAAAGATGTGGACAACTATCTAAATGATGTAAATGGTTCCAGTGCTTCATCTCTGAAATATAGACAGATCTTGAAAAAGCTTGGAGCATACAAAGGCAGAAATGTTGTGATTATAGATAGATTATATCTACAGAAGTAATGTACTTTCTTTATTTTCCTATCAACCAACAATTTCAGTGTTAATGACTCATAGTGATTGAAATGCTGGTAAAATGGCTACTAAATCATCATCTTCTTCCTGTGTTACTATTAATGATTTCATTAATTTTCTATATTCTTAATTTACACCATTTACTATTCTGAAATAAAAACATATATAATTAAACCAAGTTTAATTATTATTAATTGTGGAATTTATTTAATTAATACTGTGTTGTTTTCCAGTTGTTAACTATTATTTTATTAAACAGAAGGTTTAAATATTCTCTTCTTGGCACTGATGAAATTTTTTTATTATTATTATTCAGCATAGACACCTGCAGCAGATAATCTAGAACCAGATGGTGCCAGCTATTAACATGATCATCTTGTCAGTGACATCAGTCCAAGATGAGGTTTAAATTTTTTTTTTAATTAACAGATATCTTTCAACATGCATATTTGATTTGTTTTCGAATTGACAATGTTCTGATTTTTATCACATACAATTCATAAGATATGATGTGATGATGAAGCAATCTTGTTTCACTGCAAAATGTTTTGATCTTCACTAGTGATGACTACTGCTGCATTATTGAAATAATAATTACATATATCTCTCATAATATAGATTGCTATCATATATTATTCATTGCCCCTATTAATACATCATTTATGCCTTTTTTCTTCACAGATGGTTTGGCTGTACAAAAACTGCAGTGGTTATTATTGAGAATTTCAATGAAGGAAAAGACACTTCACCTTCCCTGAAAACACAGACAAAATATATACTACATGGTTCATGTGAAAGTCACTGATGTACATTATCAAAAGCATGAAAATAAAATTTACCTAGCAAGAAATAATATACTTTGAAATGTGTAGTTTATCTTTCTGCAAAAACACATTTAGTGTTATGTATGAATAAACAGGAAAGTAAGGCCATATTCATGTGACATCTGCTAAACTGTTGTGGATTGGACATCATAGGCCAGATGGAAAGACATATTACAAAGAAAATATATTCTTGTGAAGTTTGTGGATTTGCATTTTCACAGAAGACGAGTTTAGTGAGACATATGCATAGACACACTGGAGAGAAACCATATTCTTGTCAAATATGTGGATATGCATTTTCACGGAAGCAAGATTTGGTCAATCATATGCGTACACACACTGGAGAGAAACCATATTCTTGTGAAGTTTGTGGATCTGCATTTTCATGGAAGGGAGATTTGGTCAATCATATGCATATGCACACAGGAGATAAACCATATTCTTGTGAGGCTTGTGGATCTAGTTTTTCTCGTAAGCGATATTTGGTCAATCATATGCGTACGCACACTGGAGAGAAGCCATATCCTTGTGATTTTTGTGGTTCAGCATTTTCACACAAGTCAAACATGGTCAAACATATGCGTACACACACTGGAGAGAAACCTTACACTTGTGAAGTTTGTGGATCGTCATTTTCATGGAAGCCAGATTTGGTCAAACATATGCGCACACACACAGGTGAGAAACCATATACTTGTGAAATTTGTGGATCTGCATTTTCACGGAAACCAAATTTGGTCAATCATATGCGTACACACACTGGAGAAAAACCATATTCTTGTGAAGTTTGTGAATCTGCATTTTCACAGAAATCAAATTTAGTGAGACATATGCGTACACACACTGGAGTGAAACCATATTCTTGTGAATTTTGTGAATCTGCATTTTCAGGGAAGCCAGATTTGGTCAATCATATGCGTACACACACTGGAGAGAAACCATATCCTTGTGAAGTTTGTGGCTCTGCATTTTCACGGAAACCAGATTTGGTCAGTCATATGCGTACGCATACAGGAGAGAAACCATATTCTTGTGATGTTTGTGCATCTACTTTTTCGCAGAAATCACATTTAGTGGGACATATGCGCACACACACTGGAGTGAAACCATATTCTTGTGAAGTTTGTGGATCTGCATTTTCAGGGAAACGGGATTTGGTCAATCATATTCGTACACACACTGGTGAGAAACCATATTCTTGTGAAGTTTGTGGCTCTGCATTTTCACACAAGTCAAATATGGTCAAACATATGCGTACACACACTGGAGTGAAACCTTATACTTGTTAAGTTTGTGGATTTTCATTTTCACAGAAACCAGATTTGGTCAATCATATGCATACATACATGGGAGAGAAACCATAGTCTTGTGAGATTTGTAGATCTGGATTTTCACAGAAATGAGATTTGGTCAATCATCCATACACATGCTGGAGAGAGATCATATTTCTTTTGATGTTTCTGAACCTTCATTTTCACATCCAGTGAATTTAATGTGAGGTATGTGTACGCACACTGGAGAGAAACCATACTCTTGTAAAATTTGTGGATATGCATTTTCCTGGAAACTAACTTTGGTCACATATTTATATATGTAACACTTTATTCCGATCAGACTTTGGTCAAATGTTGCTGCTGGCCTTTGTGTTAGTCACTCTGGACTAAACCTTTGCTATACCTACATTGTTTTGTTTGATCATACAGCCAGTAAAGAACAAATTGTTGTTAGCAAGTTTGTATTTGTTTGATCCCATTAAAGCTATGCCACAAAGGAAATTAACAAAAAAAATGTTCTTGTAGATAAGAAAAAGACAGGATTTTCTTCATGGTCTAGTTCTTTAAAATTTTGTATTGTTCTTTATGCAATAGAATTAGTTCTGGGTACAAAACATTAACTCTTCCCACTTTGTGTTTTATTTTGAAACTTTGCTTAAATTAGCAGAGTCTGGAACAAGGCCTAAGCCAGAGTTTTTCTCTGGCAGTAAATTATCTGGGTTTTGGCAGAGTGGTCATCTTTTGTCTGTTGTCTGCAACTACTGTCTCCAGACTTCTGAAACCTCTGGCTTGGTTGCCTCAGTATTCTGCTTATATTGACTTAATCCAAAACTGGAATAGGGGTTGACAAGTTTAAGGTCTCAGTGTTTCCCCTCTCTTATGACAAGAGCCTCTTTGTTGTCTGGCTCTGAATAATTATCCCTCCAAATCTGAACAGATCCCTTTGCCAGTGGGTAGTGTTTATAGGATATCGATCCACCTAACTCCTTCCTTTGTCTCATACTAACACTTCCCTATGAGGATAGGCAATTCCTCTATTCTTTTGGTGTTTCATCTGTACCTGTCACCTTGTTGTTCTTTGACCAATCTGTTTCTCAACCCTATGACATGACTTAGTTCATGGTTATTAATTAAAATTATTATTTTAATTTCTCATCAGTAAAATTTCTCAATCTGGCTTTGCTCATAAAATCAGAAATTTACCAACTTCTTCCTCCAATCAGTCACCACCTGACATCCTTCCAGGGTCATTGCACTCGAAGCACCCTAGGTTCTGGGTCCCTTGATTTGGTGACAGAGATCACAAAATTTTATCTCTTGATTTAGTTTTCACAACTGGCACTTTTTAATCTGCATCATTAATTAGCTGTCGGCTGTATATTTTCAGATGGCTTTTATGGTAATATCTTGTAACAGAATCACTTCAAGTTGTTTTCTGCCCTAAAGAAAATTAGAGTTTTGGAAAAGGAGAAATCATTCTTCTTTCTCTTGGTTTGACCATCATTCTATATATTTTTTTTTTTTAACCCTTTTTAATCCTGTCTTTCAATTTGTCAGTGTCACATACACACTCTGGAGCAAAACTATATATTCTTGGGAAGTTTGGTGATCTGCATTTTCACTCAACCTGGATTTAGTGACACATATGTGTCCACACACGGGAGAGAAACCATATTCTTATGAAGTTTGTGAATGTGGATCTGCATTTTCATGAAAACCAACCAAATTTGGTCAATCATATGCATACATCCTGGTGAAAAACTATAATTTAGTGAATTTTCCAATCTCAATTTTTCTGGAAGTGAAGTTTGATGAGAAAAAAAATATTCTTTTGATATTTATGTATTTTCAGAAATATCAGTTTTGGTGCATCGTGTGAAAACTTGTAGAAATTAAAAAATTTCTTGATCAGTTTGTAGATATATCTTTTCTGAGAAGTCATATTTTATGTGCAATATATGACATACTATACTCCAGGCCTGCTCATGATGCAACTGATAGAACTAGAAACTTATTGAAAAATGCTTGATTTTCAGAAATTTGGGAAGAATATTTAGAATAACTTTTTAACCCATACCTGAGGATAATAGGATCTGTTGAAAGTTAAATAAATGAAAATATGTATTTTTGTTGTGGACACTGGTAAGTATTAAACAAAAAAAAGAGGTAGTTAAGATTTCTGGTAAAAGATAGGATCCACACGGTGTTGAAACAGAAACATTCACACTATTTATAGGTCTCACTAAACCCTTTATTCAATTTATCCCCAGGGATTGAATAAAGAGTACCATTCAAATTTCCATTAAAGTTTACCTGAAGAAAGTTGGAGGGCATCAGCTGAAATCAGTCATCTCAGAAATATAGAAAGATTAAACAAAATCATTCTAGGAAAATTTAAAAACCTTTTAAAGCTGGTTCTTTGTCTGATCTGGGTGTATAATATTTGCAAAAGTTTTCAAAACTATACTTGAAAAAATATGAGCGTGCTTTCTCTCCATGTTGAAAAAATGAAACTCAGAAATAAGAAGAAAAATCTTTCTTAATGATTTTTAACACACATTTTCCTTTATTGTATGAAAAAGGATGAAACAAAAAAATAACCATTGACAAGTGTGGCCAGCAAGGACCTTTTGTTTTCCACAGTCAGATGAAATGGTATATTTTCCATACTTTTCATAATAAAAATGGGTTTCATATTCACTGGGTTGATTTATCATTTCTTGTAATATATCCAGCTATGTATACAAAAGCCATTTTTATTTAATCAGAAAAAGATGGTTCTAAATTTTCCAATTTATCAAATATTTCTGAATTTTAATGACAAAATGTATATTGATGATTTGGCTTAACATTAAAAGCAACAATATTTACATTTTAATTTAAAAATAAATATGTCTGCTTAATATGCAGGTTTTCAGTACACAAATTTATAAAATAGGTGCCACCTGATCCTTGACAAAGTTTCCTAAATTCTTTTTCTAAAGGATCAGTTGGAAATGTATTTTTTTGGATTGCCATTTTCATGGAAGTTATGTTTGTCAAGCCATCTGTCCTTCTGTTGGGGAGAAAAAATATTCTTGTCATGTCTCCTGATATGTATTTTCAGTCAAATCAGTTTTGGTTCATCATGTGAGGACACAGCAAACAGAACCCCCTATCTTAGGACACATTTAGTTTCTGAATCAATAGAAAATTCTTTTTTAGTGCATCATGTGGAAACCTAATAAAAATAAAAACAAAAAATATTCTTGAAAGGCTTGTTGATATACTTTTTTGAGAAGTCATGTTTTGTGAGCAATATAGATTATCTTGTAAAAACTGTAAAGCATTATTTTCAAATACTGCAAAATGCATTTTGACATGCAATAGAAAGTGGGTAGGTGCACATCTTTCATTACAGATGTATAAAAATCTTAAAACTAACTTGCCTATCTATCAAGTTTCCCATGAAAAGCAATATATTGCACAAAATCAACCCATAACAATTTTGACACAGTTAAAAGAATTTGTTGTTGGTTGATACTACAAGGACACCATCTAATTTCAAATGTATCTAGTATATTATTTCTGTAACCAAATCTGAATAATTTGTCAGATGACAAGATATTGGTGATAATATATAGATATTTTTTAAAACATTTTGTATTTTTGTTAAGTTTTTAACAAACACTGCACAAATCTGAAGAATCAGGAATGAGACTCACCCTTGCAAGTAGGTTTCCAACTAGCATCCAGTTGGCTGACAAAAATAAACAGGGTTATAACTTAATACATGTCCCAGACAATCACAGTAATGATGGATATTTATTGAACACAATATCCATGCTGGAATCATCAACCAATCAGGATTTGTCAAATAGGCTTGCTTGGGTAACAGAATGGAATCTCCCAGGCTGTTATATGAACTACCTACCAACTCGCCTACAAAGATTGCTTAGTCAGATTCAACTTCCATTACAGTCAAGTACTGTCTGTTGCTATTACCAAACTCTACACTTGCTCAGTAAGACACAACTTCTATTACAGTCGAGTATTATCATTTGCCATTACCAAACTCTACAAAATTATTTGATGTTATTCTTTTCAATTACTCTTTACTAATTTTTTCTTTCGTTCTTTTGGGTGGTGGGATGTATGGGTGGCATGAAATAAACATCAATGTTGCTTTACAAGACACTTTATTGATTCATTTTTTCCTTATTTTTTTTATGTGGTATACATCGGTCTCGTGAGTTATACTGCTGGTAGTGGTGCAACATCTGTTATGACTAAATAGGCCAACACAGGAGTGGCAACCTCGGTTACAGTGAAGACCCTCTTCCCTGATGTTGTTTTCTTTCTGTCAAGAATGCTTCACAACCCCCCCCCCCAGGTAGCAAAGCCTGTTTCTCCCTCTCCCTGTTTCTAACATGAACAATCGTTGGTGACATCTTTCCACCTCTCAATGTCCATCGCCCTTATCTCCCTCTTGCAGACATTATTAAAGCAAAAATGAGGCCCACTTGCAAGAGACCAGTTTCGACAATTTTTTGATATTTGCAAGAATTTCCAAATTAATATGCTTTTCAATTGAAAAATAATGATAAATAAAACTAATGCTATAGGTATGTTCAATAATTCGTAAAAAAAAACAAAACAAAAAAACATGAAAAAAAAAACCCAAACTTAAAAAAAAAACAATGTTTTATGAAAATATTTGTTATTAATAAGAGGAAAGACCAAAGTATATTTTAATTACTTTTTTAAATATCTAAAATGTACACAAAAAGAACAAATATACTATAAAATAAATACACAAAAATCATTTTATTCACCATAAATTAGACATTTTTAGATGATAGTGTAAAAATAATAAGTTAATTTGACTATACTAATTGATTACAGAAAATATAATTGTATAATACAATCAGAAAGAAATTTCAACATTTTACAAAATCATGTATCAACAAAGTCTGAAAATACTTTACAAAAGATGTGAATTTCAGAGAAACAATAATTTTGATAATCCAAAGGTAAAACGTAAAAATTTCTTTGGAAAAAAATATTCTTAATCCAATTCCAGCAATGAACTTTCATGTTTTAATCATCTACTCCAAATTGCCTACTCAATTTCGAGGCCTGAGTTAAGAATCGCCTTGATCTGAACAAATTTTTGAAAAAATGGAGATATGCTTAGAGAGTCTCACAATACAAATTGAATGTGGCCTATTTTACATCTCTAGGTCAAAGGGTTTCGGAGATATGACCCTTTCACCTCTGCCAAAAAGGTGAATTGGAAGATATTTATAAAGTTTAAATATCAATATCTCAGGTGTTCTTTTTTGACAACTACAATTTTTTTATTTAGAGGTCAAATAAAATAATTTGACCCTGACTAAATCCTTTCACTTTTAATTTATCAAAAACCATGTCTTTAATTTTTTTTAATTTGACAACAAATTTGCCTGCCTTATGGCAAAATATGTGCAAAATCTTATGGTGAACATTAAGATGTTGCCTGGGCTACAAGGGTTTGACTGAGTTGGGCAAAATTCAAAATGGTAGATTTTGGCATCTGTCACTATGCTAACATTCTCATATCTCCCAATATGGTCAAGTTGTATATCTTCAGAAAGCTCTTTCGATGCTGATTAATATTCACATAATAACATTGCTCATAAAATCAACTCACTTTGTGGTCAAATGTTGACCAATTTGGAGGAAAATAAAAACCATATTTTTGGTTTTGTTTACATTTTTATGATACAAAGATTTTTATATGAAAAAGTGACATAATCAAGATAATTATTTTTTAAAAAGTATCATGAATTAATGTTAAAATCACATCAAATAATTTGAAAATAGACAACAAATGACATCAATACACAAAACAGTAATTTTTAAATTTTTGTTTTTAATTTCCTAATAGAATCAAACAAGTTAAATTGATCTCTAGTAAAAAAAAAAAATAAATAAATTCAAATAAAATTAACAGCATGACCAGAAAGTAATTCAACATCAATTGAAGAAAATCTAGTCTTCTAGCATTTTTGTAGATACTGAAAATGAATTGAAGCTTATTAATAAGTCACTGTCAATGATTGGTAGATTGCCAGTCAGGTATCAAAAACTTGAAAAACAAACTAATTCTGAGGGTGGGGGAACAAGTAGGTAAAGTTAATGAAGCAGTATCAAAAGAAATTAAACTAATTTTGACTAAAGTTTCTCATTGAGAATGCACAAGTGTAGAAGGGGACATTGTGGGCCAGTGTACATGTTGAGAGATACACATGTGTGTCTCCTGAAATGCCCACAACAAACATAGTAGACTTGGAGTATGAATCCAGCAAAAATAAAGAAACAATAACAATTTATATATGTATAAATGAATGATAGTGTATTAACAAGAAATGGTTACAATTAACAAAGACAATAATGTGTGTACTTTTGGATTTGAAGTGACAATGTGCCTATGTATGTAATGTGCATGCATGTATGTAATGTGCATGCATTTCCCAAATTTCTGCAAGAACTTTACCTGTTGTTGTATAAATGGAAAAGTAAGAAGAGAGAGATAAAAAATTATTGCAGAGTATTTATAATGCTGGAGAGCATCCCCTAGGAGCAGTTCCAAAAATTAGGAGTTAACCCAATAATACATTAGCAAGAAGGCTATACATCTTAAGCAAGGGAGCTAATTCACCACTAGTCATATTGGTGGATATAACAAGGACTTAAGCTCTGGTGAAAGCAAAATTATTGCACAAAACATTTTGCAACTATCGAAAAGAAGTCCCAAAAAGATTCATGATATCTAATGTTTAATTAAAATGATTTTGTAAAAATGAAAAATCTTTCTTGAAACTTTCATTTTAGTTTTAATTTCAAGCTTATAAATTAAATTTAATATTTCCAATAAGCAAAATACTTTGCTCTTTTTTTCCAAACTTATTTACTGGAAGTTTTTTTTTTGTAAAAAAAAAAAAAAAAAAAAAAAAAAAAAAAAAAAATTTCAGAACCATTTTTAGCCCTTGTTCATTGCAATGTAATTCTCTTTATTAAAGAAATCTTCCAAAATTAAAATATATTTTTCTGAAACTTTATTTGAGGAATATTAGCTGATTTTGAAACAAATATTTACTTCAAGTATAAAATATTGTAGATATCATTTTCATTTAAGGTGTCAACAGAGGGATGTTTAATGTTTTACTCTGGTGGCTATATCTGTAAAGAAAATAATGTGACCACATTTTTAAATATAATTTTTAAGTATTTGGTAATCTTAAAAATTTCGAAAAATATTCTCTGTAATTTAATGTTTTATAGAATTTTTGATAATTTTACTTTAAATTTACTGTAATTATTAAATTTATTTACTGAAAATGAAGAAAAAAATAAATTAGCATATTTATACATATACAAAAAGTCCTTTTATAAAATAATTGGGGTTCGATAACCTGTATTCAAATTTCTTCAATATAATAAATTGTTTGAGCAACATATAGTATAAAGGTGCATTTTTTACTTGAGATTTTTCGTGCAGCCTTAAGAAAATATGTAAAAACTGAATTTTTATAGTTGTTGTGAAATATTACCATCAGCTTTAAAAATAATTAAAAAATGCATTCATTTATAAACCAATTTCATAATCCTAAACAGTGTAATTAAATTGTCCAGTTAATTTATTTTTTCCTTTTACAGTTTCGATTTTTGAATGTACATCAAAACCACGATAAATATGCATGAGAAACAAAGTCATAGATGCATAGTTCACTTTAATTCCAGCCAGGAGGGACACATTAGAAAACGGGTATGTGACAAACTATTTGCTGTGAAATCTGCGGAGATAACTTTTTGAATTCCAGTATCAAAACACGCCATTTTAAAAGACGCAGTGGAGAAAATTTTGTAATGTGAAATTGTTATGGTGACCTACCTACATGGGAATGAACTCTTCCTACTTCAATAAATATCAACCTGCAAGACTTCCTTGCAGACAGTCAAGATGTAGTGTAACCTGACAGTTTGGACGGACACTTCTATCTGCTAATAGCATTCTTACTTTGTATATATCTGTTATTTCAATACACTTGTTCAACCTACCTTTTTCTTTCCGTGTTCTTTCTTTCTGGACCATAACAGACCACAACAGAAATCTGTGTATTTAAGTGTCCCCAAAATTTGCATCTCAACATATACATACTGGAGAGAAAATATTCTGCAGTGAAATCTGAGAAGTAGAGTTTTCTATTAACACATACTGTAGAGAAACAATTTTTTTGTGAAATTTGTGGAGGAAGGTTTTCTTGGAATTCAGATGTCAAAAGTCACATGGCTGTACATACTGGGAGAAATGTTTCTACTGTGAAATCTGTGAATTTAAGATTTCCACAAATTATCTGAAAAGGCATATATTAAAACACTGTTGAGTAACTTTTTCACTGAAATCTGGATTTAAGTTTTCTCTGAATTCACATCTCAAAGAACACATGTTTAAAATATGAAATCTGTGGAGTAAAGTTTTCTGTTAAATCCTCACTTAAAACTCACATGATAATACACACTGGAGAGAGACCATTCCACTGTGAAATCTGTGTATTTAAGTTTTCCACAAATTCACATCAAAAGCAACAAATGTTTGCACACACTCAATAGAAATCATTCCACTGTAAAATCTATGGAACAAGTTATTCTAATAAATAAAAATTGAAAATTCATATGCTAGCACACACTGGGGGGAAACCCTTTCACTGTGAAATCTTTGGAGTCAAGTTTTCATGGAATTTACATCTCAAAGAACATGTGCTTAAACACTCTAGAGAGAAAAAACTTCCACTGTGAAATCTGTGGAGTAAAGTTTTCTGTTAAATCCTTACTTAAAACGCATATTAATTCACACTGGCGAGAAACCATTCCACTGAAATCTGTGGGGTAAGATTTTCTGTTACACCCTCATTCAAAACACACATGATAATACACTGGAGAGACACCCTTCCACAACACATATCCCTTCAAGCAACACATATTTACCCACACTGGAGTGATACTATTCCACTGTGAAATCTGTTTAGTAAGGCTTTCTAGTAAATTATCACTCAAAAATCATATGTTAATACACACTGGAAAGAAACTTTTCCAATCTGAATTCAAGTCTTCTTGGAAATCAGGTCTCAAATGTCACATGTTTATACATATTGGGAAGAAACCTTTCCACTGTGGAATCTGTGAATTTAAGTTTTCTCAGAATTCACATCTCAAGCAACACATGTTTAAATATACTGGAGAAAAACCCTTCTACTGTGAAATCTGTGGATTTAAGGTTTCTCGGAATTCATATCTCAAAAGGCATGTTAATACACACTTGAGAGGAACCATTCCATTGTGAAATCTATACAGTATGGTTTTCTTGTAATTCAGATCTCAAAAATTTCACTGAAAACAAACCTTTCAACTATGGAGCAAGGTTTTCTCAAATTTCATAACCTAAAACACATTTTTATACATACTGGGGAGAAACCTTTACACTGAAATCTGTGCATTTAAATTTTCCACAACTTCTGGTTTGAAAAGGCATAGGTTAACTCACACTGGATAGAATCCTCTCCACTGTGATATCTGTGGAGTAAGCTCTTCCCATACACCCTCACTCAAGAAACACATATAAACACACATTGGAGAAAAACTTTTTACTGCAAAATCTGAAAATGTTAATTTTCTCAAAAACCATCTTTGAAACAACACATACTGATAAGAAACTTTACCATTGTGAAATATTTACATCTTACAGAACACATGTCAACACATGCAGGAGTGCAGCCATTCCAATATTAGCTGTGAACCAGAATAATTACTAGCAGTATGAATTTCTAGCAACATATGGCAAGACTTCCTGGATAGAAACCTTCCTGTTGTAAAGTCTGTAGAAGTAGACTTGCCTAAAATTGATCCCACAAAACAACACATTTACATCTGCATTTAAAACATCTGCATTAAATAATATACACCTGTGTGAATGTTTTCACCCGTAAGTGTGTTGCACAATATTTATTTTTTTAAAAAGTAACATTCAAGTGTTTTGTGCACATTCTAGAAATATAACTGAAGCTGGACAAAAAAATCCCCCCTGGTGATATCAAAGACCCCACATGCTTGTAACCAAGGGTAGGCAATAAAGTAGGAAAATGTTTCACCCCCTCCACCCTCAGACCTTACTCTTCTATTTAGTATAGGTTTGACATTTAATTGGTTAATCAAGACATACCCACAAGTCTATTTTTAAATCTGATCTTATGCCTCGCTTTAACTTTTGGAAAAGAGGTAACGATTTGTTTTTAAATTTCCTTAAAAATCATTTTATCATCACTTACCTACCATCGCCTGAAGGAGTACAATCATAGTATTGAAACATGAAAGCTTTTGTGTAGTGATTTAAGAATGTTTTTTTATTATAATCCCTTATAATATAAACTGCATCTAGATATTATATGCAAAAGAGGTATTGTCAAATATTTTATGTAAAATTCATAGATATGTGTTATCCAATGAAATAATTTGTACTATTATGTATAGCGAGTAAGCATGAAAGCAATTAAGTCCCAATTTTCAATTTCAGATTGATATTTAATATTTTTTCAGTAATTATTGCAATTTGCAGTGTCAAGAGATTAGTTGCAAGAACTAGAATTTAGTATTATGGCTCGTAAAAAAGAACTAACAATGAATGAAAAGAACTATATAATCAAAGAAATTAGCAAAGGAAAGTCTTCGCTTCAAATTTCTAAGGATTTGAAAAGGGATCATCGAACAATCAAGAAAATATGTCAAATGGGAATTCAACCAAGGAAAAAAGTTTCAGGCTTAATTCAGGAATTTAACAAAGCGAGATCTATCACATATCCAAAGAGAATTAATAAGAAACCCAAATGCGTCGAGCGTTCATATTTGAGGCCACTGGAGCTCCTATGTTGTCAAGGGAAACAAGGTGTAAAGCATTAAGGAAGTTTGCTGATGTAAAAAATCAAATAAAGAAACCCATTTTAACAAAAAAACATAAGGAAAGAAGATTGCAGTGGGAAAAATTACATGAAAACTGATTTCAGTAAAGTGCTTTTTGCAGACGAATCAAGGATCACCCTCGATGGGCCCAATGGATGGGCTCGAGGATGGGTTTGCAAAAACGTCAACAAGGCGGCGGTGGGATCATGATATGGGCTGGGATTATTGGTAATGAGCTTGTGGGTCCATTTAAACTGAAAGACAGGGTTAAAATGAATTCCAAAAGTTACTGTGATTTTCTAGAGCAATATTTCTTTGAATGGCTTGATAACCAGTCTTTAGCCAAGCGTAGATCTATGATCTTTATGCAAGACAACGCACCAAGTCATGCATCAAAGTTTATTAAATCCTGGTTGAAAGAAAAGGGATTTTTTGAAGATTCTCTTATGGACTGGCCTTCAAATAGCTGTGACTTGAATACCATTGAGAACCTGCGGAGCATCCTCAAGAGAGATATTTATTCTAATGGAAGGCAATTCAACAGCAAGTGTGACCTCTGGGAGGCAGTTAAAGTTGCTGCAAACAACTTACCAGCCGCTAAAATTGCAAATCTAACATCAGATGTTGACAATAAGCTGCTAAGAGTTATTGAAAAGAAAGGAGCATTTGTGCAATCAATTTTAGGAGGTTCTTATTATTTTTTGCTTATATATCATTTATTTTTAAAATAATGTTTTTTTTTTGTTTTTCCTTTAAGAAATTGACGAATTTGTTCTAAAATCTTTTCATATTATTTTTTTTATACATTAATTTTACAAGGTATAAAAATGTAAAAGTATCAAAATAAATAGTTGCAAATAAACTACTAACAGTCATATTAGTCTGTTTTGTTAACTTAGTAAAATTTTTTCCAACCAAAAACAAAAGTTTTCTCTATCACTATATATCTAAGTTAATAATATTAAGTAGAATCTAAACAACATCATAATAGGACTTTTAACATTATAGACGCAACTCTTTATACCAATTCATAACTTGCATATAATCTCTAGACGCAGTTTATATATATATATTAGGTTGGTGCAAAAATAATGACGTAATAATGTCGTTTTTTGACGTAACGTCAAAAAACGACATTATTACGTCATTATTTTTGCACCAACCTAATATATATATATATTATGGGACCGTCCACAACCCAGCTTTACCTCTTTTTTGGATAATGCACGCTTCCTATCTGGTAAATAACATTCTACTTTCATACAAAATATCAACGAGAAACCATTGGTCAATCACAGTAAATCCAACTTGCTGATTGGTCAGTTTCGACCAATCAGATCGCTTTCATGTGCAGAGCCAATTTAGGCGCCAAGTCAATTCTGATCTTATCACGTGGTACAGGTAGATATATAAACAAAACACGTATGATTCTCTCTCCCTCGCATCTCAACACGCCGCCAAAATGTGACCCTAAAGGAACGCCCGTCTCGACTGATTAAGTCAGACGTTAAATGAACAATACTTAATTCATGCTAGTATTATTATCTCTGAACTCTACCTAACTTGTTCATACAATTCCAAACACTCAATACGAACTCATTCTTCTAAATTACAGTTTAGTAATTACTTCCTTTTAATATGAGCTTAGGTACAACTATTACCTAGTCTAAGGGACACAACTGTGTCATACCTTTCAGTTCTAATACATGTATATTCATTTCCACAATAAATCTTATTGTTACGTTGTTATCAACTTTATCTCCTGTCTTGTATTTTGTCATCGGCCATTTTACATCAAATGTAATTGGCGTAATTCTTTATTCCTGTTCTGAAATAAATAATTGTGGTGAACACCCCCTTCACACACGCACAATAAATATGGTTACTCCATCATACATGGGGCACGTTCACTACAATATATATTGTGATACATCTATATATATATATATATATATATATATATATATATATATATATATATATATATATAAGAAATATAGTCTTAAGGTGTGCTATATTTATGGAATAAAGTGCTCAATATCAGAGATAGAGCGTGTGTAAATATAGAAGTGAACATAGAAGTCAACACTTAGAAAAATAACAGCACACGTGGCCTGACGATTGCATATAGCATGAAACAGACTGTCGCCTCTAAGTGTTGACTTCTATGTTCACTTTTATATTTATATATATATATATATATATATATATATATATATATATATATATATATATATATATATATATATATGCGTGTGTGTAAATGTATATGAATGTAAATATATATATATGTGTGTGTGTGTGTAAATGTGTATATATACAGACAAGCCTCTCATCTATGGATATATATATCAAAGTGGAAAATGAGATTTTTATATTTACATATAGTCTATCCTTGATATCGAGCACATTAACACATAGCATATACCTTAAAACCTAGAGTGCATGTTCAGAGACATTAAAGCGATGAGAGATTCAACAGGGAAAATAAGAAATTTAAAAAAATGTAATCAAGACAAATGACAGAAAAGAAAAAACTGTAAATACGATGCTATCCCTTTGTTCTGTGATTCATACACACACATCATCATCTAAACAACAAACCAAAATAACAAGTCATGAAGAAAAAATGAGGAAAAGTAAAAGAAGTGTACGGATTTTTTTTAATGATCAGGTAAGGTATAATAAATAATAGTTTAACAGACTATTATTTTTTAGAGGAAGTGTATCTCTGCTTGGGCTTCCTGAGGTTGATGGATGTTGACTTTGATTGGTTGAGCTAGCGTGGGAAAGGAGATAGGAAAAAGGTTTCAGTGAGTCAAGTCTTAACTGTCAAGTAATGTAGACAAGTTTTCTTTCATATCTAAAATGGCTCCTCAGTCAGGGGGAACGACACCTGCTGAATAGTTAGTACATGTCGACATTAATAAAATACTTAAGTTAAATTTCTGTGTTTGATGTCATTCATTGCTGGCCCAGAACAACTAGCGATTGCTGGCCAAGAGAAGACAAGATGAGATCACCCCCACCAAGGGGCTATGCAACAATATTTATTTCATTTATTTATTTATTTAAAGTTTATATTATGTTTTATTTATTTGTTCATTTTTAATTAGTGCTTAGATAGCAAAGTATTTATTCATATGCCTAAATTTACCGATTATTTCAGTTTTCTTGTTTAAGATTTCATTTTGGTTTTTAAAATTAATTGTTGCTATTTTTTCCTCTAAACATAGTTTACAGTTTTTACTATTAATACTGTATTGAGCTGCTGACAGCCATGACTGGGTTCTCCTGCTAATATGGTATGGTGCAGAGTCCTGTTGCCAGACATAGCGCCTTCCAGCAGCACTACCTCCTCAAGGCACTTGATGTAGGCCTCCTTGTTGAGTCTGAGGCCCTGTAGGGAAGATGAATGGAGTTCTTTTCTTAACTGTATGATCAGCGTGAGTTTTCCAAGCTGCTGTATCTTTATAATCACCATTAGACTCATCCAACTCTTTCTGAATCCTCTGCACTGTCCTCAGATTGACATCTAAACACCATGAAATGTTCATATTGGAGATTCCATTACAACTGTCAATCAGTACAGCATGCCATTTCCAAATTTCTGTTGGATGTATTGCATCATGGTATTCTTTTGCACATGGATCAAATATTTAAATATTTACTAAAATGGAAGAAGAGTCCGAGCTCGTTTAAAATTAAATTTATTGAAAATATAATTAAAACGTAAGGAGAGGTGTAAATCTCAGCTCGGAAAGAGTTAATAAAAGGGAGAAAAATTTTAACTCACAATCCTTCCAAGAGTTTTAATGATCTTGTGAAATGGTCTTTCTGCCTGCATAAATTTGGACGATGTAATTTTAAATATACAGCTTCCAAAACACGTAAATGAAATTTGGTTTGGACGCTGTGCAGGACAGAGAACTAAGTGTCCTGATAAGCAGAGGCACAGTCCTGGTTGTCCATCAGATGTTGGTCAAAAGCCGACTCCTGGGCCAACTGAGAAACTCTATTCCTGTGTTCGTGATTACGTAGATGTGAGGGAACATGCTGAGAAACGCGCGTTTCCAAACAAAGACTAGTCCGTCCTATATATACCGAATCACATCGGCACTTAAATTGATAAATCACTGAATTTTTACTTAAATAGGACAGTCTATCCTTCATAAAGGAGGGGAACACCTTTCTGGTCTTAAAAATGGACTTTTCTTCCATTTTAGTAAATATTTCAATATATGTGTCCTCTTTATACTGCCGTGTCCATTAAAATATCAACTCCAATATTTATAAACCAATCACACTCAAGAAAACACATCTTAAAACACACCAATAAAATCATAGATTACAAATCAGAATGTTTGTTGTATTATTCATCATCATTTTTAGGTAGATACCGACCAAATATCGTACGGACGTAGTAGAAGACATACCACGTGACTTCTTAGGGCCAATTAGAAATAAATAAATAATTTAATTCTGGAGCCGATATTGTTCGCAAAAAGTGTATAAAAACATACGAAATCCGTTCCCGAAACAATATACACGCGGCTGCCAGCAAGCTACACACACCTCTCGCCGATGACCTTCATGACCTCATGTCAAAAACGACAGCGTTGACAAACTCCAGACCACGGCAACACCGCCAACAGTAAGAAACAATTCGTATTTTTCGTATCCGTTTTTACTATGAATCACGCACACACATGTTGACTTTTTCATACAAACACACATATCACAACATTTTATTGTTTCTCACACACGTACACAAAGACAGTTTATATTTTATTTCAGAATTATTTCAACCCAAACAAAAGACATTACTTTCCAATCTATTATCAACTTTTTGTATTCCTATCGTTATATTAAATCAATGTTTATTTGTTGAAACTACGTCGTCTTTTCTACTGAATTTTATTCCTTCATTGAAAAGCGTTTGATTATTTTAGACGGCCAACTTACGAGCGACCCTGTAACGATATTTTATTAATGTATTGAATCCCGACACTCCAAATTTTAACATTCAACGAAAAACCGAGTAGGATTCCTACAATACTAATAACTAATATGCCAACGCGTTACCTATGAATAGGTGTTGGCCGAAAGATATCTCAGGTGCTTTATGTCTATAAAAAAAAATTTTGATTAATAAAATGGCGTCCCTGTTATTTAAATCTATTCTGAGGTTCTGTGCGTCCAAATCTTTATATATATATATATATATATATATATATATATATATATATATATATATATATATATATATATATTGTATTTATGTATCTTGCCTATATGCATCATATCCGCATGAAAAGCAGCATTTATCCTTATTTTGAGGGGCTCTTTTAATATATTCTAAATTTCTGGTTTTATGCATTTTAAAATTAATCTCGGATAAATAATTTACTATTTCTCCTAAGTGCTCCCTTAATTCAATAGGATTATGCGTTTTTTCAAAACCCACGGTCTTATACACCAGTGTCGTGAACAAAACAAGATCTAGATTAAAAATTCAAATGCTAAGCACTGACTCATTGATTTTGTTAGAAATTTTTAAAAAACTCGAATATTCAAACTTTGCTTAACACACACGCAAAAGCGAATCCAAAACAAAACTCGTGAAATTTCACACCTTGATGCGAAATGTTTTTCGGACAATAGAAAAATAGGAAACATTTAAAAACAAAATTGAAATATTCTTCAATTCTCAGAAAGTTTGTTCGTCGTCCAATGGAAAGGCCCGAATCATATCCGGGAGTGAATTCCCAAATGACATTTTCAAGCCCCACAAACAAAATAAAAGACATGCAACTTCGCCTGTCACCAGAGAGAGGAGGAGACGAGCGCATTAACACGTTCCTTGGCAAACGTCAAGCGATCGTTATTAACTCTACCTTTCTCCCTCATCTCTTTTATACTTGATAAACGGACAGAACATTTTAAGACTGAGTGATTACTTCAAAGACATTCCTACCCTACGATAACGCTCATACATACATACATACGTTCCTGCCTACGTACACATAAACTCATTCTTGCAAGGACTACTACGAATATTTTGACGACCTTGTATACAATACATTAATTTTATTTGTAGAGATCTTAATTGATTTATAATATGTATATAAATTTGTTGTTTCACTTTACAATTTGATTTTCTTGTTTCTTACGGTGGGCTATCTAACAAGGCCAAATCAAACTAATCTGTTTCAACACTCATACACTTCACTATAACTGTTAAACCGCTATACCAGAACTAGAAACATTTATTTACTCTTTACACTGAATTTTAATTTATTCTGATATGAATTGTTCGGCAAATTACATTTTCATGGCTCTGTAAAATCCGGCATTTTACCAAATATGAATTTCTGCTTTCCAGAGTTTTCCAAAGTATACAAATTTGACATATAACTTAAGTATCATTCACGCTTCCTTGCAATATTTCTTTTAATTTTATATGAATTGCTGTTTGTCGATGAAAACGTGCGTCTTTATACGCCGGATATACAGTATTTAATGTTTTCGAAATTTTTCTCTTAATAAAATATGGACTCTGCTGGATTTATACGCAGGAATGTATTATTAATCAGAAAAAGACAAGTTGGGTATATATGCGGTAAAACGTCCCAAATATACTGCTGTGTTCGATAATTTATCAAGTTGACCGTTTCTACGGCGGTAAGATGACATGACACTCTTATACAATCGTCCGGTCCTCTTTCGAATTACAGCTTCACACAGTCTGTCCAATCTTACACAATATTTAGCTGTGTTAACAGTCTGACTAACCGATATTAAGTCCAAGAACAGCACACATTTTGCATCCAAAAGTATAGCCATTTCTTCGCTGAATTCTAAATTTTCAACTAAGGGGATGGATGCTGCTAGAACATGGAATCAATCATGGATGCTGATTACGATCTTTTTGTTTCTCTCAGACGAAATTTATCCGGGTTTCACACACATAACTCTTACTGCAGAGATGCAAGGTTTTCTCTAGTCAATTTGACGCCATGTTCTTCGAGAAAGTTATACGGCCGTGCAATGTGCAAGTGCTCGATAAATAAATAACGTTATAAATATTTTGTTTTGGCTTAAATAATCAAGCCAATACAAAACACACAGAGCCTGAAGATTGAGACAGGCTTTTAGCTGTGTCCACTTTTATATTTTATATTCACATACGCTCTATCCGTGATGGTATATTACACACACCATGTCTGATTTTATTATGTAAGTCAATGTCTTCGCATAAAATTTCGTATTAACCTTTGGTAAAAATATTCGGGATACATATTGAATAAATATACCATGTGATTTTTTAGCTTAAATA
Organism: Acanthosepion lycidas; assembly: GCA_963932145.1. Lineage (NCBI taxonomy): Eukaryota > Metazoa > Mollusca > Cephalopoda > Sepiida > Sepiidae > Acanthosepion > Acanthosepion lycidas. Next base: position 66,499,903 of record OZ010614.1, read on the forward strand.
TTTTCATTAGAAATATTTGCACTAAACTAGTTGATATTGTGGGAATGTATTATGCCACTACAATAGTATCTTTATTGATATTTATTTTTACTTTCAGATATACAAACATCATAGTAGGATATAAGAAAGATATAAACTCATAACAGAAACCAGTTGAATAATAATAGGAACATAACGTTGGCAATTCCAGGAATTTCAGGAATATTGAATGCAAATAATCAATGAAAAACGGAAGACACTACCAAAATAGTAACAAGAACTGATAGGAAGAAAAATGCCCTAAAATGGGATTTGAAAAACAAATTAAAAACTAATAAGCAGGAAATATGGTCTCACCAGTCACAAGATAGTTGCCGCTTGTGTTCCAAAAAAATTGCCTAAAGACATGAAAGTAACCAAACTATCAAATAGTAAACATCACAAAGAGAAACGTTGAAGTTGGACTATGAAGTACAGCAGCAATTTGTACTGATAAATATCAGACAATCTTGAATGTATCTGATTGTGGAGTTAGTGTTTGCATTCTTCATGGAAATGGTCAACTAACACAGACGACGAAAGTGGAGTGGAGTAATGAAATACTCAAATTTTAGACAATAAACTTCTATTGTATATTAAAATTGGATATTATGTATGTATAATTATTATTGGGATTTTCCCAATTATATTTGGTAACAAAAATATTGTGACGCTGGCAAGAAGAAAGGAACACAAACACAGATGAAAATGTTTGAAAAAACTTGTATTGTAGGAAAAGAGAGGAAAGCTTCATTGCAAACAGTCGGGTTTGCGGAACTGATCTGAAAGATGGCGTCCTTTTTAAACGGTTTTATATTTCCTGTGTCGTTTTAGCTGGGTTGGAGAAAATAGGGTCTTGATTTCTCTGTGCTTCAGTTGCTGTCTAAATCCTCTCACGTGTCCTGGTTTTAGATGACGGAGAGTGCAGACGGGGAACGTGTTGTCTCCGAGGGCTCAACAAGCAAAAGAGGAAGAGAGTTTGTAAAAACCGCTCTCCTGGGGGTTTGGTGAAAATCTAAAAAGGTAGTCTGTGATTGGATGTTTTTCATCCAATCACAGGGCACCCAGTTAGCGACTCCGTAATAATTTCAATATCATTTCAATTTTCATTCAATATAATTTTTATTCCCATAAATTATATTAACAACTACGGTTTCTTGTCCGTCCTGGTTAAGACGATACACTACCTCCGCGTCCAGGGTAAGACTATAAACTACGTCTAACAGCAAGACCTCTGATCAGGAGGTTTTGAGGAGCGATGAACCACCTCTTAATTGCTGGTGTTCCCAGGTCCACCCTGACCCGGGGTGGTAGCACCTGTTAGGGTCCCAGCTATGGGCAAATAGTTAGCCTGAGGTAAAAAGCATTATAAAAGTGTAAAAATAGGTTTTAATACCAGAAATACTTTGTAAAAAATTTTTACCAGAAATAAATTTTTAAACAAAAAATTATTACCAGCAATATATTTTTGAAAAAAAGATATTACCAGAAATAGATTTTGACAAAACAAAATATTACCAGGAAAAAAATGTTGTCAGCATTAAATGACCCATTGAGGTTGATATGCAGTAAAACAAATCAAACAAAACAAAACGGGTTCTTGCAATAAATGCGAAAACGCGCTTCAAGTTGTGGATTGCCCTCCTTGTAGATGGGTTTCCAAAAAAGTCTTTCAGTTATACTTTCTAAATTTTTACACTTATCAGTAGGTTTGTAAGTGCACGAAATCACATTTGCCGAATACATTCTGGGTGATGAAGCGATAATTAGCATATTATTGCAATAATTCTTAATCTTTCCTGTATTAAAATGATCTGATATCCATTAATTAGGAAAATAATCGATCGCCAATGTATTAATTAACAAAAATCTGTCATGTGATTAGACACCGAAAGAAAAATAAACAGCAGTAAATTAAATTAAATATAGTTTTCCGGCAACGTTAAATAAATAAAAATACGAATGAATACTTAATTCATTACTTGATTAATTAAATTGCAGAAAAATATGACGTGCTAATAATATTATATATTATTTAATTATTAAGTTTTTATTCATTAAATTTTTATGTGCTCGTTATTTTATTTTTTTCACGAAGGAATGCACATAGATTCATTGGGAAGCGTTTATAAGAATTAACTCAATATTTTACAATTAATAAAAGGGGATAAGTCACTAATTAGCTGCTGGTCATTAATTCATGATCGAATTTTACTCTAAATAAATTATTGCAATAAGATTTGTTGAGTACATACATTCACTCTCCTTACTAACTGAATCCACGATGGTGAAGTGGCAAGTCTTTGCAGTGGTATTTTCTTTGCAGTGGTATTTTCTCTGCGAAAGTTCGAATCCAAGAACCATTACTCATTATCGCAATAAAAGATGGTACAGTGTAACCCGGATATAAGAGAAACCCGGATATAAGAGAGATTGTCTCTGGTCCCAAATTAGAGCCATACTTACCTAAACAAACTAGACCAAACCCAGATATAAGAGAAACCCGGATATAAGAGACCTTTTCTCCGGTCCCGACAACTCTCTTATATCCGGGTTACCCTGTACTAAATTACGAAACGAATAGTTTAGCTTCTAGATAGTTCTAGAATTAAACAAAATGTCAATCAGCCGGTGAATGACACAATATAAGGGGCTAGAGAATCAATTCTGAACGAATGAGTACAAGTTCTCCTCGTCACAATCGTGTATGTTAACGCAATAAATCTCGAGCATAAGGTCTCTTCCCACCTTTGCTACTTAGCCGACGTCTGTCTGGAATTTTACGGAAAGATTCGATTTTAAATAATCAATTTTATTCCATGATAAAATTGATCAGCTGCAATAATAATTTATTTAAAGAGCTAAGGGCGAATTGGAACCAATCGAACAAATCAACAAGCTACACTATTACATTGTAAACAATGAGCTAACTTGCTCAAAATTAAAACATGAGCTAACTTACTCAAAATTAAAACATACACTGGATTTGAACCCGTATAAAAAGAACGTTAGTCCGACACCTTACCAGTAAGGCACCAAGTACCGCTTCTTAAACAGAAGGCGTCATATTATGCTCTAGAAACCTATTGATCATTGCAAAATCCTACATGTAAACGTAACTGGATTTGAACCTGAACCGCAATCTATTACCAGGTGATCGATGCTGTTTGATGGGAGTGATCGCTGCTGGTCGTTGTAGATGATCGATGCTGTTAGCTGGGCTGGAACGGGGAGCTGGCGTTGTAACGCAGTGCTCGGTATCTGTGACGGTATCTGGTCAGTGCCGGGGAGCTGGCGTTGTGATATTGGGCATATCGAATGTCCAGTGCTGGCGTCGCGTGACTGCTAGTCGGGTCCGATATCGAAACCTCCCGTAATAATCATAACCGTGGTGTACGGGAAAGGTTACGGACGACGTGCGGGTAGTCAGTCGGGACGGAATGCCGAACATGAGCAAGGAGCCAGTAGTAAGAAGGCGAAATAAAGAGAGGTAGGCGCCTGGGCACCGACCGTAAAATCCCTTGACCGATTCCATCATCGCTTAGCTGTCTCACGTCGGGAAGTCACCACTTGTTGCGGGGCCGATAAGGATGTCGCCCCCGCAAACTTTATGAAGAAAGGTGTGAACAGCTAAGACAATGAGGTGACAAAGGCAAAGGTTTAAGAAACAATAACGTCGATTTTATTTATTCAAAATGTACAAGAGTGTACTCTGGAGAAATATGTTTGTATCAGTGTCGGGTCCGGTATGACTGGTTTTGTTTAGGGGTAGTTCATTTCGGTCGTATCGGCGAAACGAATGTAGAGTTGGTCGGCGGCGATAGCTGGTCGACTGCCGGACGGGAGAATTGTCGGGAACAGTAGCAGGTTGATCGATGTCGCACGAAGATTCGTTGTATCGGTTAGGACGAGTCCCTAAACAAGGCTGAGTCAGTATAGTGATACGACTTCCAAGGGCGGATCAACCGCGATGACAGGATCGCGCCGAAATTCATCTCTTGCACTTATGACATAAGTGCACTGCACTCTATTAAAACCAGCATGTTCATCTTGGTTTCTATACTCATACGTTTTTAGTTGTTGTGCCTTTTTGCCCTTTTTCAGTTAGAGATTGTACTTGGTACATTCCACTTCCCAAGGTCAGGAGATATCCTGTATCACTTAACATAGAAAATGGAATATGGACGGACTTACTCCATCAACTTAGATTTCCCCTCTGCTGTTGAGCACTCTACTGGCACAGTTGTAAATATATTCTGGCGTTTTGGGGTTTCTTTTTGTCAACTTAAAAAAAAACTTAGCGAATGCTGCTGGTACAAAAAAAATCCCTCAGTTCTTATGGCATTTTTATGTACACTGTAAAAAAATGAAAGGGAAATCCTCCCAAAATTTGGAAGGAACCCTGTTTCACTCATTCTAATTGGGATACTTACTTGAAAGTTCATTATGACATTACATTACTATGGGGAAAATATGGTGCAAGTCTAAGCTTGTCTATTTTCTTCTGGACAAATCTAAACTTGCACCATCCATGAAATATAAAACACCATTAATAAATTAATAAATTTATTTCTTACTAGCAGTAGCGTTGCCCGGGGATGTAACAATAAGAGATAGATTAAGTATCGACCATCATAAAGACTGAAAAATAAAATTGACAAAGATTATTGTTTAAGGTTGATGGACACGCATGTCTTAATTAGTTTTTTTTTTACGAATTGGTCAAACCCAAACTCAAAAAAAAAAACATTGTTTTCAATCGTTATGAGTCTAGCGATTGAATAGAATTTTATTATAAACAATTGTCTTGTAAATGGAATTTTTAAAGCATTTTGAATGTAAAAATAAAGAAAAAAGTGTGCAGGACAATAAGAAACACTACCTGCCAAAAAAAAAAAAAAGTGAAGTTTTGTTGAAATCGGTTGAAAAATGTAGGAAATCCGATCCCATATATAAACGAACACACACACACACACACACAAAAAAAAACTGGGTTTTATAATAAGTATAACTCGATATGAGTTGTCCCCCTTTCATTCTGGTGACAGAATCGTGTTTTCAAATTGATTTCGTGCAAAAACAATTGTGTTTTTCCAATTTTCGGCGCTGTCAGAACCACCACAAGGTAATTTTACGTAGTCCTGTGAAGTTTTGTTGAAATCGATTGAAAAATGTAGGAAATCCGATCCAATATATAAACGTACAGACACACACACACGCACAATCTGCGTTTTATAATAAGTAAGATCAAATTTTCAAAGGATAAACGTCATTTGCTTCCAGTGACAGTGACATTAAAGAAATAACAGTGCTTCTGAGAAACAAGAAATGCCTAAAAATAACTTACTAAAAAAAAAAAAAAAAAAAAAAAAAAAAAAAAAACAGCATAGAAAAAAGAAAAGAAAAAACGGCTTCGAAATTAATAAAAATAAAGTTTTATCGTCAAAATGATTGCGGAAAGACTAAACTATTTCTTTATTTTCAAAAATTTTTTAATCCTCTCAAGCACGTTCAAAATTTTGGTTAAAAATCTTTTTTTTTTTTTTTTTCGTAAACGATTGACGTAATATTTATGTTTAAGTGTGTTGTTGCACTTTTTCCATTGAAAAATAGATTTTGGGAGTTCTTGCAAAAATCAAATAATTGTTGGATTTCAATGAAACTTTCAGGGCTTATTCAAAAATGAATTAAATTATTTTTAAATTTTTTCATTTTAGAAAATCTTTGTAAAAAATATTTTTTAAAATGTTACCCCCCTCCCAACTTTTGATCCCCAAATTTGTTTTATTAGTTAAAAGCAGGACTCCTTGGAGAATGTAAATCAATTTCTTTTTTCTTTCAAATTACTATTAATTGCCCAAAATTTTCTCCAAATCATAAAATAAAAAATGCAATAAAACTGACATCATTTAATTAGAAAAACTTTTAATTGCTTTTATAAATAAGATTTATTAACGACACTATTGTCTTAAAAATTTTTTCGATGAATAATGAATTTTTTTCATTTTTACAATTTTGATTGAAATCATTTAAAAATCGTTTAAAATTATGCATTACTTCCTTTCGAGTGATAATTGTAATTAAGTGGAAACTATATTTATGAACCAAAAATTGAAAAGGTTAATATAAGTCGTTTTACACAAAGATTTTTAAAATAATTTTTTTTAATAGTTTAAACGTTTCCATATTCCTATGTATGGAAGTCTATACATGACATTATTATTAAAAGGTCATGTTTTGTAAGAGTTGCCTTAACTTTACTGAGAAATTTGCTTGTCTGCAATTATTTATTCATTCAGTGTTTATATCTCAACATACTATGCTATCATCCATTCAAAGTTTTAAAATTTTTTAATTTTTTTTTATTAAGTTACTTTTTTTAATTTCTACTTCACTAAATATTTTTATTTTATTTTTTTTAAATATTTTTATTTTATTTTTTAAAATATTTTTATTTATTTTTTTTAAATATTTTTATTTTATTTTTTTAAATATTTTTTTTAAATATTTTTATTTTATTTTTTTAAATATTTTTATTTTTTTTAGTGCAGTTCATACTTCAGTTGAGTAATTTTTTTAAAACCGAGAAGAATTTTTTTTAGTAGTTTTTACTTATTCAGTTTATTTTTTTTATAGTATTTTAAATTTTATTATTTTTCCAAAAAGCATTTTCAAACATAAGGCTATATTATAACTAAAAGTCAATAAAATATTCGATAACTGCTGAAAATATTATGTTAATTTTTAAAAATTACTAAGTAGTTACCCCATAACCTCTGAAAAATGCATTCACTTAGATTTTGTAAATTTGTCTATTCTGGTCATTCATACTTAGCTGTCAACACCTTTAGCATATTAATAATGTTCAGAAACTAATTAAGATTTTTTTGCAAATAATTTCAAATTTCAATTTCATAACCCCAAACATTATAAACAGAGTGACTGGGATCAGTTGAATTTTAAAATGACCACAATTCATATGTTTAACACTATCATACATTAGGGTACTCTAAATACATCTTTAACTGCCTCATCTGATTAGTAATTAGGATCATATATTTGTTATTACAATTAGTTTCCCGAAAAGGAAATTACTTATGACTCAACCTAACGTGGGCAATGCACTAGGAAAAAAATTGTTTACTTTTTCATTACAGAAAGCCAAATGAAGCAGTCAAACTTTCAGGCAGCAGCAGCAACCTTAATCAGCAGGTTGGTTAGGTTTAAGGCTCCAAGTTCCCTACAGTAAATTGTCCTACAGGTTTGGTTCATGAATTTAGTGATATAGTAATTGCAAGTTCAATCTTGGGGCCGGGCAGTGTGTGTACTTGGAATCAATGGGCAAACAATAATTGAACAGCTATTTAAAAATAAGAAGTAGACAGTAGAAAGAGAACAGTCTAGTTCTGTAGATTAAATAAAGGGTTCAGAATTCCCTGTAGGTTGCTTGCATCAACACTTGATGAAGACTGGAGGGCACAACAGCCAAAACGTGATAACAACAACAACAGAAACGAGTAGAATCATCTGAATGTAAATAGAATAATTAATAAAACAACTGAAGTGACAAAGTCTTTGTTTAATTGAAGCCATCTTGGCAGACGTGTAGCTCAGATACTGCTGAAAGTCAGGAGAATTTAAGAATGACACAGTAAGATACAATAAAGGAAAGACGTTTCACTTTGACAACTGTTTTGACTTTGTGGCAAAAGACCAAATTTCCCAGCAACAGTAGCGGACATGTATTTATATGTGCAATATTATAGAAGCTATCTTGCTTGTTGGCTACTGTGGTATGTAAGGGCTTCTTTATTTTCCTCAATTCAACAGTAAGAGCAACGGAAGCAATCAGCAGAGTATAACTGGAAGTCCCAGAACCCATAAAAATGCTGACAGAGCCCCACCCCTGATTCGTCTTCTTTTCTATTTTTCCATTTCTGCAGCCCACCTCAAAGGGCTACTCAAATCTTGCTGCAGAAGACACGTGACCATCCTGGCAGTTTGACTTCAGATTTCTTGTTCCTTGAGGGAACAGGCGGAGAAATCTCTCTCCGAGACACCTACTTGAAGGAATAACCACACTCAACCCTTCCTGCAGAAAACTCATACCAGTCCTAGCAATTTCACTCAGATCTCCCATTTCACACATGGGATCAAATCAAGAAATCTCTTCCTATAAAACATCTATGCAAGAACTATATTTTTCATACAAAATACCACTATTTTGAGGCCTCTCTTTTAACCACAAATAAAAGCTGTTAAAAAGTTATTTCAAGCCTTGGGTTTTGTTCATTCCACTCTCACCGCCGAATGCACACACAAGCAACCAGGAAAATTCCTACAATATATTATTTTGGTCTCAACCTATAAGTATATATGATTTTAAAAAGTAATATAAGTAAATACATATATAAGCTTTAAGCAATTAAAAAAACCTCCAATCTCCTGATCAGAAGCCTTGCTGCCAGATGTAACTTATTGTCACACTCAGAACTTCTGTCTGGAGTAGCGGCTCCAAGTTACAGCAGCACTTTGATGACGCAAGCCCTATAAACTGCAATTTTGATGTTCATATTAAGTTTTTTTTCCTTACAGACTCTTGAGGTCAGCTTGGCAAATGTTGGCAGTTTGTCTGTTGACCACAGTGTCTAAGGAAAACGTGTCTGGATATGCTGGAGTTGAAGTATGTGAAATCATGAACCACTTCCAGGTCGTAGCTGTTGATTTTGATGGCTGTAGGCTGCTCAGTGACATGGACCATCATATTAGTTTTCTTCAGACTGATAGTCTAACTGAACTCTTGGCAGGCTTTTGAAAAGTTGTCCATTAGTTGATGCAGTTGGTCTTCAGAGTGTGTGGTTAGTGCTGTATCATCTACAAACAGCATGTCTCTAATGAGCAACTCACAGATTTTGGATTCCATCTGTTCTGATGAGCAAATACACACCCTCAGATTCAGTTGAAACCCCGAATGCACATCTTGGCATGGCTGTGATGATACCAAATAAGGTAGGTGAAAACACACACAACCCTGCTTTACACCAATGCAGATATTGAAAGCCTTTAAATAAATATCAACATATTGTAGAAGACCCTTCATATCCGCAGGAAACGACTGAACAATCTTGAAGTGTCTCAGAGTACAACCAATTCTGTCAAGTTGTCTCTGCTCACAAGATTGAATGCTTTTGTGAGGTCGATAAAGGCAATGTAGAGTGGGTTAGGGTTCACTGCCTTTTATTCTGTATTTTGTCGAAGGGAGATCATGAATGATCTCTAGGTCATAATTTGAGGTGTCTCAGAGGAGAACTGATTCTGTCAAGTATCTTGAACAAGCCGTCCATGTTTACATGTTGGAGTGCTTTCGTGAGGTCAATAATGGCAACGTACAGTGGTTGTCTCTGTTCTCAACCTACCTCCTGTAGTTGTCGAAGGGTTGTCATCATGTTGATCATGGAATGCTTTGACCTGAAGCCACACTCTGGTATAACTATATAAGTTTTAAAATAAGCATATAAGATAAAAATCTACTTCCATATATTAAATAAAGGAGTTCAGTTCAGTTGGTTACCCGGATTGCATACACCTGATGAAGGCCAAAGGGAACAAAACCTGAAATATTGTCAGTGTAATAACTATAAAAACAGATGAAAATATTACTTTGCTGAGATTTATTTTGTTTCACTTTTACTGACAATGAGGACATGTCATTTACATGGGTAAATTTTGTTTGCCATTTGCTTTTAGTTCAACTAGAATCCGTCCAGTACAGTACAATCACCTTCTGACCATGAAGGGCATTTTTTTGTTCATTAGTAAATAAAGGGCAGTCATATTGAAAGGATATGTTTGTGTTAATGTTGTGGAAAGTCCAATCACATCCTGGGTAAGATGATAAACTACGTCCAACAGCAAGGCTTCTGATCAGCATGTTTTGAGGAGCATAGACCCACCTATTAATTGCTGGTGTTGCCAAGTCTACCCTGACACATGGTGGTAGCACCTGTTAGGGTACCAAATATGGGCAAATAGTTAACCCCCAAAACTGGGGTCAAGACACCATGAAAGTGTAAAAATAGGTTTTAATACCAGCAATAGATTTTTGTAAAAAATTATTACCAGCAATAAATTTTTTTTAAATATTACCAGCGATACATTTGTGAAGAAAAAATATTACCAACAATACATATTTGGCAAAAATATTACCAGCAATAAAAATCTTGTTGGCATTAAATAACCCATTGAGATGTTGATATGCCATAAAACAAACCAAACCAAACAAGTCCAATCTCTGCTGTTGTTTCATGCCTTGGGATTGTTTAATAAATAACAAATTCAACCTTTATTAATTAAAAGTATTTGTAAGTGATCTGGGATTACAAAGGAAATGTTTGTCGCAGATTATTTCCACATCGCCAAGAATAAATCACTAAGTTCAGACTTGAACATCGGAGACAGAAAGAAAATGCCGAAAACTTGATTCACAAGTACTATTTCACAAATCACAATGCACACAACCAGTCAGAAAAAATAACTCCCTTGGCAGCCAAAATCGCCCCCCCCCCGATTCGAGAACACCAACTGCTTTTATCGGCCGAACATTTTTTTTTCTCCATTCGTGGAGAGCTGGGAGAGGATGTTCAGTAATTTGCATATCAACATACTTTTATAACGACTCCTGTGGTGGACTTGTTTTTTTTAATTCAAATATTCAATTTTCAGCATGTCATGCAGAATACGTGCCCTTTTGTTTGGTAAGAAATTTTCTTTTTTGCCACATTTTCTGTCGTAGAATACACACGATGCGGTGTCACTTGGTTTGACGAGGTAAGTCGCTGTTTTCTTCACTATAGTATTGTTTTCCTTTTCAAGATATACACTTAGGTTGTAATGTTTGTTGTGAAAATAAGAAAAATTCTAACCCACTTTTTAAATTTTTAATTATTTTTTTGAAAAGATGAGATTTTCTTTGGAGATACTTCATTCAGAGTAATAAGAAATAATATCAGATTAAAAAATCCAGTAATTATTAGGTTGGTGCAAAAATAATTTCGTTTTCTAACATATGTTACTATGTGAGAAAACGAAATTATTTTTGCACCAACCTAATACTAAAAAAATATGGATGGAAGGACACACATGCATTTCATATATATATATGATAGGTAACACCAACTGGGTGCATTTTTAGTTTTTCAGAAATGTAAGCACAAAAACACTACTGTGTATTTCTGTATTGTTGGTTGCATTTATTATGCACTAACCACTTATTATGTATGGAGAAGGGAAAAACCACAAGAAATCTCTACAATATCTTTAAGAAAATGTCATGGCAACTTACAGAGAGGAAAAGAATCAATCAAATGATTCCAGTTAATATTGGAACTATGATAGCACAATTTGAGTGTCAAGCCTATCTGCTCAAGTGAAATCATGAATTTATTATAGAAATATTTGCATGGAAGTCAGGTTGGTCCTTAAAGCAGGAAAATTTCTGTTAGAAAAACAAAAATTTTATGTTCCTCACATTTGTTGCTTTTTGTCTTGATTTTTTTGTAAATTTCGAACCAGTTTTACCCAAAACTCAGTTCTGAATTGAAAAATACAAAACCCAATAAAACTAAGACATTATTTAATTACAAAAATCTTTTAATGGCTTCTATGAATAATCTATATTAAGGACACTATTGTCTGAAGCCAAAATATTTTTCTTACAAAAATTTTTTTCTTTTTTTGAACATCTCACATGTTGAACAAATCAGTTTTCGAACAGAATATTTGAGATGAAAATGCCTGTTATCAAAATTTTGGTTCTTGAACAACATTGCCAAACTGAACCGAACCGAATTAACCCGAATGGAATGATTTCTGAGTTGACTGCCATGTTGTATACATTCGTGTGATGTGCTGTTCTTTTCTTTTCCAATTTTATTGCACTGTGCCTTTTTTCTTTCTCTTCATTAGTCCTCGGTCATGGCTCCAAAGAAAGCTAACAGTGATACTGGTAAAGGAAAAAGAAAAGTTAAGAGAAAAACAATTGTTGATGATATTGTCACTTCCTATTCACTTTCATATGGCAAAATCAATGATCTATACTATTCTTATAGATAAAGAGACAATCATGTCTTTCCTTCCCTTTTCCAAACAATAACATCTCTTTCCTTCCCCTTATGACATCAACTATCCTACATGTAGGTAAGGTAAAATTGAAGTGTCCGTCTATATTTTATCTGCTTAGTATTGGGTTTTTTTTTTTTGATTTAATAACTTTCATGAATTTTGTGTATAAACTTGTGCCCAAATTAGTGTTGTTAAAGTTTAAATAAGCAATCATCTTGGAACCAGGAACAGATCAATTCATTTTACATTGATTCCTATTGGAAAAATAGTTTCAGTTTACAAATATTACAGGTTATGAACGGGCTTGAGGAATTGATTAAATTTGTAAATCATGTTTCGACTGTATTTTAAAATTAAGTTTGAATCAGTGTCTTTTTGAAAATGCTGTTATTAAAAAGATCTATTTTTACAGATCAAATTTGAAAGCTTATTACAATCTGCAAGATGATAAAATTTTAAAAATATTTTTTAATATGCACAAAATGTATTAAGAACATTTCTTCCAAAACTATGGATATACGGTTCAGAAATAATAGGTCATGTGTTTTAAGAGAAAGGCCTTAAGAAATTGCTTTGCTTTCCTTTTGGTATCAAATTCTCTGACCATCATTGTCGCAGTTTCAAAATTTAAAATTTTCTTTTTTACATCCTATTTCACTAAATATTTTAATTTTATTTTTTAAATATAATTAATTTATTGTTTTTCAATGAGAGCTATACTGCAATTATTTTCTTTTTTAGAGGTGGAGATAGTGCAGGCTTTGGACATATCTTTGTCAAAAAAGTAACTAAAAAACAATAAAATATTAAACTTTAGAAAGTATGCCATTTTGAAAAATTACTTCATAGTTAAATAAGCTGGTTCACTTAAAATTCAAAAATACTGTCACTTCTACTCTTCCATTCGATAAATTGCCCTGCTGTTAGTTGTCGATACATTGATGTAAACATCAATTCACACCTCCAAAACCAATTGCTATGATTAAACAGGCTTCTCTTATTCCCAGCTAAATTTTTTCAGCTAAAAAATTAAGTAATGTTTATTTCCAATTACATTAAATACACTTTAAAATTTCCAATCTTCTCGAAATAACTTTTGAAAGAAGTATAATTGAATTTTAACATATTTTTAAATGGAGAATTTCACAATTTCACTTTTGTTTACAAAATTGTCAAAAATGGTGAACATGATTGATTTTAAGGTAATTCTACTGAGTGAACCAACCCCAAATAAAAACCCCCCAAAAAGAACCAAGACTTTTAACTAAAATTTTAGACGTGCTAGGAAAGATTAAAAAATGTAAAAACATAATCAAAAAATACTTTGATCTTTCCTCTTAACAAATGATAAAAAATAGTTTATCAAGTTTGGGTTTTTTTCCATCAGGGTATGCTCATTTTTAGCGAAATATTGAAGATAGCTAATTTGTTTACATTACCTGATAACTGTTCACATCCAATTACAGTGTTAAATTAAGATTTTAATTAACAATTAAAGCTACGATTCTGTAAGATGGGGTTTATTACAGTTTAATATTCATTTTAAGTCCAAAATAGCAAACGAATTGAGTCAATCTTTTTACATTTAATCAGTTGGACCCTTGTGAATTGAACTAAATCAGCATCATTTTTTTGTAATGGAATATATTACAATGTTATTGTGCTATTGTGAACTTCACTCCATAGCTATGGATGTTTTGAATGTTAATCGTAGACATGGTTTTAGACAGCCTGATTGTACCTTGACTGTCACATCACATAGTACCATGATTAATTCATTTGAATTAATCATGGCATTTAATAATTGGATAAGCAATTTTGCTTTTTGTATTGCAGCTGTTTATACAAAATATTCCACATTGCATATTGACAATGCTATGGCAGCTTGTTTCTGATCACAATATATATATATATATATATATATATCAGGCTACAAACTATTTCTCATTTTATTTCTGCTGGTTCAACATTCCTTTCATCCCTTTTACTGATATTTCAAAAGGATTTGGTTAAAGATTACAATCTTTCATTCCAAATTTCATTAGAATCTTTGTAAAAGTATCTTAAAATGTGTTATTAGAGTGAGCAATTAAATTATTCAACAGATTTTAGTGGAATGGTTCCTTATCAGTGTGTGTTAATATGTGACGTTTGAGATGTGAACTGTGAGAAAATGTACATCCACAGATTTCACAGAGGAAGGTTTTCTCTCCAGTGTGTTTATACAGGTGACTTTTGAGATGTGAATTTTGGGAAAATTTGCATCCACAGATTCCACAGTGGAATGGTTTCTCTCCAGTGTGTGTTAGCATGTGTGTCTTGAGACTTGAATTTAGGGAAGATTTAAATCCGCAGATTTCACAGTGGAAAGGTTTCTCTCCAGTGTGTGTTAACATGTGTGTTTTGAGACTTGAATTTTGGGAAGATCCAAACCCACAAATTTTGCACTGGAAAGGTTTCTCTCCAGTGTGTGTTAAGATGTGACATTTGAGATGTGAATTTCGGGAAAACTTGCATCCACAGATTTCACAGTGGAATGGTTTCTCTCCAGTGTGTGTATATATGTGCCGTTTGAGATCTGAATTTCGGGAAGACTTATATTCACATATTTTGCAGTGGAAAGGTTTCTCTCCCGTGTGTGTTAATGTATGTGATTTTAGAGATGTTTTTCGGGAAAACTTACATCCACAGATTTCGCAGTGAAAAGGTTTCTCTCCAGTATGTATTAACATGTGTGTTTTGAGTTTTGAATTTTGGGATGACTTAAATCCACAGATTTTGCAGTGGAAAGGTTTCTCTCCAGTGTGTGTTAACATGTGTGTTTTGAGATTTGATTTTCGGGAATATTTCAATCCACAGACTCCACAATGGAAAGGTTTCTCTCCAGTGTGTGTTAGCATATGTGAATTTAGAGTTGATTTTTGGGAACATTTAAATCCACAGATTTCACAGTGGAATGGTTTCTCTCCAGTGTGTGTTAAAATGTGTGTTTTGAGATTTGAATTTTGGGAATATTTCAATCCACAGATTTCACAGCGGAAAGGTTTCTCTCCAGTGTGTGTTAGCATATGTGAATTTAGATTTGTTTTTTGGGAACACTTAAATCCACAGATTTCACAGTGAAAATCTTTCTCTCCAGTGTGTGTTGACATATGTGATTTTAGCGATGATTTTTGAGGAAACTTACGTCCACAGATTTTGCAATGGAAAGGTTTCTCTCCAGTGTGTGTTAACATGTGTCTTTTATGACTTGAAGTTTGGGATGATTTAAATCCACAAACTTCACAGTACACAGGTTTCCTAACAGTGTGTGTATACATCTGTTGTTCGAGATATACTTTTTCCACGAATTTCACAGTAGAATGGTTGCTCTCCAGTGTGAGTATTGGTAATTTAAAATTACAGAAAACATCTCAGATTTCATAGGAAATGTTTTAATCCCTAAGAGTATTATTATCTCATGTGTTGACTTAAAGTTTACTACAAATATCACAGTGTAAAAATGTCTTCTTTCTCATGAATATTCACCATAGTTTCAGGTAATCTTAAAGATGCAAACTGAAAAAGAAAAAATATATTAAGTGAGCACAGGATTAACAAAGTACACTACATAGAATTATTAAATCTGTTTATAAAATATGCATTTTCGAATACTGTTTTCAAACTGTTTCCAAAATGATTATAAAAATGCATCATTATACTACATGTTCATCAAATAAAAATATGTTAATTGGTAATTAAAAAGGACTGGTCATCAACTAGATTTTTGAATACAAGGAAATTAAGGCAGAATGACTGATAAATTTGGGTTCATGTCTGGAATATTTATTACATTTTATTTTGACTAAAATCATTTGTACAATGTAGAGAAATTAAAATAAAAATAGGATTTAATTTTATTCTGGCTGGCATTTAAAACAAGAGCAGATTTGCCACCAGATTCTTATTAAATGATGTAACCACGGACATGCCAGTTGGAATGGGCAATGGAACTGAAAAAGAAAATCAGTAAAATAAGTTGAAGACTGAGGAAAGGACAAGTTTGAATTCAAAATCATGTATGGTATTATGACAGATACATGCTACACTCAAATTTCACACTTAACTATCAAATGAAGCTAGGTACAGGAGTTGATTTAGGGATACTCACAGCCGCTGAATGCAGATCAAAAAGGATGTTGGATATATGGATATACAAACAACAGCCACAGAGATGATGTTATGAAATATTGGTAAGAATAAAATGTAAATTAATAAAGATTAAAATCTGGTGTTATAAATTTAATTGGCAAGCCCCATTTATTTAGCACTAACCACTTATTATGCATGGAGAAAGGAAAACCACTGGAAATCTAATATCTTTATAAAAATCCCATGGTAATAAAATAAGCAGTCAAATATTTCTAATTTATATTGGAACCAAATTTGAATGTTAATCCTATCTGCTCAAAGTGAAATTATGTATTATATAAATATATTGTTTTCCAACTGAAATTAGGTTACTCTTTACACAAGACAAATTGTAATATCTGCTAGAAAACATAAATTCTATGTTCCTCATATTTGCATTTGTTACTCTTGAAAGTGCTGTAATCTTATCTTTATTGCATTTTCTGACCCAATCTATATTGTATACCACTCTATTCAAACAAGCATGTCCATCTTGGTTTCTATATTTCCTATGTTTAAGCCATTGTACCCTCCAGGCTTTTATCTGATGTAATTGGTACCACAGACAATTCTCATTCCACATTCCATAAATAGAAAATGGAACATGAACATTCTACAGTATATTGTTGGATTGAATCCATTTGAATTTATGACTTTTCATTCACTTTTTAAAAAGGCTTATCATAAACCATAAGAGAATATCATAGTTGAATCAAATATTGTCAAATGAAAGAAAGTATTGCTTAAAGAATTAACAGAAATTGACAATTCTACACAAATAATATCACTGATACTCCCATAAGCCAATGAAAGACAGGCAATACAGTGCAAATCTCAACCAGAAACATTTTTAATGTGAAGATTCCTATTAGAATTTTTTCAGATAAACATTCCACCAGAAAATACATCAGTTTCATTTAAACCATTCTTTTTGTTTATTTGCACATCAATATTCATGTCTGTTGGTGACTTATCCATATATAATTAACCTCAAATATTATCTTCAGTGTTTCACAGGAAACTATCTCAAACATACACAATAGATTATCTTTTAAAAAGCTTATAAATGTTCATTTTGCTCATGACTTTTCCTTTACTAAATTTCAAATCTCCAGGTAAGATAAGAATAAATGCTGTGTAATTCCACTGTCTGTAACATTTAATTTCAAAAAGAGCTCAATACAAAGTAGTGCTGAATATTATTTATTATTTGAGATCATAACAAAAAAAAAAAAAACACAGGAAAAGACCGATTTGTAGTATTGAAACACGATTTCTGTTGTGTAGTAATTTTTAACATTTTTGTTTTAATCCCTGTTAATTATATATATAAATAAACTGTTAGTCATTTGCAAATGATATTATTATCATATATAACATATACATGTGCTGTAAATTACCATAACAGTAGTATAAATCTGTCCATTTCTGTTTCAACATTAAGGTTATTCCGGTCCATTGTGGGTGGAGGAAGCTGACAAGTTGTCATTATGAGTACTGAGAAAAAGTTCAATGATACTTTAATGGTAGTTGTAAACACATGTGTTACTATTCCGGTCTAGAAATAGCATCACTGCCAGACAAAAATCTATTAAAATGGGAGCCACGTTTACATGTACTTCCTTAGCCAATCACTTCTGACACAATATTTATTTACTTCATGTTTCACAACATCTGAAATAAAATTACATGTAATAACAAACCACTTATGGAAAAGTTACTCTGTTATATTAGGTATCTTCATGAGATCGCTAAAAACAGAGCATAGCATGATGAAAAAGACGTGAAAGTTGATGAAAACAAAATTTTAGCGTCTAAATGCTTATGTTTTTATTGAGAGGAAAGATCAAAGTATTTTTTAAGTATTTTTTAAAATTTTTCCTTCTTTTTTAGAACATTGTAAATTTTGATTAAAAAGCCTTGTTACTCTTTTTATGAAGTGGGCTTATAAAATAACAAAATTTTAGCGCGTTTTTTTCCTGTTTATACACATTAATTTGGAAAATCTTGCAAAAATAAAAATAATTGTTGGATTTTAGCGAAACTTTCAGAAACTATTCATAAATGATGGAACTTATTATAAATCTTTTATTTTTAGTCAAGTCATGGCAGAAATTTTTTTTTCATATGTATTACCCCCTCTAACTAATTGTACAAAAACACTATAATTTCGATTTTGAGGAGTTTAGTGATTATATTAGTTAAAAGCACAATGCTTTGAGGAAACCAAATCAGATTTTTGTTGATTTTTAGTTGGAACCCTTCTACCTGAAAATCGTCTCTGAAGTGTAACATACAAAACTCAATAAAACAAAAATATTATTTAATTTCAAAAGCTTCTAATTGCTTTTATTTATTTCAATAAACATGGACAATATTGTCTGAAAGCAAAAAGATATTTCGATGAAAAATGAATTTTTAAAAGAATTACCTACAATTATTTGGTATTTATTTTTACTTTTAAATTATGGAAAAGCGTGTACAACTTAACGAATGCTGTTTTAAGTAGATATATATTTACAGATTATAATTTCTAAAGCTTATTACAAACTAATGACCCCTTGTATTTTAAAAAAATTAATTTGTGTCAATAATTTTTTCCAAATGAAATCTACGGAAGCCGGGAGTATCATGCATGCAATAAATAAAAAACGTCAGCAGTGCAGCACTTGTATCTTTTTTTTTTATAGTATTTATAATTTCTCCAGATAGTATCAACAAACTTATGGTACAGTACTTAAAAAAAAAAAAAAAAAAAAAAAAAAAAAAAAAAAAAACGAAATGTCGAAAGTTTTTTTACTTTAATTATTACAAGGTAGTACTTAAGCAAGTGCACTTAAAAAAATATGTCCATTCTGTCCGTCTGTAGGGGAACTTGAATCTCACGTCAGCTGTCAATAGTTGATAGACAGCATCAATTCACACTTGTCAATCCACGCGTGGTTCAAATTGGCTCTTTTATTTAAAAAAACATTTTTCTACGAAGAAAGTAAGTAAAAGTTTCTTTTAAATTATTTTAAATAAACTTCAAATTTTCTAAATTTTTTCGAATAAATTTTGAAATACGTATAATTAATTTTTTAAACGAATTTTAAACGAAGAATTTAACTTATTTTTAAAAATTTAAAAAATGGCTTAAAATCGAGTTTTTTTTGTTTTTTGGTAAACAAGATTTGTAACTAAAATTTTGGACATGTTAAGTATGAATAAAAAATTTTCAAAAAATAATTTAGTGTTTCTTCTCAATAATGAAATATACATTTAACACGAGGAAATTTTTTTTCATTAATTTTCAGACCATTCTTGTCATGCTATCGATTTTCATGAAGGTACCTATGTTTATATATATATATATATATATATATATATATATATATAAACAGAAACCATCTTTAAAAATCCTATACATATCCATTTTGCACATCAAATTTATTTCTCTTTCACTAAATTTCAACCCCCTTCTAATATATTTAAAATGAGAATAACAAATGACCATTCCATGATGCATATCTGACAACCTATTTTTCATGTACAGGTAAATATATGTTCAGGGCAATTTTTTATAGAGGAATGCTTATATTATATAATCAATAACATTTTCATTTTAGTTCAGTACATTAGGGAGGTATGCTCGGACTAAGGAATCAGAGAGCCAAGTTCAAATTTCAATCAAATCAGTTACATAAAGTATGAAAACTCTTCTTATTCCCCCTGCTATGGGTAAATAGCAGGACAGACAGGTTCTATAGCCTTGCATGATAACTGGTCCATCGCAGAAAGAAATGGCAACCTACCATGAGAAAAAAATCTGCCTCATCAGTCATGTATCAAAAGATACATGATTGCCTAAGCATGTATCATGCATGGCACATAATTGACAGACATTGTAGTAGGTAAATATATGAAATATTAGCAATTAAATGATTTAATTAATGATTATCTTTCTATTATAAAAATAGTCCTATTCACAAAAATAAATATCAAAAGACTAATAAAATAAATATCAAATTGTAATGTTTTTGGACTATATTTTAAAAGGAAAAATTTCATTAACTTTTCAGTTTCAATGATAGAGAGGAAATGAAATAAATAGTAAAAAAAAAACTTTCAGAACTTAAATCATCATTAAATGCTCACTGAAAAAACAGTATAGTATAATGAAAAAAGCCACAAACTTAATAAAAACAAAGTTTTATCATCAAAATGTTTATTCTAATATAGGGTCCTCCACAATTTTGCTAAAATAAAAAAAGAGCATAGCATGATCAAAAAGACTCCAAACTTGACAAAAGCAAAATTTTATCATCAAAATGTTTATGTTACTATTAAGAAGAACAAAGTATTTTTTAATTATATTTTTTTTTAATTATTTAAAAGTTAAAAATCTTGTTTTTTTATGTCAGCATGAGACATAATTTTTACAATTAGTATTTCTGCACTTTTTCCACAGAAAAACACATTTATTTAGAAATTCTTGCAAAAATCAAATAATTGTTGGATCTTAATGAAACTTTCAGAACTTATTTCTAAAAGAATGAAATTATTTTTGAAATTTTTTGTTTTTGAAAATCTTGTTAAAAACATATATTTTTTGTTTACATAAAATAAACACTTAATTTCATGAAATTTTGTTAAATTAATTTTTCTGTCCAGAATTTTTTTTATTACTTAAAAGTAGAAATCCTTGGAGAATGTAAATAATCCAATTTTTTTTTTTCAAACTTTTACTATTATTACTAAAAATCTGCTCCAAATAATACGCTAAAAAATGTAATCAAACTGTGACATTATTTAATTAGAAAAGGTTTTAATTCATTTTGTAAATAATTTATATTAAATATGGTACTGTCTTGAGAAAAAAAATTGTTTAATAGATAATGAAGTTTTACAAGAATTTTTTCAATTTTTTAAAATTTTGATTATAATAATTTGTAATAATTTGAAAATCATTTAAAATTTTGCATTACTTTCTTCATGTGATATTGTAATTAAGTGGAAATAAAATTTACAAATTTCAAAATTGAAAAGCTTATATGTTGTTTTACTACAATATTTTTTAAATAATTTTTTTTGTTTTTTTACTTTAACCAGTCCCAATTTTCATCTATACGTGGCATTATTTTGAAAATGTCACATCCTCTAAAAGTTGTTCTCCTTTTACAGAGGAATTCACTTGGCTCCAATACATTATTCATTGCTGATTTTTCAACACCATCTCTTCAGTTTTAAAACTTTAAAATTTAAAGTAAGTTTTATTTTTTTTAATTTCTATTTCCCTAAATATTTTTATTTTAGTTTGGGTCATACTTCAATTAATTAATTTTTTCTAGCTTAAGTTTTTTTTAAGAATTAACAAAAATGTTCTTTTTATTAGTAATTTTTCAATTTTTTTCAGTTTATTCTTTTTTATGATAGTTATTTTATAAAGAAAAACGTTTTATTTAATTTTAAACCTAATATTCAATAAATTTAATTATTTTTAAACTTTATTTCATTCATATTTAAAATTAGTTTTATTATTTTTTTTCTTAATTTTGAATAGTTTTCAACACCAAGTGTTTACAATTTCTGGATTGAAGAAAATAGAAATAAAATCTTTTTTAGCTAATATTAATTGAAGTTTATTAACTATTAATGATTACAGAATATTTTAATTATTATAAAATAATTTCCAGATCAAGGTTTTAATTTTCTTCCTGACTCTTATTTTAATTTTTTAAATTTTATATGGGGAGAACTGAAATAATTTTGAAAGCATAGAGCTGCATCCAAAGTGGGCCATATTTTTGAAAAATTTCTCAAAACATATGAAACATTAGAGAAAATAGCAGAATGGATTCCAACTGAAGAATGCCAGAAATGGTTTCCAGGCTGTTTCATTTAATTTGATTGCAAAACTTTGGGCATTGTACAAGGGTAGAAATTTGGAAAAAAAAAAAAAAAAAAAAATGTAAAAAAAAGTGGTATCCTGTTGTGTTGTGAGATCATCTACTGCCTCTGCGACCCCCCCCCCCAGCTGCAATGACAACTCTGCTGCAAGTGCAACCCTTTCTGCTGCAAGTGAAACTCTTTCTTCATCCTCAAATTCAAAATTGGGTACAACTTCAAATCTGCCTAAAACATCTTCCCAGTGTTCATCTCCCACTGATTTTCAAAAATTAAAACCCAGAAAAATCCATTGGAAATAACAGACAATATCACATAAAAAAAAAAAAAATAGTTCCAACCATTTTGTTAGCAGGAAACTCCATTATGACTGTCTTTTAGGTGGAGTTCCTGCTGCTTGTATTTCATATGCTGTGAAAAATATTTTGGGAACATTTTTGCTGGAAGATGACTGTTTGAAAAAAGTTCTACAACAGTTTACAGAATGGTGGGGGAACTTAGCTTCCTTTCAAATGTGAAGATGTTCAATGCAGTGCAAAGTGCAGAGAACTGCACTTTAGTCTTCAATTCAATGATACAAGATGGAAACCATATGAATTGTGTGGTATTAACAACACCAACCTCCTCTCATCTTGTGTCACTGGAACATCTTCCTGGAGGGACTGATAAGAACTACAAGCAGGATATTTGTGACTACATCGACAACTTAGCTAAAGATGGATCACTGCCTACTAGCAAAAATGTTGATGCCAGTTTGAAAAACAATTTTGAAAATAAAATGTTGCTTAACAGAGTGGACTCCTGCCAATCATTCAACAGTTTCACTATTGGAGAAGGGGTGGCAGGTGAAACTTGTGGCGTTGTACTGCAATTCAACATCCACTGGAATCTATCACAAGGACAAGAAAGGTCCTGAGGGATTGTGAGACCTGAACAATAACAGCTTCTAATGTGAGTGAGTGCCTAGCATGGCAAATTATTTTTGGCATGAATTCCCTCAGATTCAGTAAACAATTATGGTTTATTAACTCAATGAAGACTTTTCTGAAACAAGGGCATTCAGTATTTACATTATTCAGATTATTGTCCTCATCTTTGTTACCATATTTATCACAATGTTTTTTGCAACTCTATCATTTATTTTCTTTATTACTTTCCCTGTCTCTTAGTGAGCATGATTCTGTCTAAAGGCAGAATACAGCAGACACTATTATTATTTGTGTGGGGTGGTTCAGTCCTACTAACACCTGTTCTGTTTAATTTGAATGCTTTGTTTTCTTTTTTAGTTTTGTTTTCTCAGTTCATTCCCCACCCTCCACCTACCAACTCATTTCATGACCACATATTTTTATATATTTTTGTGAGAAAAAACAACAAAATAGAGACATTTGAACTGTTTGTACATAATGAAAATTTTATGTCATGGGTTTTTTTGTAGGTTCCCTGAGAATTTGTGGTATCTGTAGAATGGAATGGTGACAGATGAGTTGTGGTGAATGGGCAAATTGTAAAGAATACAGAGGTTGTGAATCTGATTAGCTAGTTCTAGGACAGAAAGTGTTGACCAGTCTTACCTCAATTCCTTATGGGGCTTGTGCCACAATTGTTTCAATTGAAGCAATAAATAACTATGCTGAATAAAGCCTAAGTAAGTTTTTTCTGCTGCATGTCTTTTCATTACATCCAGAAAAATCTAAAGAAACTGAGAAATCTGTCAGTTTCTTCCTTGCTTTGTGAGTATCATCCAAAGTTTACAGAAGCCCTTCCTGAAATACTCATTGGGCAAATAGTTGGATGTACAATCAAACATATTTGGACAATTGATATATGTCAACCATGAATATGTCGACTACATCATTAGTTTTGCAAATCCTTTCATATCTCAATGATGTAGATGACTACTATGAATTGAACAAATATGAAGTTGGTGCTATTTTATGCAGGACCTCATGTCAATTTTCACCTCCACGGAGGACTTCTTTGAAAATCCATTACCAAATAAAGTGATAGAGTCTTTATTGATTGCCTCCACGAATGAACTCATCTTTTGTCAAATGATAACTGTCTGTTCAAAAAGGATTGTGGAAGTGTTAAACAGGTAGTATGAAAAATCATTCACCATTGTAGAGGCTTCTTCCAACTCCATGTTAACATTGATGAGGCAGCACACCATGCTAGCTGAAAGCATCGTCAGTGAATTTTGTGAAAGAAAGAAGCTTGTGTCTAATGCTTATATATCCAGCATAAGCGATGTCATCAAGGCCAAGATTCATTGGTGATTTGGATGCTGAGCAGTTCCAGGAACATCTACAGTTGGCATGAAAATGCAGGACCAACAAGTTGAAGAAGAAATTGGTAAAAGAATCAAGGTTAAGAAAGCCCAACTGGAAAAAGGAGAGCCTTGAAACTGAGAAATCTGTCAGTTTCTTCCTTACTTCGTGAGTATCATCCAAAGTCTCTCCAGAAGCCTTACCTGAAATACTCATTGGGCAAATAGTTGGATGTACAATCAAACATATTTGGACAATTGATATATGTCAATCATGAATATGTCGACTACATCATTAGTTTTGCAAATCCTTTCATATCTCAATGATGTAGATGACTACTATCAATTGAACAAATATGAAGTTGGTGCTGACTATTTTATGAAGGACTTTTATTTCAGAAAAATCAGCCCAGCAATGATGAGGATTGAAGAAGCAGTAGAAGACAAAAACAACTTTTTTTTAGGGCCACAAAATATTTCTGAAAATCTTTTCCTGTTGCACATTGTAGCAATTCCTTTTAAATTAGGTACCTCCACGAATTCGCTAAAAAATTAAGCATAGTCTGATGAAAAAGACGCCAAACTTTATGAAAACAAAATTTTATCGTCTAAATGCTTGTTTTTATGAAGAGGATAGACCAAATTTTTTAAAAATTATTTAAAAAAATTTTTTCCATCCTTTTGGAATATTCTAAATTTTGATTTAAAAACCTTGTTTCTCTTTGTTGCAACAAGGGGTAGTAAATAACATAGATAATTTTTAGCGCGTTTTTTTGGTATTACACACATTAATTTGGAAAATCTTGCAAAAATAAAAATAATTGTCAGATGTTAATGAAACTTTCAGAAACTATTCATAGAATATTGAAATTATTATAAATATGTTTTTTTTTTTATTAAAGTCATGTCAGAAATATTTTTTTTTTAAATATTTATTAACACCCCCATAACTAATTTTATGAAAAACTCTAGAAATTTGAGCGTACCGGGTTTAGTGATTACAATAGTTAAAAGCACAAGGCTTTGAAGAATGCAAATCATGTTTTTTTTAATTGGAGCCAACGTACCTGAAAATCAGCTGTGAATTGTAACATACAAAACTCAATAAAACAAATATATTATTTAATTTCAAATGCTTTTATTTGTTTTTAGTTGTTTTTATGAATATGGACAATATTTTCTGAAAGCAAAAAATTTTTTCAATGAAAATTGTATTTTTAATACAATTATTTGTTATTTCTTTAATTATAATAGATTTTTACATTAAGTTTTTAAAAATATTATAACATTAGTTAAAAGCAACATCAACCTTTCAAAGTGTCCAGATGAAATCGTCATTGTCTAGCGCTTTGAAAATTGTATCGTTTGGACCAATCAGATTAGCCATGGTAATTAAAAAATGTAATTTTTGTGCTTATAATTGGGCAGTAATTATAAAGTATGGAAGACCAACCAGAATACAATTTAGTTGCATTATTTGAGTTCAGCATTGTTCTCCGCTCTTAAGGCCTTTACTTTTGCGAAACACGTATGGAGAAGTTAATTTGATTTTTCAATTTCAACTGAGAAGGGTACCTATAAGTATCAGTATCATCTTATGAAATTTAACTACTGCTAAACTTTAATTTATATGATCTTATTTTTATATTAATCTCAGTTATGACATTTTTCCATAAATGAAATATCAAAATTAATAATGAAATGAATGGAAATACAAATAACACAGTAAAATGTAATAAATGTACATAAAATTATAGTATTTTATGTACACTTCTGATAAAATTTCATAAGAAAGGTACCTATAAATTAATTAGATACCTTTTCCTTATGAAATTTAATCTCACTCTTAACAGTCTTATTTTTTAATTTCTTTATATTTTCCATAAAGCATCGTAAATGTAAAGATGAAAGCTAAGTACAAAAAAAAAAAAAAAAGAAAGAAAAATCAGAGCGCTGAAAGTTTTCCTTAAAAGTAACGAGGTAAATAATTTGTTCACTTAAATCTAAATAATTTCACTTCCTTCCATCCGTAGAAAGAATTATCCTCCCGTAAGTTATCTAAACGTCATGAATGTGTCTTTCGTCACCTGTCAAGCGACGCGAAAAGTTATGACCTGCTTTGTTTTATTTTCATTTTTTCGGCGCAGAAGCTAAGTTAAGCTTGGTTCAAAATATTTTAAATAAACATTATAATTTCGGATTTTATTAAAATCAGTTTTGAAAAAATGATAATTGATTTTTAAAAGAATATCAAAGTCAGATTTTCATCTTTTTTAATTTTATCAAATCGAAAAAAATGATTGAAAATGATTATCTGTCCTTTTTTTTGACAAAAAAAACAATATTTTTAACGAAAATTTCAGACGTGCTAAGAACGATTAAAAATTGTAAAAAAATACCCCCAAAATAATTTGATCTTTCCTCTTTAATATGAACATTAGATGATAAAATTTTGTTTTCGTCAAGTTCGGCGTATTTTTCATCATGCTATGCTCTTTTGTTTACATTTCGTGGAGGTACCTATTTTAAATACTGTTTATTGTAGGTATGTCCCAGGTAACGCTAAAAAAGTGGTATACCCTGGAGAAAAAAGGTCCCCAAATTGATAAAAAAAATTTTTAACTTGTAAATGTTTATGTTAAAATTAAAGAGGGAAGACCAAAGTATTTTTTGAATATTTTTTCAGATTTTTTAATCCTTCCTATAAATTTTAAAAATTTTATTTAAAAATCTCGTTTTTCTTGAATAAAAAAAAAAATCAGTAAAATTGATTTATCAACATTTCTGCCCGAATTTGTAAAAAAAAACAAAACAAAATTAGTTCAAAAATCAATTAAAATTCAGTTACACCTTTTTTTTTGTTATCTTAGGAAATTTAGA
This sequence comes from Acanthosepion lycidas, assembly GCA_963932145.1. Classification (NCBI taxonomy): domain Eukaryota; kingdom Metazoa; phylum Mollusca; class Cephalopoda; order Sepiida; family Sepiidae; genus Acanthosepion; species Acanthosepion lycidas. The sequence goes on from OZ010614.1 coordinate 66,527,246, forward strand.
ATGATTAAAGTATACTTAATGTAATTTGAAAGAAACATTACTTACTTTTTTAGCAGAAAATTTTTTAATAGAGATATTTCCAACCGAGGTACTCGCGCGGGTGCTTGATTGAAGGGTGTTAATTGACGGCTGTCAATATATTGACAACTTACGTCAAGCGAATTTATCGTACGGTAGCGCAGAAGTGATGTAATTCGTTCTAATTTTAAGTGAACCTGGTTAGTAAATTTAAAAAAAAAAAATAACTTTCTTAACTGAATGAATGCAAAGCAATTTCTGAAGTAAAAAGAACTTGCTTCTATCAAGAGAAACAAGTCGACCTCGTGACATTATTTCAAAGCTGTGCATCCATACTTTCGTTGGAGACGATTTTAAGTACAATTTTGGAATATTAAAAAATTATTTTAAAAATTAATCATAAATTTGAAAGCTCATAAAAATTTGACAACCGTTAATTAGGTTGTCAAATTTTTATGAGCTTTCAAATTTATGATCTTTAAAAAGTAGGGAACATAATATGTTATTTCCATAAAGCTTCATTCAGAAACTTAATTTTAAAATATATAACAACATTTTGTCATATTGTGTATTTAAAATAGAAAAAAAGAAAAAAATTATTGTAAAAATTCATTTTTCATCAAAATTTTTTTTTTTTTTTTAGATAAGAATTACCGTAGTATATGTTATTCAGAAAAGACATAAAAAGTTTTTTGAATTAAATATTATTAGTCTTAGTTTTATTGGGTTTTGTATGTTTACAATTGAGGTAAAAGTTTAGACAATTTTGCACATATTTTTACCAAAAAAATTGATGATTTAGAATCTTCAGAGTCTTGTGCATTTAATTGAAAAAAAATTATCAGGCTTCAAAAATAAATTTTTGAAGTTTTCATAAAATTAAGTTCGAGGGGTGTAACAGATATAAAAAAAATAATATTTATACCATGACTTTCAAAATGACAAACATTTCTAAAATAATTTCAATCATTTGTGAATAAGTTCTGAAAGTTTCATTAAAATCCAACAAGTACTTGATTTTTGCCAGATTTTCCAAATCAATGTGTTTTTTTCAACAGAAAACAGTGAAAAACAAGTAATGTTAATATTACGTAATTTTTGACCTAAAAAAAAACAAAAAAAAACAAGATTTTCAACCTAAATTTAAAAAATGCTGCAAATGACAAAAAATTTTTTAAAATAATTAAAAATTACCTTGGTCTTCCCTCTTTAATTTTAACATAAACATTTACACTTTACAATTTTTTTTATCAATTTATTTGGGGACCTTTTTTCTCCAGGGTATACCACTTTTTTAGCGTTACCTGGGACATCCCTAATTTATTGGGTTAAAATAATAATTACCTCTATCATAGAATTTCATCTCAGTTATTAAATTTTAAAATTAATCTAAGAAAATTTTATACTATTTTAAAAAATAAGTATTTTTTCATAAGACATCTTCAAACGTAAATAAAAGTCAATAATTGCTGAAAAAAATACATTTTCGAGATAGTTAAAGACAAAATACAAACACTACCCGTTGTTAAGAAATGTTTGTACTATTTTTTTATGCTGTAGTGTAATATTTATTTCAAATCAGATTAATTTAACTTTAAATTTGTGAATTTTACTCAAATAACGTGTCACAAACATAATTTTTTTATGTCAATTCTGGTCATCCATACTAGCTGTCAATGAACGTCAATAAAGACATAAGAAAAACAGGACTCGTTAAGAAATGTTTGTACATTTTTATGCTTTAAGTAATATTTGTTTCAAATCCATTAATTTAGCTTTAGATTTGTCCATTTTACGCAAATAACGTGTCACAAATATTTTTGAAAGATTTTAAAAAGTGAAAAACCGATAATTTTGTTTTGTTTACAAACTTCTTAAAGTTAAAAAAAAAAAAAAAAAGTGAGAAAATGGCCACTTGCAAATTTTTTGAAATCGAGCAAATATTTGACATATAATTACTATTAGAAATCAACTAAAGTATTTTACTTACTGGAAATAGTAAATTTAATCCTTTAGCTTTCAATTAAAGCTAAAAAGAAATCTCCAAGAATGCTTTTTCATTTTTTTAAATTAATTTTAAACCTTAGGTATCGAAAATTTATTAGAGGTCCCTATTTTTTCGATGAATAATGAATTTGTATATGAATTGTTTTCATTAAATAAAAATTTCATTAGAATAATTAATAAACGTTTTAAAAAAAAATCTTAAAAATAAAATTCTGTAATCCTGAGACAATAACGAGAAAAGGCGCCAATGTTTTTTTTAAAAAAATACTTTTAAAATTTTATAATAAATACGAACATAATATTTTTTTAAATCTCATTTTCTTCGGCTTCAGGCTATTATATCTTAAATAAAACTGGAATTCATGTTCAAAGACAACATTTAATTCATATAAAATGTTTGTTTTTTTTTTACCTGGGTTTTTAGGAAATCCGTGACGGTTCGTTTCATTTACCTTTTTCAATTTTCCAGAGAGAAGAAAACTTTTTCATAGAAAAACAAACAGGGTTAAGTTGCTTGATATTTCTTTCTCAACCTCGAAAATCAAGAAAACTTTCTATTTTCAAATCAACTGCAATTAATAAAAGATTCTAAAATAAAAAGGATTTGTAATTTCTGAACAGAACAGAGAATTGGTTCCTTGCTCAAAAATAGTCTGGGTAAAAACAATATGTCTGAACTTTCTATCGTAGTTACCCGCCCACTTTTTCACTGAAAAAACAAAAAAAATAAAAATCGCTTGATGAAAAAAGGACCCAAACATAATAAAAACAAAGTTTTATCGTCAAAATGTTTGTTATTATTAAGAGGAAAGACCAAAGTATTTTTTTAATAAATTTATTAATTTTTTTAATCATTTATAACACGTTCGAAATTCTGATTAATTTGTTTGTTTTTTTTTTTTTTCGTCAGCGGTTTATCGTTTTTTACGTAATGTTTTTAGTTTAGTGTTTTGGCGCCTTTTTTTTTCAGTCGAAAAACATTGATTTGGAAATTCCTGAAAGAATCACATATTGTCTGATTTTAATTAAATGTTTTGGACTTCACAAATGAATGAAATATTTTTTTTTTAAGAAAATATTCGTAAAAAATATTTTTTTACATATGTTACCCCCTCCACCACAAACTAAATTAATTTCATGTAATTTTGAGAAATTAAATTTTGATCCCTAATATATTTTTCTATTAATTTAAAAGCAGGACTTCTTGGACAATGTAAATCATCAATTTCGTTTTTTCTTTCAGACTATTTACTCATTTCCCGAAAATCTTCTTTGAATCAAAAAATAAAAAAATCAATAAAAGTATGACATTATTATTTAATTACAAAAGTTTTTAATTGCTTTATAAATAAGATTTATTAAGGATACTATTGGCTTAAGTAAAAAATTTTTTTCAATGAATACTGAATTTTTACAAGAATTATTTTCATGTTTTTAAAATTTGAATTCTAATAATTTATAATAAGTCATTTAAAATTCTGTATTACTTGAAGCTGATATTGTTATTAAGTGAAAACTATATTTACAAATCAAAAATTTTAAAGCTTATTAAAATTTGTTTTGCATCAAGATTTTTAAAATAAGTTTTAAGTTTTTTTTTTATGTATGTAAAATATGTAACGTAATGTGCCCTCTCTTTGAAAGTATAGTCGACCATACACGACATCATCAAAAAACAAGAACAATGATTATAGTAAATTTAGAAAAGTCAAATTTCTTAAAATTATATTAGGGACAATATTTTTCCAACATTTTTAAGATTACTGAGTACTTATATATGTGTGCTAGTATCCATATTAAAGACTCAACACTTCAAGTGTATATCCCCCAAAGACAGTTTTTAGGGAATTTTAAACTTGTTCTTATGTCTACACTTGAAAATAAGTTTGTTTCCTTGATTTAATAACTGGGCAGCACATCTGAATTTAATTATTGCAATCTTATATACACAGATTGCATCTGTCCTGGGGGATATACACTTGAAGTGTTATCTTTTATATGGCTACTAGCACATATATGTGTGTGTACATGTATTCAGAAGTATATGTATGTGTAACTATATCTGTGCATTTTTTGTTTTTTTTATATATGTTAAAATTTATGATTGTTTTGCCAATGTATACATCATCTATAATTCTAAATTATCCTGTTCTACTATTATTAATAAGTATATATTTATCATGTTTATCCTTCTATGTTTATATCCTAATTGTCCTCTACTTTTATATATATACTAGCTTAAAAGCCACCCTATTGGGCAGATTTTAAGCTAGCTCCTGTGGAGGAAACTTGGTTTTGCCATTATCACAATAGGAGCAGATGTGATAGACATCAATAAACTAGAGTGGAACTCAAAATTGATTACTGCATTTAAGTACTGAATTAAAGTTTATCTCTTAAGACTTCAATGATAATTCTTCTGCTGCCACTTAATTTAAAGACAATTTGATGTACGTAGGTCCTTACTTTCCATACAAACACTTATTTTTATTTCATGAGTGACAGAACCGGGAACAATTTATAACATAAAATTAATATAGTGTAAACAAAATAGAAATTAGAATTAGTTACACAGTCAACATTTGAAGAGTTAGAGAATCATAATAGATAATTAAGTAAAACCTATATTATGGAATATGATATATTAATATATATTTTTAACCTCACATAATCTGGCAACCCTGAATATGAGCTCAACAAAAATCGTTTCCTGTGTCTAGCTTTTGTAGGGTTTTTGAATGAGCTATGAATCATTGAAATCGAATGAGTGTGAGCGGAGGAGTTGCTTGAACACACACACAAACAGACACACTTTACTTTATATATAAGTTTATCTTAGATATATATATATGTGTGTGTGTGTATATTTATATATATGTGCATGTATGTATATATATATATATATATATATATATATATATATATATATGTGTGTGTGCGTGTGTATGTATATATATATATATATATATATATATATAAAAATAACTGTGCATGGAATACTGCTGCCATATAGGGTCTAGTACCCCCAAAGTTTGTCTTAAGGTCCTCGACAAAATCCAGAGATGGATATACAATGTGAATGGCCCTGATCTGGTACCTTGTCTACCATTGCTCTCTACCAGAAGTGCTGTTGCCTCCATCTGTCTTTTCTACAAATACTTTTACAGTAACTGCTCCGATGATCTACTTTCACTAGTTCCCAGACTGTATGAATTTAAACGTGCTACTAGGCTGTGATCTCGGTCCCACCCTTTCAATGTCATTTAAATGTAGCCATCTCTTCTACTCCAATAGCTTTATGTCTTGCACCTCTCATTAGTAGAATTCCCTTCTGATTACTTGTTTCCCTGATAGCTATTGAATGTCAACTGGGAAGACCGAACTCTTGATATTGATATCCTACTCAGAGATAGCCTGCTATGGCATAGAGACTTGTAATATCTTTCCAAATGCAATGGACAGGACACGCAATTCGAATGAAGGATAGTAGACTCCCAAAACAATTGCTTTATGGTGTGCTGAGTATCAGAAAGTGTCCTCAGCACAAACCAAGGAAAGGATACAAGGACTGTATCAAGAACAACCTAAAAAGCCTGGCATTTGACTTCAACAATTGGGAAGAGATGACCCTAGATAGAACTGGATGGAGAGGTCAAATAAGAGACGGGTGTCAACTCTTCGAAGAATGTCATCTGGAACACAAATAGCTGAAGTGGTGATTTGGAATGGGTGATAACCATGGACTCGACGAGGATATCAAGGACTGGACATATGATTTCTGTTAGCGCATACTTCTTTCAAAGCCTAGCAGTGTGAATCATGTGAAGTCACATAAAGAAAAAAAAATCACCCTTGACATTCCCTAGACACAGAGTGTCACAGCCTGCATGCTGTGTGACAAGCCATGCCCACGCAACCCTGGAATGAAAAGGCACATGGTGGTGCACAGGAATCAGGTACAGCGGTGTGAATCAATCAAGGTTGTGGCAAGCAGATTGTTTGTCTGTCACTTGTGTGACAAGTCATGCAAGTCCACAGCTGGCCTGTCAAGTCACCTTTGGGGTCATGCATGAGAAAGGTGCAAGGTTAGGAGTGATTAGGTGATCATGATCTGTGAAGATGCAGTGGATCATATTATATATATATATATATATATATATATATATATATATATATATATATAAATGTAATGAAAAACAAACCACTTTAAGGTACCATTACGATAATTTATTTCACCTAAATCCTTTTTTAAGGATTCAGGATCATCAGGTAAAACTTCCAACGACAAATTGAGAGGAAAAAAAAAAAAAAAAAAAAAAAGGATTTAGGTGAAATAAATTATCGTAATGGTACCTTAAAGTGGTTTGTTTTTCATTACATATTAGCTCTGTCATCACATTGAGCTCTCAGGATTTCATCCTCTTTGGATTTACCAATTCGGTTTACCAAGTTCCTTATAACTTAAATATATATATATATATATATGTGTGTGTGTGTGTGTATATGTATGTATATACATATATATACATACATGTGTGTGTGTGTGTATGTATGTATATACATATATATACATACATATATATATATGTATGTGTGTGTGTGTGTGTGTGTGTGTGTGTGTGTGTATATATGGGCACATGGGCAAGTGGTTAGAACAAATGCATTCTGACCATGAGACCTGTGTTTGAATCTCTCACCATGATTGATTTTTCAGGAAGGAGACTTCCTAATGTTATCAGATTGGGAGGGGGTTCGATCCCAGCATGTGGCACCTTTGGAAAGTGCCCGACAACCAAGCAACATGTTGACCCACGTTTTGTGAGTGAAACACTTGAGGGTCATCGATAGCTAGCATGAAGTCAGAAGTCGTCGTAGCCAAGAGCTTGAGCATGCTGGCCTTCTTCAAATTGTAGATGAAGCTAGATGACACGTTCTTTCCCAGAAACTGTAACTAAAGTCTGCTCAGCATAGTTGCAGTATAAACCACAGTTGGTGTTGAATAAACACAAATGCACCTGAACAAGCGTCTGCAATAGGTATTGGCTAGCCGCCTCTTATTATTAGGTTGGTGCAAAAATAATGACGGTTTTTGACGTTAAAAAATACGTCAAAACCGTCATTATTTTTGCACCAACCTAATATATATATATATATATATATATATATATATATATATATTTAAATTAAATAATTAAGAAAGGATACAACCTTAGGGTTCCATGACTATAATTTATTCCCCCAGAAAATATATTTTTCCTGGTTCATCAGGTCACATCTCTAGTTACAAAGGAGTTTGGCTCCTTTTATTTTTAATACAAGTTTTTGAGGGATAGTTTTAGATTGATATAAAGTGACAGAGGTGGTGGGAGGGGGATGAATATAGACTGATCTATATTGGAAATGGAAAGTGGGGATAAGATTGTTTTTAAACCATTTTTAATAATTTACATAGGTTCAAGTGTAATCAGTTAAGAGGTCAGAAAATTTGACCTCTTAAATAATTAAGAGAAAAGAAGAAAAAAAGAAGACAAACTGTAAAGCAGGGGAGGGGGAAAAGGTAAAAGAAAGAAAAAGTTAAACAGGGGAGGGGAAAGAAAGAAGAGTGAGTTAACATATGTAGGCATATGACAATGACACTTGAAAAACACACGTCAATATAATTTATAGTTAATACATAAAGTCTTAAAGATTACCAGCAAAGTAAGAATAAAATAAAATATATTAATAATAATGTTATTAATCCTGTTTAATACAATTGTAATATAGGACAATATATTAGGTTGGTGCAAAAATAATGACGTAATAATGTCGTTTTTTGAAGTACTTTTTAACATCAAAAATGACATTATTACGTCATTATTTTTGCACCAACCTAATATTAAATATTATTAAAAATATTTTTAAATTTTAAAAAGAGAATAAAAATTAATAATATTATTAATAACAACTATAACAAAGGTTAAAAATGAATTTAAATTTGAACTTTAAAATTTAAAAATTAAAATTTATAAATTGTAAGTAAAAATACTTAATATGAATTAAAAATTAAATATTTAATATTAATAATCATATTACTACTACTAATAAAATTTATTATTAATCATAATAATAATAATAAAAAGAATGATAATAATTAGATAAAAAATAAAGAGTAAAATCTAAAAAATAAAAATCTAAAAATAATAATGTTGCTTGGTAATTTTGTTTAGTAACCTTATTTTGATGGGTAATTCTGCAAAGTAAATAAAAAATGCCAATCATCAATAGATCATATCACTTGAGATCATGCAATATTTTATCTGCAGCTTTAAGTGTTTTTTTATGTGCCATTGTACATTCATCCCATACAATGAATGATGTATAAATAAAATTATAGAAATAGAAAATCTGTAAAAATGAAAGAAATCAAAACACATGTTGGAAGGTCCTACAAAATCTTTGATGTGTAAACAATGAAAAATACTTTGATGTTTTGAAATCATTTTGAGTTTTGTTTTGAATTTAAGAATAAAAAGAAAGCAAATAAACTTGAAATAAAATAAAAACTGGTAAACTTGCAAATTTTAATGGCTTTCAAATATGCCGAATGATGTTTGGAAATATTTAAATTTGATAAAAATCAAGAAATTTTATCAAAAATAGGATTTGAACCATTCGTTTTATTCACATTTTATTTATGAATTCATTTAATTCACTGTCTGCTGGTCAGATAGACTAAAAAAAAAATCCAGCTTCTTTTCCCTTTAGATTACAGTTTTAAAGTCTGCTGTAGCATACCAAGCAGTCATCTTTGAATTGTAAGACTTCTGTTAAAGGGGGGTAATCATAGGTTTTATCATAACATTCACCCACAGCCAAATAAATTCACCATGTTCCATTGGCAACGACAAAGTAATTGGCCTTCCAAACTTGGTGCATTAATGATTTCACAAGATGAGCGTGGAATATCAATATTGTCTTGCCCCCCCCCCCCACCTTAAAAAAATGTAGGGGTTGCTTTCAAATTAATGGAATCTCCTTCAGTGGGGAAATCTTTTGCTGTAATATCTGGTCTACTCTTCTCACTCACAAATGTTTGTGATGGTGTACTGTAGTAGAAGCCTGGTTCTCTAGTGTGATTTCTTTTTGTATGAGCTGGTGTCAGACCACCAGAATTTCCACATGCAAGCGTAGTTGATACTCTTTTAGGATGTCAACGGTTCTTGGCAAGACTAGCAACAGTAGAGAATGGATAAACATGGATCGTGTATGAAAGGCATAACAAATAGTTTATTTAATAAAAAAATTAAAAGATTGAAGGAGGAAAGAATGTGGTGTCGAATTCCTGGTTTATGAATAGTAGGTCTGGTGAATCTGTGAAGTGTGTGGTTGATGTTGAGGTTGAACGTTATTTCTACAAAATTGTAATGGTTGGTGCCAAATGTTCCTGAAGAAGAAAGGGGCTGGAGAATAGAAGAAGAATCAATGGAGACTTAGAAACAGATTAACACAGTAGGTTATGAAACTCCGACACGAGTTCGACCAGGATAGAATCACAGAGTTTATAAGTTGCAAGAGAAATGTTCGTCAACATACAATGAAGTATAGATCAAGGGAAAGATCCAGAAAATACAAGTACCTCGTGTGGAGGCTCGTAGGTTCTTAACTTACTTGTTGTTTTGGATGAGAGGTAAGGTCTGCTTGATTCTGTGGCAACGGTTGTTTATGCTAAGTTGCCTGTCATCGATGAGTTAACAGTATGACAGCAGTTAAGTGTTGATAGAAAAATGAATTCTCTTACATGCGACGATCCTTCAATGGAGATGGATGTAAGTTTGTAGAACTTGAACTGTCGCTGTACTGGACAAGTAGAGATTTGGAAGAGAATCTCGTATTATGCAGGAAAGTTGAAAGGTTGGGCTAGGATCAAGTCAAGGATGTTGAAGGTAGCTTCAGGCAAAGAAGTTGACCATAAAAGGTCTATTACCAAAGTCTAGGTGTTTGAACCGTATGGTGAAAAGAGAGACAGGAAACACATCTTCATGACTCGATACTCGCAGATCGTCTGTTCGCACATGGATACTTATTGGCGGGGATACGTGACCTTTGACTGGTGGCAAATGCCAACCGTCAAACCACTTTGAATGGGTTTCCATTCAAAATGGTCATGTGCCTTAACGTTGAAACTGTTGGGTTGTTGCTCAAATGGTAGCAACAACTATGAAGAAAAGAAAAAAGGTTTGAGACAACCATTAATAGAAGAAGGGGGTGCTGATAATGGGAAGGGAGCTAGATTATGTAGTAGTGACACAGATGATTCATGCCCATTCCCACATCTGGTATATGCATAGGTCGGATTTACGTCTAATAGTTTGTTTTCTTGTTCCAAGGGATCATTCTTTGAGCAGTTTATGAACAGTCGTAGAAAGACAGGTCCTGGTTTTAGTAGCCAGGATGGAAGAGATACACCTGTTGTGGAGTGATTAGTTTGTTTAGATATCAAAAAGTATTATTTTACTGCATTAATAAAACATCTCCACAAACATTTAAATTTACTGGCATGGCACAAGGCTGTCAAACTCCACAATAATAGACAAACATATATTTTCAGTAATATAAAGCATTTATATACACAAATATACAAATTGAATGGTGAAATTACCCGGGGAATGTATACTGAGTTTGAAAAGTTTAATATTGGTGTTTTATAAACCAAATAATGTTTTTTTTTTATGGCAAATAAAGTGTCTTTGTTTGGTATGCTAAAAGTGTATGCCAATACAGAATGATTTGGAATGGATAAATCAGTTTGGAGTCAAACAAAATGTTTTTAAACAAATCTATTTTTACTTAAGAATTTTGATATTCATATTTAAAACACGGTAGGAGTTAACTACCTTTATCTGTAGGTTTGAATTGCTTAAGGCTTAAAAGGTAAAATACTTTTTACCTGTGACAAGAGAAAGTTAGAAATTTCATGATGAAAGAAGAAAGTGTTGTTCTTCCACAAAAAGTTCGTCGTAGATAAATCTTGAATGTTTGTTGAGTGAGAGAATGCTTGAAAGTAAGTAAATCATTCAAAAGTGTTAACCTTAACACCTGCCGTGTTTAAAAGAAATTTTTCAACATAAACTTCTGAGTTGATTTTTGTATAAACTATTCCTTGCCGAGCAATCTGTTGAATAAAAATGTGCTGAGAGTAAGTTTTAAGGTCTGTGAGCTCGCAAGCTTAAAGTAGCTGGATAAGTTATTATTGACTAAAAATTCCACGTCTAGAAATAAATATCAAACAGTAACAAAATGCATTCGGCAGCAGACGGTAATTAAATTCTCGTTGTCACACACTAAATGAAATCCGCTAGCATTGCTGTATTTATTTTGTTTTAGGTCACGTGACCGGCTCCAAACCTGTCCAAAAAAATCTTGGTGGCAAACGAGATTGCGTTGTACATATTTTTAACATTTACTAACCAATCAGCAATCAGACTTAGATATGATCCACTTTTTACACAAAATTTTCTGTCGAAAGAAACTACTACACAGAAAATGTACTGAAATCTTTTTTGACCAATCAAATATGTTGGGAAATTTGTCCCGGCATTCCCACCTCAAAGGGTTGAGGCTAAAAAATTGCGACAAACCCTGAATAAAAATAGCAAGATTAGAGCGGACAGATTTTCTCTTCTAGGCGGACGAATAAAGAAAAACTCCTGCTCGATGTGTAGCAATAAAAGAAGAAAGTGTTTATCTTCATATACAAAAACAGGGTAAAGGGATAAAAAGACAATTGGGAGAGAAAGAAAGGGAAAAGAGAAAATGTCCTTTAGAAAATGTTTATAACAGAAAAAAAGGCTTACTCAAAATATTTCTCTGAGTGCCTAAAGGCTCTTTAAGCGAGTAGAAGTTTGTTAATGGTTAGAAACACTCACAGCTTTCTTTAAAGTTCCTGCAAAGTAGGAAAATGTTGGTAGATATAGGAATTTTGCAGTTGAGTGAGTTTGTAGGTCAATGACAGAAGTCTTGTAGGTGAAAGGAAAGCAGCTTTCAACTGGTCTTTTATAGTGGGCCAACGTTCGTTCTCGACAGCCCTTTTAGTAGGTAGTTCTTTGGTTGAAAGTGGTTCCAAAGTTGACTGGTGCTCTCTATCGCCGACTTCACAGACGGTGGGCCGAATTCTCACTGCCAAATAGGCGAAGATTCGGGAGGCTCAGAAGACTTTTCCCTCCAAAATTATTATACAAATTTCCTTTGTCATAAAATATATTCTTATCTCTGATAAGAATCAAGGCTTTGGAAACCGGTTTTGAAAGTAAAAAAAAAAAAAAGGTTGGAGTGAGGATTGGAAAAATAGGCTAGAATGTGAATTTGTAAAATACTGTTCTCAAATTGAATTCCAATAAATAGAAGCAAAATGCTAAACACCTGTAAATGACCGCCAAAAGAACGAGAAGAATCTTCTGTGAGGTGGTTACATTAGTGGCACTGGACAGAATAGACCCGATACCGTGAAGAACTCAAGGTAGTAATAATTCCCAGCTAATTTTGGGTAGATTCTGTGATTTCAGTGTAAGGCAAATGTTTTTCCATATGATGCCATTATATCTTTCCACTTGGACATTGCTTTGAGGATGATAAGGGGTTGTCTTGCTAGAGGCTACTATGTGCAGTAGAAGGTATTCCTTCACATCACGATCTAGAAATCCTAACCCTCGGTCTGAGTGGATATAGCTTGGTACTCCACAAAGAGAGAAGACCAATTGCAGGCACCAAATAATAGTTTTAGATGAGCTTTGCTTGCTTGGAATTGCAAAAGGAAATCTTTAAAATTTGTCTATTGCTACAAATAGATATTTGTTAGATGTGCTCGGTTGTAAAGGTTAGTTGACGTTCACACTAAGGCGATCAAGGGGTTCAGTAGACTTGACCAGTTTACCGTTAGGTAAGGAAGCGAACTGTGGTTTCAATTCGGCACAAATTTTGCAAGAAGAGCAAACTTCTTTCACTTCTGTAGAGAAGGGTATATTTTTAGAGCGTACATAATGCAAATGTCTAGTGATTCCAGGGTGACAAAGGTCGTCACGTAGTTTCTTAAGAGATGGAACAAAGTTGACATGACAGTATGCATTGACAACATTGTAGTGTTCGGCAAATGCTGTGAGTTCAGATAAAAATATTTTCTCTTAAAAGGATTTAAGAATTTCAAGTTAAAGGAAAATAACTCCTGTACAGTAAAGATTTCAGTTCATGAAATAAAGTTCAGTCTCAATGAAAGAAATGTTTAAAGTTGCTTTTTGAATAAAATGTTTGTTTGGCAAACTTAATGTTCTTTGAGTAGAATTCTTGTTGTCTTGATAAAAATCATAGATGTTAAAGTTGAAGTGTAGTTTGTTGTTGAGTAAATTCAAAGTTTGGGATTATGTTAGGAAATCTAACTTAGAAACTTCAAAGATTTAAACAGCGTGAATTTGTTTGGTTCATTGTTAGAAGTTGATAAGTTTCTGTTACTTGCAGTTGAAGGAGTTAAGAAGATGAGTTAAGAAATGTGCAATGTTTGTATGTACGCGAGTGTGTGCGTATGTGTGTGTGTGTGTGTGTGTGAGATAGCGTCTTCATAGCGTTTTCCCTTAAAGAGACAAATGCAATTTCTCCACAGAGATTACATCTTGTATGTATGCTAGTATTTATAATGTTGTATGTTATGTGATAGGCTCGAAACACATAGACAGATTTTGGGCGGTAAATTAATTTTAACCGTGTGGACGTATTGGAAAACGTGATATTGGCATTAATTGACCAATCAGGAGTCAGAGAAATATCAAGGCTCTGTGATCCACTTTTTTTTACAGATTTTTTCGATCGCAGTACTGTTACGTAGGAAATGTATTGGAATCTTTTTTAACCAATGGATTTAGTTAAATCACAAATAAAATATTATTAAATTGTAGTAGAACACAAAACATCTGTCAAATTCTCCAGACTATATTTCTTCTGTTTCTTGGGTACATATGTTTGAGGCATGTTTATGAAACAGTAATTTTATTAAGCACGTGACTTTAGAATCAGAGCTGGGTAAAAAGAGCGAGGAAAACAGCTACATTTTAATTACAATGACGCTTTTCAATTGTGCACAGAATCTTACATGTAGGATTACCCATTTTACTCTGAATACAAAAGGTTGATATTTTTCAGCAAGTGGCTATCACAGAAGTCAATATGTAGAAGACCGTGTGTGTTTGAGTGTTGTTGAATTAGAAACACGTACTGTTTATTCCTGCTAGAAGAAGGTTCAACTACAAGAAAATGGCGGACTCAAGTTGAGTTCAACCGAAGATGTAAAGAAAACAAACAAGACCGATATATATATATATATATATATATATATATATATATATATATATGTCAACAAATATATGTATTAAACAACAAATTTACAAGTGACAAAGACATCAACATTTGTGTTTGTGTGTGAACGTAAAGAGTTTGTATATTGGTGAAAGTTCGTACGTACGTGTATGTGTGTATAATGTTTACGGCGTCTCCCACAAATGGGAAGACGCTATCTTCTGTGAGAACTTATATTGTAGATGTGTTCGCTGGAATGAAGAAATGAAAAAGAGAACGAGGCAAGAAGCCACCCAGTATTTATAGTGTAGAGAGAGCGACCCCTAGTGAACAGTTAGAGAATTAAAGAGGAGCTAACTCCGACAAATACACTACAGAAAATCAAAGATTATGACTGAATGATACTTTTACAGACATTCTTCGATCATTTTACGCTTAGGCGATCAGTTGTCTTTCGATACATGACTGACGAAGCAGGTTTTTTTTCCCGCAGTAGCTTGCCATTTCTTTCTCCGGTAGACCAGTTGCATATAGAACCCAGTCTGTCCTGCTATTTACCCATAGATGGAGGGGAGAAGAAGAAGAGGATTCATACATTTCCCAAGGCCAAGGGTATTAGCACGTAAGTCCTCCGATTTCTCAATCTCGGCTGCTATCAATTTTTAATCCAACGTTTGTAGAATAAACAAGTCACAAATGAGATACTGATCTTAAGTCCTTCTCATCAGCAACCCAAAAGTAAAAGAAATGCAATATTTGGCTTTGTCAGCAAATTTATACAGGTAAGGAGTTTGGGTACCATAATACAGGTACACAATCCCACAATTTATTTCAGAAAATGAACAATGACACATCTATCATGGCTAATAATACTTTGTAGATACCTATTTTACCCCAGTAGACCCTATTCTCTATCATCGTCGGTGCCATTTTTGGATGTTCAGTGTCTCTGGCCACAAGAAAACGCCCCATCTTGAGAAAGATAATGCCAAGTAATAAATTTTAATTTAATTATGATGAAATGGCCGTTTTTAAGAAAATTTAAGAAATCAAAATTAAATTAACATTCCAATTATATAGTTTTAAAATTTAAATACACCGGAATTGTTTACTTAATGGAAATAATAAATTTAATTATCAAACTTTCAATTAAAGCTAAAAATGAAATCTTCAAGAATGTTTTTTCATTTTAAAAAATTCATTTTTTTAATCTTAGGTATCGAAAATTTATGCTAAAAAAGTGGAGATACCTTTTTCTTTTTAACAGCAAGAATTTTACCACAGAATATAGCGGCTTAATTTAAAAATTAGTCCTATATGTCAGGTGGTCATCTTTGAGTTGTAAGAGTTCCGTTAAAAGGGGATAAACCGTGAGGTTTTTATCATAACAAATTTTATGAAAAATCAGGAAAAAAAATAGATTGAGGTACTAATAATTGCTTTGACATTGTCGGACTACTTTTGAGCAAGGAACAAATTCTTCTTTAACACCGGTTACTGAAATTACTTTGTTCTGTTCAGAAACTAACTGCCTTCTATTTTCAAACTAAATTAATCTTTTTTAATTGTAATTTCCCTAAAAATAGGAAGTTTTATTGATTACAGAATAATATCGAGTTTCAGAAAGAAACAGCAACTTAATCCTGCTTGTTTTTCTATGAAAAGGTTTTTCGTCCAGAAAAGGTAAGTTTTCGAAACGGACTTAACAAAAAAAGACCGACATAAAAAAAAGCATTTTAGATCATTTATTTTAAATGCTTTCTTCGAATTTAAATTTCGGTTTCATTTGAAAGAGAAAAGCCTGAAGCCAATGTGAATTAAAAGAAAAATTAACTTTCTTATATAAATAAGCCTTTTTAAAACATTGACAACTTTTCTCGCCATTAAAAAAAAAAAAGTTTTCATTAAATAAAACTAAGTAAGACATTTTTAAACAATAATAATAAACAAGATTTAAGTTCTGAAAGTTTCATTATTTTTTTTTTTTTTTTTTGGTAAATTTGCTTTTTTTTAAGCCCCTCACAGAAAATCTATTAAAAATATCCCAAATCGGCATATTTCCGTGTAAATTGACATGCTGAACTCGAAAGTAACGACCAAATTTTGATAAAAACCTACCGTTTTGTAGTTATCGACAATAAAAATTCGAACTCAGTCGCATTCATTCATCCGCCATTACGCGCCTTCACTCACTGCGGAACACTTTGCTCGCAGTAGCGTAATTAACGGCCTTTTTACTGCTCTTACTCGTGTAAAAAATTACTGCGCACTGTCGGAAAGCAATGATAAGTGGTAAATAAAACTTTCTTTTTGAATTGAAAAAAAAAAAATTAAATAATAAAGCTTTTCTTTTAAATTAAAAATAAAACTTGGAACCTCCACTTTTTGGCATAAATTTTCGATACCTAAGGTTTAAAATTAAATTTTAAAAATGAAAAATCTTCCTTGAATATTTCATTTTAGCTTTAATTGAAAATTTAATAATTAAATTTATTATTTCCATTAAGTAAAATATTCTGGTGTATTTCAGATAGAAATTATATAGATTGGAATGTCAAATTTAATTTTGAGTTCTTAAAATTTTCTTAAAAGCGACCATTTTCTTAATTTTAAGAAATTTGTAAACAAAACAAGTTTTTCCATTTTAAAATTCATTTAAAAAATAAATATATATTTCTGACACGTTATTTTAGTAAAATTAGAAAATTTAAAGTTAAATTAATCTTATTTGAAATAAATATTACTTTTACTTATAACATAAAGAAATATACAAATACAACCAATTATTAACAATTGGTCCTGTCCATCTGATCCAACGTTTGATGGATTGCTGATAGACGAGGCGATGACAGCTACTATGGATGACCCAATTGTCAAAATTCTAAGTGAATGCATATTTTTGGTTTTTAACTACCTGGTAATTTTTATAAATTAACATATTTTCCACAATTATTTAATATTTTTTGACTTTTATTTACTTTTCGAAGATGCAAAAATAAAAAAAATATTATAAAATTTTCTTGAATTAATTTTATAATTTAATAACAAATGAAATACCATGATTACTCAATTGAAGTATGTTCCGCACGTAAATACATAAAATTAAAATATTTAGCGAAAAAGTAATTGAAAAAAGTAAAGCTTTAAACTTTTAAAGTTGGATAGAAATTTTGAAAATCTGTTGAAATGTAACTGAAGCGATATAATAAAGGGACAAAACTTTTGGATCATAATAATGGCAATTTCAGTCTACCATACATGAAAATAATGAACGTATTAAGTAAAAAAAAAATACATAATAAAAAATTATTTTAAAAATAAAATAGCTCAACTAAGTCGATTAATCTTTTCAATTTTGGATTTGTAAATTTTGTTTCCAATTAATTACTATATCATATCCAGGAAATAGCCTAGTACAGAGTTTTACACGATTTTAAAATATTATAAATTACTATAATTAAAATTTTTTAAAAAAATTCTTGTAAAACTTCATTATTCATCAGAAAAATTTTATTTCTTCAGACAATAATGTCTGTAATATTACTTATTTACAAAAGCAATTAAAAGATTTCTAATTAAGTAATATCATAGTTTTATTGGATTCATTATTTTTCAATTCAATTTAGGTACCTAAATAAAACAATAATTAATGCGGAAACTTCGCACAAACTTTGAAAAGAGCACGATTACTAACCCTACTCCTACCCCTAAAACCTAACCCTAAACCTAACCATTAGTGTTACCCTCTTTGAAAAGAGCATGATTATTAACCCTATCCCTTAACCCTAGGTTAGGAATAACGCTCTTTTGAAAGTTTGTGTATTATTGTTTTATTTTTAATTTAAAAGAAAAGCTTTATTTTATTATTTAATTTTTTTTTTTTTTTTATTTATGAAGAAAGCTTTTCGACACAAGTGCATAATAATTTAGATGAGTAAGTTCAGTTAAGAGCAGTAAAAAGGCCATTAATTAGGTTTCTGCACACAAAATCTTCTGATGTGAAGTAGTTAAACAAGGCACCTAATGGCAGATGAATGAACATGATCGAGTCTGAATTTTTATTGTTGATAACTACAAAATGTAGTAGGTTTTGTCAAAATATGATCATTATTTTCGAGTTCAGCATATACATTTACATGGAAATATGACAATTTGGGAAAGTTTTAATAGATTTTCTGTTCAGGGCTTAAAAAGCAAATTACCATTTTTTTTTTTAATGTTTTTTCATTTCCTCTGTCATTGACACTGAAAGGTCAATGAAATTTTGTCTTTGAAATGTATTTTCAAAAACATTAAATCTTTTACATTTTAGATATAATTTTGATATAATTGTAAGTTGGATTCCTTTTTATAATATAAAGATAATTAAGCATTGCACATTTTATGCTAATGGTTATATATCTCCAGGGAATGCGGATATTGTATAGATTCTTCAAATACTTTTTAGCTTACAGGAGAAAGTCTTTCAGATAATTGTTCCTTTGCCTATAAATATTTTTGTCATCATTTCTTAATAGAGAATTTTAAACAAGGTACCTCCACTTTTACACTAAGATTTTTGATACCTAAGGTTTTAAATGAATTTTGAAAAATGATAACACATTCTTGAAGATTTCTTTTTAGCTTTAATTGAAAGATAATGGAAATTGTCTATTTCCTGTGGGTAAAATACTCTGGTGTATTTTAAATAGAAATTATATAGATTGGAATGTTAAATATTTGCTTGATTTCAAAAAATCTGTTTACTGGTGGCTATTTCTGACATTAACAAGTTTTAAAATAAAATTTAATTATTGGTTTGTTGAAACTTTTATTACAACATTTCGGCTGTTGTACGCTCCAGCCTTCTTCAGGTGGTTGGAATGTCGAACTGAACCCTTTATTTCGCCCACTGGGGTAGACTGTTCTAGTTCCACATGCCATGTTTAATGTCAGTTATCTCCTGTTAATTCCCCTCTTCAAGTTTTCCACTGCCTTAACTGGGTATTGAACTTACTCCTTGGGTCCTGTCACTGGATCTAACTAACGCCTTTATCCACTGTGCCATGTGTCCTTGGAGCATACGACAGCCAAAACGTAATAAATATGGTGCCAAAGATGAGGACATTAGTCCGAATAATGTAAATAGTGTACATAATATCTCATCTCAGAAATATAGACAGATACTGAAGGGCCGGAACATTGTAATAAATATGGTGACAAAGATGAGGACAGCAGTCCGAATAATATAAATAGTGTAGTCGAGAAAATCTCAACCAAAAAAGGCTGAGGAAAAGAAGCAAAAACACCTTAAGTTGCAAAATAAGATTCCTTTCTGCAACGTGACCACCTAATAACTTGCATTAAGTAAAAAAAAAAACATCAAAAAGGAAAAAACGCTTCCCTTATAACTACTTCATGGATCACATGATAATAAAATCTCATGACCTTTGTAACAATAAAAAGTTAGTAAAAACATAACCACTTTGAGTTAATAAGAAACAACACAGGTTAGTACATTCCTCTTTCCTCCACTTGAACAGTCAAATTCTCCACACAATAAATAATAAATTGGAGACAAGTGAATTTCTCTGAAAAAGAGGATATATTTTAGAACATGTGACCTTTTCATAATAATGTTATGTGTAGACTACCATAGATGAAAATTAGGAATGCTTAAAATAAAAATTTAATTATTTTCAAAATATTGGTGCAATGCAACTTATATTAAGCTTTTCAATTTTTGAATTGAAAATATAGTTTCTACTTAATTACAACATCACCTAAAAGTAATATGGTGTGAGAGAATTTTTAAATTATGATAAATTATTATAATTAAAATTTTAAAAAATAAAAAAATTCTTGTAAAAATTCATTATTCATCTAATATTTTTTTCTTAAGATAATATCATACTAAATATAACTCCGTTACAAAAGCAATTAAAAGGTTTTCTAATTAAATAATGTCAGTTTTATTACATTTTTTAATTTACCATTTGGAGTAAATTTTCAGAAAATAGCAAAAGTTTGAAAAAAATTGATTTACATTCTACAAGGAGTCCTACTTTTAACTAATAAAGTTTGGACATAAAATTTAATTTCTTGAAATTTCATGAAGTTAAGTAAGTGGGGTGTAATATATATATATAGATAATTATTTATTCGAAAATTAAAACATAAATATGTTATAAAATCACTACAAAAATAGCTGTTTTGTTTCAACACTTCTGGTGCCTTATCAAGTGATGGTGTTGAATATAGAATCTATATTCAACACCATTTTTGTAGTGATTTTATAACATATTTGTTATAATTTTCAAATAATAATTATATTTGCTCTACTCTGTATTGAGCACTCTTTTAAGAATAGTATTTGTTGGTTATTGGAATTTATTCCATATACACCAATCCTATACTTGGGCATATATATATATATATATATATATATATATATATATATATATATATATTACCAAAATTTTCTAAAACAAAAAATTTCAAAAATAATTTAATTCAGTTCTGAAAGTTTCATTAAAATTTCACAATTATTTGATTTTTGCAAGAGTTTCCAAATCAATGTGTTTTTCACCAGAAAAAGTGCAAAAACACATAATTGTAAAAATTATGTAGCTGACATAAAAAAACAGGATTTTTACCCAAAATTTCAAACGTGTTACAAAGGTTTAAAAAAATTGTTTTTTAAATGCTTCGGTCTTTCCTCTTAATAATAATATAAACATTTTGATGACAATATTTTGTTTTTCTTAAGTTTGGGGCCTTTTTTCATAATGTCATGCTGTTTTTTTAGCAAAAAGTGGATGTGCCTATTTTAAACATATATAAATTATTCTAATGCAGTTTTTTAAATGGAAATAATTCTCGTAAAAATTCATTGAAATTCTATTGAAAAAATAGTCCATTATTTTATTCATAAAAGCAATTAAAATATTTTCTAATTATAAATGTCTCTGTTTTATAATCAAACTAAGACATCCAATAATAATTGCAACAAAACCTGATGATTTAAATGCTACATGAACTTATGACAAATATAAACATTATGCAACACTGAAAAGAATTTCTTGTAATGTCATAATTAAAGAAGTTGGATAGAATGGATTAAAAAAAATTCTATTTTTTTTTTTCTAAAAAATGAAATGACTCAAAAATAATTTCATTCTTTTCTGAATAAGTTCTGAAAGTTTCATTGAAATATTTTTTTCATTTTGTCTATCGCTGACACTGGAATCTGAAAATATAATCCATTTTTGCATGTTATAAGAGTAGTCATATTCCCGAAAAAAATAATTCAGCCTGTTTTATTATTCATTTTTTCTACATAACATATTTTTTAATTCATCTCGTTGAGTTAGAAGCCATGGTCAAAATGCAAAATAAATAACACAACTAACGAACAGAATTAATAAAGTCTACAATAAAAAGAAAAAAAGGGCAAAAATGAAATAGTATCAAGCAAGAAAGCAAACAGAACATGCAAAGCAAATTTGCAGTTAAAAAAGCAAAAAGCTTACAAACTACGAATTGGTGTCTATGCACAAAACAAAGGTCAGACAAGTGAATGCAGTGGTCTTTCTTGTAGACAAGGCAGATCTCGACTGAATCAAGTCAAATTGTATATTGACCGATTTTATTGACTAAGAAAAATATCCCAGCATATATTTTGTGGACGTTTAAAAGGGAAGTGGGGAAATGCTTTGCAGACATTCAGAGAGTGGAATCTCTCCCCCCCCCCAACTCAATCAGGTGGGTGAGTGCACACTCATATTGAGTGTAAAGTAGTCTGGATTTGTTTGTTACAGTTTTTTGTTTTTCATTTTTGTCCACTGAGTGTTCTTTTTTGTTATGTGAGCAAAAAAATGGCCAACATGGGCAGCAGACAGGCTCAAGAAGGGGCCTGAGTACTATAACAGCTTGAGGGAAGAATAAAGCAGTTTTATCTCAGGCAATGAGTTGATTGTTGTTCCTTTAGTGATGGAGGTGATCAACAGAAGAACCATCTCCCTGCTGATGACTAATGTCAAGATGAGAAAATTCGTTGCTGTCAACAAGGAGGTGATGGAAGAAGCTCTCAAGATCTTGAGTATCAGGGCCTAATTGTTGACCTGCAGATCCAATGTCATGTGGGACATCCTGTTGGCAATGAAAGAAACTGCAAAGGTGTTTAGCTGGCAACATCCTCATCACCAAATCGGTGAGATTACATACTAAGTATACGGGCACCTGAAAGAAATTTCCTTGCACGGGATACCCATGTACATTATCGAGGACTATTTGGGGGTTCTTCTTTTCAGACTACAGACTGGTGGAAGAAGTTTCCTCCATAGAAGCAAAGCAGTCATTGCCACCAGTGATTTTGAGCTGTAAGGAGTTCAATGATATTGCCAAGTGTTGACCTATGGCAGATGAAACATCTTTGTGGTGGTTGAGGTATGCCTCCCTACTGCTGACCATACAGTGCCACAGGCCAATCTGGCGGAGATGTGTTCTGGGAAGAATCTGCCACTGCAGCTGCAACCATCAATAAATACTGTGGAGAAAGAGCAACCCATGGAGGTGGTGGTCAAGAAGGCCCTCTAGTGGGGTCCTGGTGATTGGGCTTAGGTGGTGAGAAGAGGAACCAAGGCAGCAACTTCACTTCCCCAGCAGGATTTCCCAAAGGTGATGCAAAATCAACTCAAAAGCAACAGCAGTGACAGTCAGAACAACATAAGCAGCAACAATGAAAGCCAGAGCAGCTGATGAAACAGTGACAGCTCAAGCAGCTGCAGCAGAAGTGACCTGATGATGAGGAGCAGAAGCTCCAGCAGCAGCTTGAATATCAACAGGAGGAGGTGGAATTACCACAACAGGATTTGTACACGGAAGTGGAGGAAATGCCTCCACCTCAGTCCTATTCCTTGAAGAAGAGGAAGACATCATCAAAATCACCAAGATAGGAAAAGAAATCTGGGTGAAGAAGGCCCTGGTTGCAGCGATGACCCAATCCACAGCTGCTTCACCAGCTAAAAATGAGCATCAGAATTTGCCAGGTAAGGCAAAGGGCCTTCCTTCTTCCCCTTCTAGGGTTTCATTATCTCCATCTCCTAACAGGAAAAACAGGAAACGGTGGTGGGGACTTTCCCCAAAGGGTAGAAACTTTGCTTGGTGGACAGGCAAGGCTCTTGAGAGAGACCTTTTCTCTCAGAGGAAGGCCTTCTTGAAGCCATTGTCTAAGTGCACTTCTGTGGAGAGCAAGTTCATGGAAGATTCACAAAATTTTCTATATGACTCTGGAGTGATCACCCTCATCAGAAACACTGGTGGTAACCTCAAAGTGTTGGGTCACTTAGTGGGAGCAAAAGATGCATTTTCAGCAACTCAGTTTTACCTGGTGATGGATTTGAAAAGTGATGTCTCTCAATGACATCACCTTCAAAGGGGCCTGGGTGGATTTTCCCGACTTCCATTGTTATGACCTTGATTTAGAAGAAATGGCTTTAAACACTATTATCTACTATTGTCCTCAGGCGCACCCTTTCTGGAACTATTTCAGTGAGTTGACAGCTCATATCATTCTTGATTGGCTCATTTCCATCGATCTTGCATACTCGTGCGACAATGTGCTATCCCCCATTCTCATCAGGATCTGATTAGATTCTTTGTTCATCAACTCAAGATGAAGATCAGATCTGATAGAAAGCATTTGATGTCAACAGATTTCAGCAAAATGTGGATGACAGTGGCGAGTCTGGTTCACATAAATGGAGCTAGCCTTGACTTTCCCTTTTGGTCACAGTGGAGCAGTTTCCTGTGCATCCAACCCCCTCCTAGTTAAGTTAGTCACTATTTGTTTTGTATGTTGCTGCCAGCATTATCTTTTGTTAGGATCCATGTCAACCACCCCAGTTTTTTTTTGTTTTTTTTTCTATTTTTATCTTGACTGGTTCAGCCTTTTGATTTTTACACTTCGTCATTTAATTTTTTTTATCTTTCCCACTCCATTATTGGGTGTACTTTTTGATTATCTTATTAGGGTGAACAGACCCTACTAACATTATGTTTTGTTCCAGTTTGAATGTTTTTTGCTTTTTAGTTTATTTTGGGGTTTACCCCTTCCCCCACCATTTCATGATTCATGAAATTTTTATATATTTTTGTAAAACAAAAAGAAAAAATAGACATTGAACTTTTATGAAATATTAATGTCATGGGGTTTTTTGTAGGATCACTGAGAATGCAGTATTGAGAGGTGAGAGATAAGTTCTTGTAGTGAACAGGTCATGATTCTGATTAACTAAGTCTAGAATAGTTAATGAAGACCAGCCCTACTACATTTCCCTCTTTGGACTTGTACTACAATTTTGTAATTTTTTACAAAATGAGTAAATGTTCCCTTTGGATTGAGTCATTCTTACACAAGACTGGAACAGTCAACTTTTAAAAGTTTTGTTGATAAATATTCAATTTTTGCCAACATTTATCCTTGTTCTGAACAGCTTTGTGCAACTGGTTTCTTGTGTCGTCTCTGTTTTGAACTTTTTGTCCATGTGTGGCCCTGACCAGAGTGGTCGAGTCACCCCAGCCACTGAGTATGCAGTTGGAGTTACCTTCACTGTCTAAAACAGTATGGGCCTCCAATAGGCCAAAAAAGGTTGTATTTTATTTTAACCAGATGCAGGAGGAGTACAAGGACTTCATCAAAGGAAACAATTCCTAACCATCTCTGAAGCTCTTAATCCAGTCACAAAAATAACCATCTTCCTGCTGACAACAGATGTGAAAACATGTAACATCAGCAACGGGGGAAAACGCCACTGCTGGGTACTTGGCGAAAATGTGGCCTGGCTGGAACCCAACACCACATCTGAGTACATCTAAAAACTGCAGTGGGGAATGACAAGACCAGTAAGGCTGGCAATGTCCCCAGTGAATAAAAGGAGGTTGGGAGGAGGGTTTCTCAGATGGTTACCCCTTCTCCCTCTGCTCAGAAGTATGTCCCACAAACCAAAAAAGCAGCAACAACAGAAAGAGCAACAGCAAGTAGCTACAATCAGATTCTCTTATGGAGGTGGAGGATATTCCCCCACCTTGGTGCTCCTCTTTAAAAACGGGGAGGGTTAGTGAAGAAGAACAGGCAAAAACTGTAAAAAAGAAGAGAAAAGGTCTGGGCGAAGGTAGGGCAGAATGGAATATGGAAGAAGCCAAGGCCTAATCCGCCCTTATAGCTTCACTAACCAAAAAGGAGGATGTCTGCAAAGGAGCTAAGGTAAGAAGCCTCCCCACTTCTCCTGCTAGTGTTATGCCATCTCCCTCCCCCACAAAAGAACTCCTTTCCTAAGAGGGATGCCAGTTATATGGTTGACAGGCAGGCTCTTGAGAGGGACCGTTCCGGCCTTTCCACTTTGTGACAACTTTCAGAAGCTTTTCACCATGGAGCCAAGTCTGAATGCAGCCCATTTCAATAACCATTTGGCTAACTTTCCTTGCTTTGAGGTGAAGTGGCCAGTTGTGAAGGTCACATAATGAAAGAGGAAATCTGAGAAGCGCTGAACTCCAGGAAAGATAAGATATGGGATATCGATGGGTTGCCCTAGAAAGTGTACTTGAGGCTATCACCCCATATTTGTCACCTTTTTTAAAATTGTATTCAACCCCCCACTGCATGAAATGCGAGAATTTGCTGATCTTTCACCAGCGGTGTTGTGAAGGTTCTGTACGTGAACAAGCATGGAGAGAACAGGATATGCCCTTAACTCTCTTCCCATCACCTGGTTGCATTCTTCGAGCAGCAGCTGAAGGTGAAGATCAGGGTTGAGAGAGAGAGAGAGGCTTTCTTCCATGGACTTTGCTGAAAAGTGGATGACTGTAGCATGATTGGTACAAGTGAAGAGTGCTGACATTGAGTTGCATCTTGAGCTTTCTGATTGAAGTACTTACTCTTTGGGGACAAATGTTCTCACCCTACCCAGTTAACCTAGCATAGAAGACTTTTGTATCTTCTGCTTTGCCCAAATATTGATTAACTTACATCAGGAGTGAATGATCATTGGCTTCTTTTTAAGTTTTTGTCCCATCATTTTCCATTTTCATTTCACCTCCCACCCACTCCTTTTTGAATAATAAATTAGCTACGCAGTAATTTTTTTAAAATTAACAAATACTTCCAGCAATGTAATATTTTATTAATTTTTTTTTTAGGTACTTTAGCTTTATAGACCTACGTTTGAAGATGCTTTCTGAAATATGATTCTATTTAAACTAAAAACTATGAATAATTTGTAATGTAGCATTTAATTTGTAATGTAGCATTTTTCAGTAGAGAATAATTTCTTCCTCAATTATTTTAAAACATTTTAACAACAACAATAATAAAAAAAATGTTCTTGTATATTTGATGATAATTTTTAACTTTTATTCTTTTCCTATTTATTGTTGAAAACAGAAATTATGATAGAGTGTTACATTTGATGACAAACTGTTTATTGTGGAGGGGTCCCTAGTTTGACACGATGTCAGAATAAAGTTAATTCTGACATCCAATGGATCTAAGGATCTCCAGTGCAACAGACTATCAAAAAAAAAAAAAAAAGACCATGATGAAAAAATGTTATCAGATGGAAGAACAGAAGGGACATAATTTATATTTAATTTTAAGTGAACTAATTTATTTAACTACCAAGTAATGAAATTAACTAAATACTTTGAGCAGTCTAATATATTTTTTTTAATTTTTAGGTACTTACGCTTGAAGATGCTTTCTGGAAAAATAATAAAATTTAAAATACTATAAGAATAAAATAAATTTAAAACTTCCTAACAGAGTGAGGTAAAATAATTCATAAGAGAGGTGCCCCTATATTTTCACATACATCATCACTTATGAAATATTATTTTTATTATTCATTTTAATATTATCTGTTATAAAATTTTAAATTTCATAAGTGAGATAATATAAAAATTAATAATAAGTAAAATACTGTAACATTTCATAAATAAGAGAGGTACCTAATAATTACATGGACCTCTCTAATTTATGAAATGTTATATTTTTATGTTTGTAATGTGTTAAAATTTTTCTTCCTTATTTTTAATATTATTATATGACAGTTATAAAAAAGTGAAATTTTTGTATTATATAATCATTTACACTTTTTATTTTATTTAACAATAGCAGTGTAAAAATAATAAAAAAATTCAAAGCATATAGATTAAACAGGATCTTGCTCAACCAACAGAATGGAATCAGTTTAGCAAAAAAGAGAAAATTGTTCCCTAAAGAGAAATTTCCAAAATAAAATAAATACTGTCTAATGGTTAAATCTATTTTGGGAAGAAGGAAAATAAGCTGCTGCCATTGCTTACAACACATCCATTGAGCTGAGGAGTAGGAGTCTAATTTGTTAGCCAAAGATGGTGAGTTCAATCCTAGGTAGGAGTTGTCATAGTTAACAGTTCTCTTCCTTTTCACTTTTTCATGTAGACCATAGTGGCAGCTTATTTATCACACGTTTTAATGTATAAATTTAAAAAACTTTTAATGAAGAGAGATTCTAGACTGACATACATAATCCAGAATTTTGTTAGAGAAGACATCTCTCCTAGGCAATCTACAACTTTTGCTTTGAGTGGAAAATGTATTCAAGTTTATGTATTACTTTTTGTTCAAGTATTTCACAAATAATTTCAATTTTGATTCTTGGCCTTTTATTCAATATTTGAGTGGATGAGTGAGCAGACTCATATAGGCTTGCATTGACAATTTTACATATTATTGGAAGATTTTCTGACTTGTTTTCAATGCATAAAAGTTCTATATTTTCTATAGAATGTGAAGGCTTCCATAGTATCAACCATAGCAAGTGTCTCTGCTGCCTGCATACTTTTCACAACTCTCTTGACTATATGAGATTGCCAAGAAATAGGAACAAAACTATCATTGTCACCCACAATAACGACAATGTATCCTGGATCCTTCATTATTAAGACCAGCAAATCCAGCATCTCTATATGCTACCAGTTTCATTCTTGCAAGATTGCCTAAGTTAGATATTAACAACCTGGAGGGGATTTTTCTAGCTGATTTATTTATCAGCAATATGCTCTCAACCTTTCTATCTTTTTGTTATGGTCCAGTTCCTTGTACCACGGTGATAGTCCAAAGTAGAACCAATAAAGAAGAACTCGAATATGGATATGGAATAACACAGATATATTACAAACAGGAATATATACAGAGAAATAGAAAGTGTTAGTACGAACAGTCAGGTTTAGTAGTACTTGTTTGAACACGACTCTGTTTCGGACTGCCTCTGACTCGACTGACTCACTCACTCACTCGCTCTGACTGACTGACAGACTCCTGATGGACTTCAGACTGAACAATATTTATTTATAGGATTTGTATAAAATGTGGCACAAGGCCTAAAAGGGGGTTGGGGAATGACTTACATCTAAACTTAGCTAGTCTCAGACATTGACCCAAACACACCAACAGTAATCCTATCACCAAAACAACACATTCACTCCTACCTTTCTTACTACGTCCACCATAATACCTCAAATTCTCTATGAGGTCCTAACTAGTCCCCTTATGTACAGCTATTGTTCGTGGGGGGAGGGTCATAAAATAACAATTTTTAAAAAGAACCTCAAATGATTATGTACAATATGACTTAAAAATATTTACAATAAAACTAAACAAAACTGTGTTAGTAATAAAACCCCCACAAACCATAAATGTGGCAGAAACATCAGTTAACTAGACGAAATCAATGCAGGGCTAAGAAAAATAAGAGAAAACATTCATTCCTCCAAGCATTCACACAGACACACACACATTCATACACAACAAATACAAAAATCACACACACGAAACGAAAGGTGCCCCGCATCCACCAGAGAACTGACGTCACTGACCACCTAACGAGGGAGGGGATGGGGAATTAAACAAAAGAAAAATAGGGACAGAAATAAAAGGGACCAATGCGCATGCATACTCTAGCTAAGTTTACTAGAAAAAAGGGAAAACTAAAGATTCAAAATAGAAAACCTAGTCTAACGTAAAATCTGGGTGGGTTGCCTATGTTCAACCCTGTTAGGACAAAATCCTGTACCTAACCGACATCCAAGTGCCACTCTAGGTCAGCCCCTTTCACTCTACACATTCGCGCAAGATTCACCCACCTTTTGCCAAATTCCGATGAGGTGAGCCACCGCCTTTCCGTCCTAATCTTGACTTTAAGCTGATGCTTAAAGAACAAGATCAGTTGGGAAGAGGTGAACTTCTCGCCCTCATGGAATCCCTTCTGACGCGTCGTCCAAATCACGACTCTCATAATCCCTAGTAAGCAACAGAACACATAGTGTTCAGCCTTCGTCAATTGCGGCACCACATTGCTACAAACAGAACTGGCTTCCAGGACAAAGAACTTTCCCTGCAGCATGCGAACCACGAGGCCTTCAACAAACTTGCACAACGGCACTACCGTCTTGCACTGAAAAAAGGCGTGACCAATGGTCTCGACTTCCCGAGTACAGCGACGACAGTTTGGATATTTCTCCAAACCTGCTGAACAAAGTCTCTTGCCGACCCAGAGGGCCCCACGAATCATCAGCCAGGTGAGTGATGCCTCATCGTTATTGAGACATTTCAACCCAGGCGCCCAAGTCCATATCGAGCGAGCCTCCTGCTTCGTAAGACCGAGCTCGTCGATCAGATCATCTTGAACGGACCCCCTAACTAACACTTGAGACAACGCCTGAGCGTCGGAGAGGCCATCCGTCGTCCGTAAGAGGAGCTTCAAAGCACTACGACATTCGCGGTAGAAGGAGCACTCGGCACGAGGTCTACGGCCGGCCTCCTCCTCGCACGAGTGCACACTTCTCAGGGATGGGAAATGTTTTCGGACATCTTCTTTCCAAAAGGTGCCGACCTCATCCAATCCGCGACACATTCGGTCTAGAAAGGTAATGTGAAGCATATATTGACGAATCTCAATGCTAGGCATACCCAGACCGCCCTCAGAGGGATGAAGGCAACAGATCTCGCGAGATACCAAAGGGGCCTTGTCTCTCCACAAGAAAGAGAACAAGGTCCGGACTAAAGACATTAGTCTGGCATACGGGAGTGGAAGCACAGGGAGTCGGTAAAGGAGGATCAGATATATGTGTGAAACACATACCTCCGCCCTTCCCTTCAGGGAAAGTCTCCTCCGAGACCACAGATTAACCGCGATCTTCCCTTGCACCTCCGACCAATTCATTTCCAACTGGAGATCAGGACCGAACCAGACGCTGAGTATCTTGATCGGCCCATCCGTCCGGAGGAATGGTCCGGGAAGAGAAACTCCCAACCGCAAGCCCACAGACTTATCGCGGTTGATCTTGGCCCCTGTCACCATCTCATACCCACTGATCTCTTTGCTGACTTCGTCAATCTCGGCTCTGCTCAACACAAGAACCGAAACGTCGTCAGCATAGGCAGAATACCTGGCTGAGGTGGAAGCCCCAGGCAGGGAAATTCCGCGCAGGACCGGATTCGCCTTCAACTTGCGAAGCAATGGTTCCAACGCAAGAACGTAAAGCAGAGGCGAGAGCGGACAACCTTGACGAATGGAGCGAGACAATACGAAAGGCTTCGATCTTACCCCATTCACTTCCACCAGCGCATCGGGGGTCGCATACAAAAGTCGGATCCAGGAGCGAAAGTCGGCTCCGAAACCGGCCGCCAAAAGGACAGCCTCCAGAAATCGATGGTCAACCCTATCGAAGGCCTTGGATTGATCTAAATTGATCAGCGCGGCTTCACTGTCGACTTGTTCTGAGATCAAGCGTACCATATGAAGGTTATCCTGAATAGTCCTACCCTTCACAGCACAAGTCTGTTCCGGGCCAATCAGACTAGACAGGACAAGCTGCAAACGGTTGGCTAAGATCTTCGCCAAAATCTTTAACTTGGTGTTTAACATGGTTAAAGGGCGAAAATTCCCTAACCCATCCCCACTGTTCTTGTCCTTACGCAGCAACTTGATCACACCCCTGGTGAAGCGTTGAGGTAAAGACCCCTGCTTCATCCAGTGGTTGTAAATCAGTTCCAGCAAAGGAACAAAAACGTGCAACAACCTCAAGTAAACTTCGTAGGGAAGACCATCTAATCCCAGAGACTTATCACGGCCAACCTGCTTCAGCGCTTCCCAGATCTCCGACTCTGTAATGGAACCCTTGCACCTAGCCGCTTCAGCTGCCAAGAGGCAGGGAAAGTCAGCTAAATAGGCGTCGAACTGAGCAGAGCTCAGACCGGGCTCCCTGGTGAAAAGATCCTGAAAGTAGTCCCGAAAGACCTCACATATGCCCGCGTTTGTAGTCACGGTCCGCTTATCCGGCAACGTGACGCATGCTATATGTCGCTTAGACGCGTTTCGATTTTCCTCTGCACGCAGTTCAGCGGCCATATTCGTTGCCTCAGAAGACATTCTTTTTAACCTAGCCCTAGCAACCAGAGCTTGATCCTTCTTGATAAGCAAGGAAGACAACTCTGCCTTGGCTAAAGCTATGTCCCCACTAACACGGGATTTCACAGCCCGATCGACTTTATCTTCTAAAGCAGTTTGTGCCGCTAATCTATCTAGATTGAGTCGACGACTAAAATCGGCAGCAAACGTTCGAATTTTAGATTTTAAATTGCCCCACCAGGCATTTCCCACAACCGCACCCGTCAATTCCCTTTGTATCGTTAGTAACAGCTGGTCCCGGAAAACCTGATCACCAAAAAGTGAACAGTTCAATTTCCAGTAACCAGCCAATCTAACCTTAGGCTTATCTAAGTTTACACAGACCCGGACAAGCCTATGATCCATATAAACTATGTAATGGAAACTTGGACACCCTAAGAGCCCTACATCGACTCTCCTAACTAAGACTCGGTCCAGGTAGCTCGCAAGCGTCCCAGGAGACGAGTTGCCACTAGTTGTCCAAGTCCATGCTACCTCCCGAGGGTGCTCATTCCGGAACTTATCGACAAGATCAAACTCTTCGACAAAGTCCCGAAATTGTTTCACATCCGGGTTGTTAGTACCTTGTTTATGCCCTATACGATCTATATCGGGGTCAAGGACGGCATTCAATCCCCCACTAAAATTACCCGACGAGACGTCGTCAAGAACGGCGCGATCTGCCAAAACAAAGCAGGCCGCTCGGAATGGGTATTGGGCGCATAAACTCCAATGAGACGTAGAACCTTATCCTTTATGGTAACATCCAGCACGCAAAGTCTGCCCGCCGGATCCGCGAAGACAAGGGTACAAGCAGCCTTCAAAGACTTGCTCACTAGCCAAGAGACACCCCTCGAACGACCATCAAAACATGCTGAATAAAGGGCGAACCCCTTAGACAGTATGTTCTCACGATCATGAGAAGAAAAATGGGTCTCTTGTATACAACATACATTCACCCCGAGGCGCTGAAGATCACGAGTGAGCCTCGCCCTGTGAGACTCGGACCTCAGGCCCCGGACATTTAAACTAGCTAACCAGAGTGCCATTGTGAAGCCGATTAGGGTTGTCCTTCAAGATAGAACATGGCTGGGGTGAGGACACCGACAGCTCGTCCCATAGAACCGGACGCCATCTCATGACGGTATCATCTTGAGACAAGCCGCCGATGTCCGAGGGGTAAGTAAGTTTGTGGGCTCTATAAAGGGATGGGTGAACGAAAACTGGGACCCTCCCTTTAAGATTTTGATCAGATTCATTCACTTCCGGGTCGAGTAAGTAGGCAGCTGGGGGCACCATTTTGAGTGACGACTGGGCCTCCTCTATCATGCCCCAAATCTCCCGTGTACCCGGGCCAGTTCTAATTACTGTCAAGACTCTTCCTGCCGAAGAGAAATTTTCCGCTTTTTCTACATCCACACCATTAATTTTTTGGAAGTTCCATAGAACTTTTAAGTCTTTGGGGTTCCTTGTCTGGCCAAAGACCCTTTCCGCCTGGTCCCGGGATACGCGGCAGACGTCTTCCCCTGGGAGATACGGTGGTTTGATTTTCTTCTTTTTCTTGTCGGTAATGGGTTGTGCATCTGGACTTCTTAACCTTTTTTTTTTAGGTGATTGTACGGGTGTTGATATGGGCGTGACATTGGGTGTTGTAGATGGAGTCCACCCGGTAGGCGTCCTCAACGGCAAAGGTTTAGAAGAATGACGAGATTTTGCTGGTGAGTTTGATGCAGATTTGGGCGGAGGTGGTTTTACGAAAGTTTTTTTGATGCAGAAGGGGAAGACGGGGCAGAGGATAGGGGGCCCGGTGCTCCCAGTGATTTTTGACTTTTGCCCCGCTTTGTCTCCAGCTTTTCTTTCAGTTTTTTGAGGTCCAAAATCTTTTCCCAACTTGGCTCATTAAGTTTCTGGGCTTTTGTTGCGGTATTTGCACAAGACGCTGAGGCGTCGCCCTCGGAGCTGGTAGAGGGAATGGGGCTGTAGGTGACTTTGTCCCCGGTATCACGTTGGGACTGAGGAACCGCTGTTTGTGTCTTCCCCTTGCCCCTAACTACGAGGCGCCATTCCCCCTCCTCCTTCTCCTTAACCACACTAGTGGCAGGCGTCGGTTTTTGGGGGTAATGAGGGTCTGGGCCCAACCGGGGGATTTTCCTCACCGGTCCGCCTCGCAGCTGGGCCCACTACAGGCGCCACGGATTTTAGCTTCTCGGCCAAGGGGGGATTTTGGTCGCCAGCGACCGGAACTCCAGGGGCCTTCTTTCCTGGGCAGGAGGAGGAAAGGTGACCAGTCTCTCCACACCTCCAGCAAGTTGGTCTTCTACCGGTCACTATGACCGGCATTTTCCGGTCGCCATACTCCAAACAGTTGGGGATGGACTTGAAGGCCTTCTGATCGAGCATAATATCAAAAGTCCATCCCCCGTTCAAATTGTCGGAGAGAGCCCCTAAAATCTGGCCGAACTGCATAAAAAATGCAGCCAGGAGCTCTCCCGAAATTTGAGGAGGAACCTCGAAGATGGCAACCCTGGTCCGTCTGCGGCCTTCATATTCTGTTCTGATGATAAAATCTTTCGTTATCAATTCCTTTTTCGCCATGGCCAGGCAATCTTCTGGGGTGGGTAGCAGAATGTCCCACATGAAGAACCCTGTACCCTTAATTACTCTTTGGGGTTTTATCCCCAGGGACAAAAGTGATTTAATCACTGTGTCTTTTGTGGAGCGACAAATCTTTCTAGTTTTCTTATCCACCACAAAAACGGTCACCATTCTTTTTGAGAACACATCGAGTTCTTGGACAATATCGACGAACCCATCTTTATTAACAAGATGGGCGTACCTCTTCGCCTTATCCAATAAATCCGCCATGTTCAGAATACAACTTGGGGGGGACTTCCAACACGAGGGCAATTCCTCGGCAGTCTTTTGTGCCTCCTTTGGCACATCGACATTTTTACTGGTATCTCCTTTTTTGGAGACACTAGGGACTTTTTTCAAAATAGGGCTAGTATTAGGCTGCTTTTTCGTGGGTTTATCCGGCGGGTCTGCTTTCGCCGCCGACCCAAAAAGGTCTTTTTTTACATTAGACCAACTGGCTTTGTCGGCCATGGTGGATTAAAGTGGAGACTTCCACCTGCGGGTCTAAATTTTAGGGGAAAGGAGTTGGGAGAAGGTAGAGAAAAAAAATAGAGAAATTAAACAAATAAAGAAAAAGCCTGGATGTACCAGTAAATAAAAATAGCAAAGACAAAAAAAAATAAATAAACTGGGCACAATAAAAAACAAACTAGATCAAACAGAAAGAAATAAACAGACAGGTAACATTAAAAAATAAAGATGGCACTCAAAGGCTGCCGAAAATAAAAGAAAAAACAGAAAACTCCTTTCTTTTTTTCAAAAATTCAAATAAAAATGTACTGGAAGAAAAAGAAAAGAAAAAGTCTGGTTTGTAACCAGAAGAAAAAATAAAAGTTTGCGTCCGAAGCCGCTAAAGAAATTAAATTAAAATCAAATGTAAAAACAAACTAGTCAAACCAAAAAGAAAGAAAGAATGCGACCGAAGTCGCTAATAAAAAGAAGGTGGGTATAAAAAAAAAAAAAACGAAATAAAAAACAAAGCTTTCTTTTTCTTTTTTTTTCTTATAAAGTACTTATTTTTTTAGAAACAAAAAATAAAAAATTATGAGGGCCGAAGCCCCCAAAAAATAAAACAAACAAAAGAAATGGAAGAATAAAAAATTAAAACTTAAACAATAACTTAACAAAATGTTTTGGTGTGATCAAAGAAAATCGTCAATCCGAAAAAGTTCGCCAAGCAAATCCTCGTGGCCAAAAAAAATCAGGTTCGTCGCTCTGCAACACAAGAAAACAATTAGACGAGTTCAAAAAGACGGAGGACTGAACTCTCTGCTTCCTCTTGAGGTGCAGTATTTATTACGTATGGAATAGTCCATTATGTTATTATGGGTAAGGTCCCATAACACTATTAAAGATGATATTACATTCCGTCATATGACTTAAATCAGGTCATGTCTGTAGCTAACCAATTTAGCTTTCTTATTGAGCTTCTAAATAATTTGTGTTTGTCATTTGATAAAACTGAACTTGAATTATAGTCAGTCTTTGTATGTCTCATAGGGATTGATTTGACAAACTCATTTTGACTCATTATTATAGACTCCTTTCACTAACAAATCTCAAGACCAAGATATTTGAAACTTGAAGTTTTCTCTAATCTGACTTGTCTCTAATAAAGACTTGCTTGATTTTCTTTATCACATTTTCTTTAAATTTTTCAGTGCCTGACCAGAAGAAGTCATCCACATGAGTTGATATGATTCCATTAATCTTATCATCATTAATCTTATCATCATACCCCATGTGAAGACAACTTGGTCAGATTTACATGAACAGTTTACCAGTTTCATTAACTCTTCTTTATGTGTTAAATACCAATTATCAAAGAGCATCATTTGGTCCATGTCCACACATTTAACTTCTGTATATAACACTCAGGAACTTCACTTTCTGGAGGAGATTTTAGAAAGAATGTCCTTTCAAATTACCTCCATTGCAAAAATACCATATTGATGTCCATAGAATGATATGTCAACCTCAAAACCACAATGAGGGTCAGGATAATTTGTAGGCTCTCCTTTGAGCAAGTATGTGAGTCACTTCTAACATATCCTAATTCTTCATCTTGGAATCCTTTTGCAACCTGTCTGGCCTTTATTTTAATTCCATCTTCCAAATTATTCATGCTAGATGGGTTTTTATCAGTTATTCGTGCATTCAATTCTTTGACAAAATCATTTTTGTATCTGTCTGTATTTCTGAGATGAGGTATTATGTACATTATTTACATTATTCGGACTATTGTCCTCATCTTTGTTGCCATATTTATTACAACGTTTCAGCCTTTCAGTATTTGTCTATATTTCTGAGATGAGGTATTATGTACACTATTTACATTATTTGGACAATTGTCTTCATTTTTGTCGCCATATTTCTTACAATGTTTCAGCCGTTGTATGTTCCGGTCTTCTTCAGGTGGTTGGAATGTTGAACTGAAACCTTTATTTTGCCCACTGGGGTAGACTGTTCTAGTTCCACATGCCATGTTTAATGGATGTCATTTGTCAGTTATCTCCTGTTAATTTCCCTCTCCAAGTTCTCCACTGCCTTAACGAGGTATTGAAATCACACTCTTTGGGTCCTGTCACTGGATCTAACTAACACCTTTCTCCACTGTGCCATTTTTATAAATCTGCATGCAACATAGATGAACATAGCTTTCTCCATGCTTGACCAACACCTGCTTGTTTTCGGTTTCTATAACTGTTCCTGGTCCCATCCAAAGGTTTGATTCATTTCTCTTAAAATATACAAAATTTCCATTTCTATATTTAATAGCAGTCTCACATTTTTGCACAAAGCCCTTCTAATTTTTTTGGATGATTCTGTCTGAATGAAGACCATTCTTGTTGCCTGCATAGTAAACAAACTGTTAGCTATGGATTAACTTGGATGTAACACTCTCTAAAGCTGAGGGTTTATTTATCAGAATAGAAGGAACATTAGGATTTTGTCCAGTAGATTTGGACTATAACCATTGATATTATGCAAAGTACTTTTGGAGCTCAGTGACAATGCAATGGCAAGTTCCAAACTGCAACAAGTGTCTTCCATAGTTTTGAGTACCATTTCATTAACTCTAGCATTGTGGCATTAATTTAATCCATTGCTCTATGGACTTAGTGCTGGTGTAGTTCATACAATAATATTTAAATTCTGGGCCTTGTTTCTGAAAGTTTCATTATCAAATTCTCACCCATTATCAGTTATAAAACTAGAAGGCAGTCCGAAATATGCAATCCCAAACTGAAATACAACGTTAATAATTGAACTTTATTTTGACTTTATCATAGAAGCTACACTATATTTGGTGAAGTGATTCCATTAAATGAAGAATTTTGGTCCTTTTAATTTTCTTTTCTGTTCATTGAAGTGTTTTGCAAAAGAGAAATCCAACAATGGGCTTGGATGGTGCTTCTCTTGTATTTTATGTCATAATTAGAAGTAACTAGCAGGAGAGCCCGGCGTTGCCCGGGGATCTAACAGTAAGAGATAGATCAAGTATCGACCATCATAAAGACTGAAAAATAAAATTGACAAAGATTATTGTTTAAGGTTGACGGACACGCATGTCTTAATTAGTTTTTTTTTTTTTTTTACAAATTGATCGAACACAAACTCAAACAAAAACATTGTTTTCAATCGTTATGAGTCTACTGATTGAATAGAATTTTATTATAAACAATTGTCTTGTAAATGGAATTTTTAAAGCATTCTGAATGTAAAAATAAAGAAAAAAGTGTGCAAGACAATAAGAAACACTACCTGCCAAAAAAAAGTGAAGTTTTGTTGAAATCAGTTGAAAAATATAGGAAATCCAATCCCATATATAACCGAACACACACACACATACACACACACACACAAACAACCTGGGTTTTATAATAAGTACAACTCGATATGAGTTGTCCCCCTTTCATTCTCGCTAGAGCAATGCCTCTTAATCATGTTTTCAAATTGATTTCATGCAAAAACAATTGTTTTTCCAATTTTTGGCGCTGTCAAAACGCTGCAAGATAATTTTACATAGTCTGGTGAAGTTTTGTTGAAATCAGTTGAAAAATGTAAGAATTCCGATCCAATATATAAACGTACAGACACACACACAACCTGGGTTTTATAATAAGTATGATTTCCTGGAGTTGTTTCGTAAGTTCAACATCAAGAACTCCTGCACCTTTTAGGAGAGTACTCATTTTCACATAACTTGGATGACTAAATTCCTTGTAAAGTTTTTCTACTAGTTTTCTTTTTTTACCAACATATTTTTAATATCCAGAGTCCTGATCAGAACAATACTTTCATTCTTTTTTTAAACATGTCTGTATAATTTTTCCCTCATTTTGCAAATCCTTCCCTATTCTACTTGAAACTGCTTAGGAAAAGAATTACTGTAAAAATTCATTATTCATAATAAATAATTTTTTTCATAAGAACAAATTTGGATTGGGCTTAAATCACTACCAACTCTATTCTTGGAGTTTAAAAATATATGCTCACTAGCTAAACAGTCAAAAATAAACTTTGATCCTAATTCAAATTCAAAAACTTATGAACTGCTGGAGAAATTAAGTGTTTGATTATTGCTTATTCTCATATTTTCTTAAATGGCACTTTTTTAATTATGGGATACATTTCACCTGATTGTTTCATCCGTACAAGTGGATATATTGTTGATGATTGACAACACCTTTCTTTCTTTACTAAATCCTTTTCTTAGTATATCTAAATCTTGCAGTATTTTTTTTTGATTGCATCAGTATTTTTCTAAAAATTAATTTTTTTTAACTGAAATTTTCATTTTTTTAATGGTGTAACATTTTCCCTTCAGCAAAATAAAACCTTTCCTTTTTATGCATTAAAAAAGCCGATTTAGTTTTGTTTTTAGATCTTAAAAGAGTTAACAGTTGTTGATTAAATATTAAATTTTAAGTGTTTCTCTTTTTTTCATCAATGTTGTATGTTTATGAAAAGTCAAATGTTTAAAAATGTAGATATAATTTGATTGTTTCATCGATCAATTTTATTCATGACTGACCAAGAAATATTTGATATAGTGAACTTGATTGGAACAAAGTGTTACCAATGTTGTGTTGAAATTAATACACAAAACTGCCTCTTATTTTACTTTCTTTATTTACAGGTCCAATTGTCATAAACTCATCATTTATGCTGACTATAAGAATCAAGGAAAAAATAATGTTTGTCAATTAGCATTTCCACAAAGAGAAAAACCTCATTGTTGTGGTGTGTGTAGGTCTGCATTTTCACACATTTCAACTTTAAAAGTCCATATGCGAAAATATACTGGTGAGAAAGCATATAAATCAGCTTTTTCACAATTATCGAATTTTAAAAAACACATGCCAATACACACAGGAAAGAAACCTTAATCTTGTGAAGAGTGTGGATTAGCATTTATGCTAAATACAGATTTAACAAGCCACATGCATATGCACACTGGAAAAAGACCGTATTCTTGTAAACTATGCAAATCTGCATTTCCAGATAATTCTCATTTGAAAGAGCATATTCACACTCATGCTGAAGAGAAACCATATTCTTGTAAAATTTGTGGGTTAGCATTTGCACAGAATTCCAATTTAAAAATACACATTCAAACTCACACTGGAGAGAGGTCATATTCTTGTAAAATATGCAAATCAGCATTTTCAGAGAATTCTCAATTTAAGGCACACTTTCAGAGTCACATTGGAGAGAAACCATATTCTTGTAAAATATGTGGTTTCACATGTTCAGTGAATTCCACTTTAAAAATACACATTAGAACTCACACTGGAGAGAAACCATATGCTTGTAAAATATGCGGATCAGCATTTTCAAGGAATTATGATTTGAAAAAACACATTCGAACTCACACTGGAGAGAAACCATATTCTTGTAAAATATGTAAATCATCATTTTCAGAGAATTACAGTTTAAAAAAACACATTAGGACTCACACTGGAGAGAAACCATATTCTTGTAATATATGTGAATCAGCATTTTCAGATAACTCTGATTTAAAAAAGCACATTCGAATTCATACTGGAGAGAAACCATATTCTTGTGAAATATGTGGGTTAGCATTCTCACAGAATTGCACTTTAAAAGTACACATTCGAACTCATACTGGTGAGAAACCATATTCTTGTAAAATATGCAAATCAGCATTTTCAGATAACTCTCATTTGAAAGCACACACTCGAACTCACACTGGAGAGAAACCATATTCTTGTGGAATATGTGGTTTAGCATTCACACGGAATTTCAGTTTAAATGTACATATTCGAACTCATACTGAGGAGAAACCATATTCTTGTAAAATATAAAAATCAGCATTTTCAAATAACTCTGGGTTGAAAAAAGCACATTCAAAATCACACTGGAGAGAAATTATATTCTTGTGAAATATGTAGATCTACATTTTCACATCATTCAAATTTTAAAAAAGCACATGAACATTCATACTGGAGAGGGGAAAAAAATGATCCAAACTTTGCCAGTTCAGTTATGAGTGTACACATGTAAGCCCTCACCACAGAGAATTTTTACAGGGTTATGAGCTAAAATTTTGAAACTATTTCGAGTTTAATTTACACAATGGAGAGACACATACTTGCTGACTATGTCAACTGAAATTTTGACAGGATTTAAATTTTAAAATACATGGCAACATTAAATCCTGCATACGATCTTAGCTTTTTCAATTATAGAATTTATCATTTCCGAGAAATGAGGACACACACTGTAGTGAAATCATATTTTTCAGAAAAGTGCATTCTATAGAGAAAAACAAATCTAGATTGAAAGTAAGACTAAAAACGGTATCTTTTAAAAAATATTGGTATTTAGTAATTTGTATTAAGCTTTTCCATTTATGATTAGTAAATATAGTTTTAAGTTAATATAGAAATTTAAAAGATTTAAAACTTAATAAATTTTTCTAATCAGAATTTTTTAAAAAAAATGCAAGAATTCTTGTAAAAATTCATTATTCATCAAAAATAAGTTTTTTCTTAAGTGCAAATTTGGATTGGGCTTAAACAACGAGGG
Source organism: Acanthosepion lycidas (assembly GCA_963932145.1). Classification (NCBI taxonomy): domain Eukaryota; kingdom Metazoa; phylum Mollusca; class Cephalopoda; order Sepiida; family Sepiidae; genus Acanthosepion; species Acanthosepion lycidas. The sequence continues at coordinate 66,568,750 of OZ010614.1, forward strand.
ACTCTTGGAATTTTGATATATGCTCACTACCTAATAAGTCAAAAATAAACTTTGGTCATAATATACATTCAATAACTTATGGACTGCAAGAGAAATGAATTTTGACAATTGATTATTCTCATATTTTCTTAAATGGCACTTTTTTTTTTATTATGGTATACATTTCAACACATTCTTTCATCCATACAAGTAGATATAGTGTTTATGATTGCGAACATTTTCTTCCTTTTACTAAATGCTTTTCCAAGTATATCTAAGTCTTCTAAATCAAAAAATAATTGATGCAATCAGCAAAATGCTGATTGCATCATTATTTTTTAAAATCATTTTTAACTGAAATTTTCACTTTTGTTGATGCTCTAAACATTTTTCCTTCAGCAAACTAAAACCTTTCCTCTGTACGATTTAAAAACTGATCTTTATTTACAGAACAAAAACTGGATAAATTTTTATTGAATCAGACTTTTAGTTAACATAAGATGAAAAGTTAGCTTTCTTTTATTTGTTTTTAGATCTTATAAGATTTTACAGTTGTTGAATAAATATGAAATTGTAAACTATCTTTCTCATTTTGCCATCAATGTTTTATGTTTATGAAAAGTAAAATATATAAGAATGTTTGATTATTTGGTCTATCAATTTTATTTGTAACTGATTAAAAACATTTAATATGGCAAACTTGATTGAAATAAAGTTTTACAATGTTCTGTTGGAAATAATGTAGAAATCTGCCTCTTTAATGATACTTTTCTTTATTTACAGGTCAGATTCTCATAAATTCCCTATCATTTATGCTGGCTATAAGAATCAAGGAAAAAATAATGTTTGTCAATTAGCATTTCCACAAAGTTTGCATTAAAACAATCATGGAACAACAAACAAAAGAAAAACCTCATTTTTGTGATGTTTGTGGATCTGCATTTTCATGGATTTCAACTTTAAAAGTCCATATGCGAACACATACTGGTGAGAAACCATATAATTGTGAAGTATGTGAATCAACATTTTCACAGTTATCAAATTTAAAAAAACACATGCTAATACACACAGGAGAGAAACCATATTCTTGTGAAATATGTGGATTAGCATTCTCTCAGAATTACAGTTTAAAAAAACACATTCGAACTCACACTGGAGAGAAACCATATTCTTGTGAAATGTGTGGATTAACATGCTCAGAGAAGTCCAGTTTAAACAAGCACATTCGAACACACACTGGAGAGAAACCATATTCTTGTGAAATATGTGGATCAGCATTTTCAGATAATTCTCATTTGAAAGGGCACATTCGAACTCACACTGGAGAGAAACCATATTCTTGTGAAATGTGTGGATTATCATTCTCTCAGAATTCCAGTTTAAAAAAACACATTGGAATTCACACTGGTGAGAAACCATATTCTTGTAAAATATGCAAATCAGCATTTTCAGATAATGCTCATTTGAAAATACACATTCGAACTCACACTGGAGATAAACCATATTCTTGTAAAATATGCAAATCTGCATTTTCAATTAGTTCTGATTTGAAAAAGCACCTTCGAATTCACACAGGAGAGAAACCATATTCTTGTGAAATATGTGGATCAGCATTTTCAGATAATTCTCATTTGAAAAGGCACATTCGAATTCACACTGGAGAGAAACCATATTCTTGTAAAATATGTAGATTAGCATTCTCACAGAGTTCAACTTTAAAAAAGCACATGAACATTCATAATGGAGAGAAAAATCATCCAGATTTTGCCACCTCAGATATAAGTGTACACATGTAAGCACTCACCACAGAACTTTTACAGAGTTATGGGCTAAAGTATTCAGAGTTTAATTACGTTTACTCAAATAATATCAAGTCAGGATTACTATTACATCAACTTAACCTACCTACTCTGTTACAATTACAGCCACCATACTTACAAAGGTAAACTATTCAAATTCACAGTTCACAACACAAAAATTACTGCTTTCATCCTTGACTAATATGAACCACATGTATTAAAATACATTTTTGTTGTTTTTTAAATAAAACATAGGAAAGTTTTGGTGTAGTCACATCAAGAGACAAGCAAGGAGGCACCAGCTACCAGTCAGTTGCAGAGAGACTTGAAGTTAACAAGGGAAATTTCTCCTGTGGTTGGACAAGAAAGAATGAAAAGAATTCTAATTGTACCAAGCACAAAAAGTGTGGGTTTAAAAAGGACTTTTCTAAAGATGCATGTGGGACAAGTAAAAATGTTTTCATTTTTTTCTGAACTGTAGTTGCACCTTTGGTTTTCTGTTTTCTCGAACTGTTTGCCCTTTTTGTCATTGAATCTTTGTTTTTTCCTAACCTGTAACCCTTTTTTTTCCATTTTATCCTTATATAATTCTTTTTTTAAACATCATAAATATATTATTCTGCCTTAATAAACTCACGAAAGGAAATTTTTGTGCCAATTTTTTTTGTCTTTATTTGTGTACTAAATGTGTTCCCTTTAAAATTTTAGACAGTGGTTAAGTCGTGGTTTTGTCATTTGCATCTATTTTGACCAAGAAGAAAAGCATGTATTCTCTTTTCCCTTTCTATTCCTACCAACTAGGTTTTTCTGTTTGGCATGCCAATTTAGATTTGGTAGACACTAAAAAAAAATATATATATTTTGCACTAAAAAAATGAATTTGGTCTTTGTATAATTAAAATTTTTTTACTATTTCCCATAAAATTGTCTTGATGTTACAATTCAAATTGTTTATATTTTTAATAGATTTTTTATTTTTTAATTGTTAAGGACATTGTTGATTTATATAAGACCATTTAACATAAGACAAAGCAACAGTAATATGGCAAAAAGTTTACAAACTAAGAATTGGGGTTGACACACAACAACAAACTTGGATATTGTTCTGTTTCAAGTGGATGAGTCATATGAAACCCAAAACTGGCTTATTTTATTGGCAAGAAAGAAATTCCAGCATTCATTTCTGTGCTTCTGCATATAAATTATGGAAGGGAAAGTGTTCTGCAGTCATTCTCCATTAGATTTTGGGCCCAGTCTCCAGCCGAAGAAAAATTGGTTCAGAAAACAGTCAAAGATCAGAGCAGCAGTCCAGACTTGGCTTTGACAGCGGTTATCCATAAAGGGTAGAGCCTCTTAACCTTTCTTCTCATCCTTTATCAATTGGCTGTACTTCCTCTCTGCTCTGTTGAAATGCCTTACTAACTATGAGGCATCATTCACCTGGCTGATGATTTGGAATGTGCACTGAGTCAGCAAAAAGTGTTTTGCAGTGGAACTTGTCACTTTACCAGAATGCAACTGGTGTGGTGTCCATTGAGCACACCTTCTTTCACTGCTTGGTTGCATGCCCCACTATGTGAGCTTGTTGAGTGTTATATGGTCTGCATGCTACATGGATAATTCTTTGCCAGTTCTGTTTGTAGCAATGTGAGAGTTCATTGATGAACAGGAGGGGAGGTAACACTGTGCTTTTCTAGCTGTAATGATAATGGTGGATGAAAATGAAAGAAATTCATGAGGCATTGTCTCTCTCTTCCCATCCACCACCTGGTTGCATTTTTCAAACAGAAGGTGAAGGTCAGGTTTGAGAAGGAGTGGCTTTCTTTCAAGGATTTTCCTGAAAGGTGGATGACTTGAGCACAGGAATGATGCTACCCTTGACTGACATCTTGAGTTTTCTGGTTGAAGTACTTGTTCAAAACTTGCTCACCTTACACACTCAGGCTAGCTTAGAAGTTTTTTTTATGTGTTTTGTTTTTTTTCTATAAAATGATTAACTTAGCTCAGGAGTGGTTTGGTTTATTTTGTTTTACGCCATATCAACACCTCAATGGGTTATTTAATGCCGACAAGATTTTTTATTGCTGGTAATATTTTGTTTTGTCAAAAATCTGTTTCTGGTAATATTTTTCCTTCAAAATTCTATTGCTGATAATTTTTTTTCAAAAAAGTATTACTGGTAATAGTTAACTATTTGCCCATAGCTGGGACCCTAACAGGTGCTACCACCTCAGGTCAGGATGGACCTGGGAACACCAGCAATTAAGAGATGGTTCCACGTTCCTCAAAACCTCAGGATCAGAGGCCTTGCTGCCAGATGTATTTTATTGTCTTACCCAGGATGAAACTAGAGAGTGAATTATCATTTGCCCCTTGTTAATTTTTTGTCCTTATCATTTTTCATTTTACCCTCTCTTTAGGGGTTAGAAGGCACAGTTCTCTGCAGCAGTGGGATCATTTCATTTTTTTTTTCTACCATATTTTTTTTTCAAACATTTAACTTTCTTTTCTTCTACATTTTACCAGGGCTATGATTCCATACTAATATTTTCATTCTATAATTATTTTTTTTTAATTCTAAATAAAAATAATTTATACTTTTTATCTCCCCTCCCCCCACGCTTGTAAATATGAGGCATTAGATAAGGGGTTGTCTTTTCAACCTCTATCGAATATTTAATACTGAAATCTAAAGATTTTGAAGACAACTGTATGGCTTCAACTACAGATAAAACATATTGTTGGTCATTTTGCTATAAAATGCATTGTGGGCCATTTTGCTATAAAATGTATTGTTGGTAATTCTACTATAAGTATTTTTGTTAACTTTTTTTTCATATAAAAATGTATTGCTCATGGTTTTACTATAAAAATGTATTTTTATACATCCATGGTGTTTTGTTTTTGTTTGTGTAGGATTACTATTTGTCCAGAGATGGGACCCCAACAAGTGCTACATTACTGGGTCAGTGTAGACCTGGCAAAAACAGCAAATAAGAGTAGGTACCTGAAAACCTCCAAATCTCCTAATTAGAGGTTGTGCTGCCAGATATAATTTATTGTCAGACAAAGAACTATATTAGTTTAGAATCTCATGGAGAACACATGCTGTTTTGGTGATTGGGGTATGGATGTATTTTTTTTGTATAAATGCTGAAGGATTATTATCATGAATGCTTTTGTTATGTTAGATTAGTGATGACCAGACTCACTCATCCCTACTTTTGGCCTTGTGCTACATTTTTATTTTTGATACAATAAGTATTCATTCATTCCCTATTGGATTGTAGACATAGCAGCCTACAGTAGATGGCCAAGTCATAATGTAGAAATGAGAGAGAACTGGAGTCCAGTTTTAAAGCAGCAGAGCATTTCAGTTTCAGTTTGAACAAAAGCTGCTCCACCAGTATTGTTGGCTTAAGAAATTCAAAAAATTTTTTCCTTACCTTTGGATCTGGCAAAAACAGCAATTAGGAGGGGTTACCTGAAAACCTCCTATCTCCTGATCTGATATTTTCAGACAAAGGACTATATTAGTTTAGGATCTCATGGGGAACACACATTGTTTTGGTGATTGAAGTAAGTATAAGATTTATTTATTTTATTTTGAGTTAGTAATATCTACATAAAATGTAATATACCATCTGCATGTTTTTTACTATCTTACATGTTTTTTTTAGAATTAGATAAGATTAATTATACCATAATTATTTGAAAGAAAGTCTAATCAACAACAAAAAAGATTTTGTGTCCGGTGTTATTAAATAATGTCTCACAAAGTATCATATGTGAGAACACGACATTATTTTTGCACCAACCTAATAACATTTTTGATTGAAAATAGTTTAACTGTTCACTTGTCAAAAGTTATTAATGATGTTCCTCTCTTTATGCTCAGAGTTTATAAAAATTTGCATTTTGAGACCTTTCATTATGGAGTTAAGTGTTATATTAGCAGCCTTTCCAAAAGCCGTATAAATACAGTTGATACTTGGTCAACATTGGAAGAAATTATCCAATATTTAAACTCTATGGCTTTTGATCACAAACAAAGATATGTAGAGTCAGCACTTTTAGTAATGGAACCCAAAATGGTTGGACTGAAATACAACTTAGATACAGTAATAATGTACTTTTGAGTACTATACAACATGATGGTCATTGTATAATAGATTATAATAGATTACCATCATTAACAAAATTAAGAAGAATGACATCAAAAATTTCAAAACTTAATGAAAAATCTTTTTTGCTATCTGTATTTAATACTATTAATGCCAGTCAAAAAGGGTGTATAATTCTCCATGATGAAGTATATATCAAGAAAATGTTGCTATATCACAGTAAACAACTATCAGGTAATTCAGTTGACAATTCATCTCTACTTGCAGAAACAATACTTAGTATAATGTTGATATGTCTTAATGGGGGTCCAAAATTTCTTAAAAGATTGATTCCAATTTCAAAATTGACATCAGCCTTTTTACTTGAACTAACGTTTGGCCATCACCTCTGTACTAGCTGATGTAAAGGCTATCATATGTGATGACAACCAAGTAAATCAAGCTTTTTTTTTTTTTAATTATATCCCATATTCCTACTATCATACACCATACTTGCAATGGAATTGTTAGTCCATGTTGACACTATTCAGCTGCAATCCATAAATATTTACTACTTGGTCAATTTACAACTGATCCATCAGAAAAAGAATTTAGGAAACTTTGACAAGGATCAAATGGCACCTATTTTATAAATGTCCAACAGTGTATTAAAAAGCTGCATATTAAGCAGACATCTTTACTTTTAAATCAAAATGTAAATATTGATGTTAAGTCAGGTCACCAGAGTACATCTTGTAATTATAAACTTTGTGAGGAAGGTTCAGAAATATTTGACACTCTGGAAAATTTAGAGCCATCTCTTTCGGATGAAATAAAAATGGCTCTTGTATACATAGCTGGATATATTAAAAGAAATAACAATCAACTCAAAGTGAATATGAAAAGTATGGAAAATGAACCAATTCAATTGACTGTGGAAAACAAAAGGTTCTTGCTGGCCACACTTGTCAATGGTTATTTTTTTGTTTCATCCTTTTCCATACAATAAAGGAAAATGTCTGTTGTAAATCATTAAGTATTTTTATTTCTGTGTTTCATTTTTTTCAACATGGAAGGAGGGTAAGCATGCTGATATTTTTGCAAATATAGTTTTGAAAACTTTTGGCAAATATTACACACCCAGATCTGACAAGTACCTTGGCTTGGTGATGGGGACAATTCCTTGCATGTTGCTTCAGAGCAGGTCCAAATCTTTTCTCAGGTGGTAAATTTTTTCCAAAATCCACGTGGTTTAATTAACCAATGAGAGATTGCCTCATATCATGTGACCTATCTCTATATATAGGAGCAGAAATATTTTACAGACCCAACTCAAAAACAAAGCATTTGTGGATATATATTTATAGGGGCTTTTGGCCATGTTATGGTGCAAGGAGCTTGACCCCAAAGTTTGTAAAAGTATTTTTGATACACACCTACAGAAATGAGCACTTTTTTCTAATGTACCGTTTCAGTATACCACTTTGGGTTTTTATTATTTTTGGTATGGATGTTCAAAAAGGAAATAATTCTGAATTACCACCTTTGATTATTTTTCCCTACTGTAAGAGTAATATGAATTAATCAGGCATTTTCACATGAGAATGGAAATTTTCATTACAGTTGGTTTCCTGGGATTAATTTGCAGTTTTACTAAATTTATACATACTTAAGTTTTAATTTGATTGAATCTAAAATTTAACTTTAATGCTATTTTCAAATGTGCAACCTTTTTTAATTTTTTTTTTTCTCATTTTAGCAATTGTTCAATTATTTTTGTATGGATGTTCAAAAAGGAAATTAAATTTCATTACCAATTTTAAGTGATTTTTCAGGTAATTTGCTTTTTAAGCCGCATGCTAAATATCTATTAAAAATTTCCCAAATCATTATATTTCCATGTAACTGAACTTGAAAATAAGTTAAATTTTGATAAAATTTAGTAACTCTTGATTGGAAGTAATTTCTCTCAGTATATCCATCGTTCTATTTCTTAATCCTTCTTGGCTAGTTCCAAACTGTACTTTAGTCTTTTAATACATTTCAGAGTCTTATAGTGTCACACACTACTACACACACTAATGCTGAAGACAAACTAGCCTCAAGTGACAAATGTAACCTAGTCTACATAGCAACACAATACCATCTACCATAAACTTTCTTTAAACTTAACTCAAAAACGAAGGATTTATGGACATATGCTTATGTGGACTTTTCTTGCTTTGGTGTGAGGAACCCATCCTCAAACTTTGTAAAAGTATTTTGATACACACTTGAAGCAATGAGCACTTTTTTTTTCTGATGTACCATTTCAGTATATTTCTTCAGGTCTTTATTATTTTTGGTATGGATGTTCAAAAAGGAAATAATTCTGAATTACCACTTTTGACTGATTACTGGAAGAGTAATATGATAAAAAACATTGGATGCAATTAGATATTTTATGATATCAAACTGGTACTAAAATAAAAAAAAAATCATCATTGTCTCCCTATTCCTGATGATTTTTATTCATATTGTATATTGGATTCACTAGCTACCCTGATTATAACATCTTGGGTTAGCCAAATAGGTATATCACTGAACAGAGCAGTAGTCTGAAGACTGTGTGCAGAGAACGCAAGTAACTGTTAATCATGTAGGGTCATGTATAAACTGGATTATCATGATGATTATATAACAGACAAACTTTTAAAAAGATTATACAGTAAGTCCTGGCTTACGACAGTCGAAAAACTCTGACAATTTGTGGTTATAATGCAAACTTCATTATTCTTCTTTCAAATTATGCTCTTCGATTTGTAAATCTGACACACAGGATTTGAGAGAAGTATACACTCTGTGGTGGAAGAATTATGCTTTTTGGCGCATACATCTGACACGCTTTATGCGAGAGAAGTATACACTGTGGTGGAAGAATATATTGTCATACTGTGCTAGAGGGAGGGGGTGGCATGGATCAGTTCTTGGTTGTCTACCATATTGGATTCTTGGGCATTCACTCTCTTTTGTTTGGTGAAACTTATTACTCTTCAATATGACAACCAAGCATAGTGTAGCCATTTCTTGTGGCGGTGCTTCAAAAAAAAAAAAAAATAAAATAAAAAAAAGCCATCCCCATGGAAGTGAAATTAAACATTCTTAAAGACCCCTGAAAGGAGAGAAACAGTGACTGGTTGCTTAAAAGATGTGCATACATATAGATGAGTACATAGTTCATATTTGCTATCTACTACCTTCGTCCTAACCTCCTGGGATAGCAAAGTAAGTATAAATACCTACATCACTGAACAGAAAAATAACGAAAGCTTGTCTGCAGAGTGCACAGTGTAATTGTCAATCATGTTTGGTCTTGTGTACACTGCATTATATAAAATATATAACAAATTATCTTTCAAAACACTTGTATATTTTCATTTTGCTCATGACTTTTATTTCTCTTTCATTAAATTTCAAACTGCATCTAAACTATGTTAAAGATTACATTGACAAATAACCATTCCATGATACATATACGACACAAATAACCATTCCATGATACATATACGACACAAATAACCATTCCATGATACATATATGACAATCTCTTTTAGCTACAGGAAAAGATATGTTCACAATGATTTCTATTAGGTTGGTGCAAAAATAATGTCGTTTTCTCACACATGTTACTATGTGATAAAACGACATTATTTTTTGCACCAACGTAATATATAGTTATTTCTATGTTACATGATCAACAAAAATTTTAAATACAAGTAAATAATTGAAATAATAAAAACAATTATCTCTCAAGGACCTTCTCCTGTAACCTAAAGTAATTGACAATCTATACAGTATTCGTATTCTCCAGACTGGTCAGCTACAAAAAAAAAAAAACTGTATAAATCAGATGTTCACATTGTATTCATCAAGTAATTTCTTTCAGTTCAGTCCCCTACATTTAAATTTCCTAAACATCAGGCTGTCAATAAATTACTCAACACATCAGAAAAAAAACAAGCTCTCCATGTTCAAAAATATTTTTCTCCTATATTTTTAACTAAAATATTTTTTCAGTTTACTATAATTATACTTGAAAACTTAATTTTTCTCAGTGTTTCAGAAATGTATGATTTTATTTTTTAAAATTTGTTTATTAAAGTGAATTACTTTGTTTTAACAGGTTTTATCAATAAGTACAAATTGATAGATTTTTACTTATATTAAAAAAAATGATACAACTTCAAAATTCCTCTTAAAATACTGAGGGTCACTGAATTGTAATGAGTCTCTTCATTTACAATTAATAGATACAATTTTAATTTTAAAGTATCACTTGACCATTACAAATTAATACAGAATTTTACAAGTTATTCTAATTAAAACATTACAAAAATAACAATTCTTGTAAAAATTCATTATTTTTTTAAAAATGAAGCCAAAATGTATTTTATGATAATAAAAAATCCCAACTTTTTTTCATAGCTAGTCACTTTGAGTTTTGAGTCTATCATGAAAATAGATGTTGCATTTCTGAAATATAAGCAGAAAATTGCTACATGCTATAATTAGATACAGTGTAACCCGGATATAAGAGAAACCCAGATATAAGAGAGATTTTATCTGGTCCCAAATTAGAGCCATACTTACCTAAACAAAATAGATCAAACCCGGATATAAGAGACTTTTCCTCCGGTCCCGACAACTCTCTTATATCCGGGTTACACTGTATTTGCTAAAAATCAGTGAATTATTCGATTCAAACAGAATTTTCAGTACATATTCAGTAATTAATGAATGATATACAAAATAGGTTATTTTATTAGAAAGCTTTGTGTAAATATTTTCTGTGGGGTCTGTTTCCCCACTGCCCATTTTTGATATCTCATACGTACTTTTTAATTTGTGGAGGTGTATACAATTTTTTAATGTTATTTCAGTAAATAAAAAAAAAAATTATGCAATATAAAATGTGAACATACAGAAAATTTATTCGAAATCTCAGAAAAAATAATCTGATAAAACTAAAAAAAAAATTTTGCAGTTGGTGCTTGCATAATTTAACAAAACTCAAAATTTTCTTTCAGTCTGTCCAGAAAAGAATTTACAAAATATTAAAGTTTAATGCTATTTTGAGTGTGAACCTTTTTAAAAAGAAATTTACATTCTTTTGTCATTTTAATAAGTGTTTTATATATATTATATATATATATTTGGTATGGACGTTCAAAAAGGAAGGAATTATTATCACCTTTGACTACTTTTCCCTATTGGAAGAGTAGAATAATTAAAAAAAAAAACATATTGAGTTCAATTAGATATTTTTTAATATCAAACTGGTTTGAAAATAAAATAATAATAGCAATTTATTAAGCTCAACAAATGAATCAAATATTATTTAAGAAAAAAAAAACCCAGCAAAAACAAAAAACGATTTGCCATTTTAAAAATAAAGTTGTTCATTCTATTAAGTTTAAAATCATATATAATAAAAAATAAAAATATTCTGAAATTATTGGTTATATAATGTATTTTTAAATTACTAGTATACCTCGGGTTACAATCATTTCAAGTTAAGTCGTTGTCACTTACATGGAAAAATAAAAATTAAGTTTAAGTCATTTTATTCGTACTTTGTCTGCCTGCCACAAATATTGAAGTAAATATGACTAGAAAAGAGTTAATGTCTCGGTGCAAACCACATTCACAAATAAAAATCGCCAAATTGTAAACTAAAAAACATTTAACAAGTAAGTACGTACATGTATTCGTAAATTTAGATTACTTTTTTTTTCTGTACTAAAATTTACTTAAGCTTACAATAGATTCTTAATGACAATATTAAAAATGCATTTGTAAATAAAATCCAGAACTGGTAAATGGTTATTTGTGGTTTAGTCTAGTCAGTGACAAGTAAATTCGGAGATACGTCGTTACCGACGTAAGGTAAAATACCTGTATAAATTAAATTAAATACCAATGTCTTCATTATTACATCTTTCTTTTTCTTTGTGTTTTTTAAGCCATAGTCTACTTATGTCATTTAATTTTATTAGATTTTAAATTTAAATAAAAAAAAAAACAAATATCACCTTTTTTTTTATTTAATCCAGTACCAGTTTTAAACGATAAATTTTTTTACTCTAGAGTAATTTTATCGATTAAAAAAAAAAAGAAGTAATATTTGTTTTGTTTTTGTTTTTTTCATTTAGAAAATAAATCAAATCAAAACTTATTCCTGGGATAAATATAAATATTGTTTTTTTTTTGTTTTTTTAATTTTGTTTTTTTAAGTGATTTTTAAATTTGTTGTTTTCACTTTTCGTCGATAACGATGATGCGTTTTCTTTTGAAAGTCACGAAAAAAATGTGTCAGTCAATCTTTTTTTTTTTAAATGCCAATGTAAAATCTTTATGGTAAATTTGCAGATTAAACCCCGGAAACCTGTTGTAATGAAAATTTCCATTTGGTATAAATTTGCATAAAAAAAATAACAAAAGTTGACCGTTTTGACAATGGCCTCATTTGTGTCGCGCTTACAGCCCTGCCGCCATAATTGGCTTTGTTTACACACGTTTACCTTGAGTGCATGGAAGCTTCACTTATCTTGATTACTGCGCAACATGAACAGTTGAACATTAAATTAAATTTCGCGAAAATTGCGTAGTAATCAAGACGAGTAAGAAGAGGAGTAAAAAGGCTGTTCACTAAGTAAGCTTCCACACGTTACTAATCGAGGCAAAGGTGTTATGGTATTTGTTAATAGAAATAACAGTAGAGAACGACAAGAAGACATGTTAAGCTTACAAGGGAGGAAACACTCTGTCCTGAAAACAAAGCGACCTCCTTTTATTCAAGGAAGTAACTGGCTATCAAGGGAAGGTAACTCATGTCATGACAAACAACGTCGGTAATGGCGGACCAGTAGACGCAAATAAGGCCGAAATAAAACTGTCCATATCTCCTAAACTATTTTTTTTTTCTGCAAGCTTTTATTGTATTTTGGAATTAATCAGGCATTTTCATACCAGAATGGAAATTTTCATTAAATTGGTTTCCGGAGCTTAATTTGCAGTTTTACCAAACATCTCACCTCACTTGTTTTAAATTTGATTGAAATCTGAGATTTCAATTTAAAATGCTATTTTCGTGTGTGCAACCTTTTTTAATTTTTTTTCCCTCAGTTTAGCAAATGTTCGATTATTTTTGTATGGATGTTCAAAAATGAAATTAAATTTCATTGCTAACTTTGAATGATTTTTTGGGTAAATTGCTTTTTAAGCTCCGCGCTAAATAATCTATTAAAAATTTCCCAAATCATTATATTTCCGAGTAAATTTACATGCTGAACTTGAAAATACCAGTTAAATTTTGATAAAATCTACCGTTTTGAAGTTATATTTTTTTGCGTTTTTTTTTTTTTTTCTTTTAAATAATAGCTATGAGTAGAGTACGACAGTGTAACCCGGATATAAGAGAGATTTTCTCTGGTCCCAAATTAGAGCCTGTGTTAATGTATATAAAATAGACCAAACCCGGATATAAGAGACTTCTTCTCCGGTCCCGACAACTCTCTTATATCCGGGTTACACTGTATATATATTTTTTGATTAAATCCATAGTCTATCATGCATAAATGTCATTTATTTTCATTTCATTAATAGTTTAATAAAACAGTCGAATTACGAGCACTCCCGCATATTATATGTTAATGTACCGAATACAAACACTTCAAATTTTGGCATTTAACAAAAACCAGAGTAGAAGGATTCCTACAAACTGAAAAGAAATAAAAAATAAGATTGCGTACAAAATATTTAGATTTCACCATCAAATAACCGATAGATATACCACCACTAAACAAAAACAAGCAACCAATCTTTCCTTCCCTTCATCCAAGTCGCATTTATCACATTGGGGGTTGAAATAATTAAATAAAAAGAAGGCTAGATGTGTCATGATTATTAATGAATGAATTGTATACATAATAAGTTGTTATTTTATTAGAAAACTTTATCGGGATATTTGTTGGGGTGGTCTCTTTCACTCCAATTTTTCAATATCTGAAATGTACTTTTTGGTGTTTTTTACAGATTCTTCTTACAATTATAAAAAAATCTCCGAAGATGTTATTTGAGCCAAAAAAGGTTATAATATATGATACCGAATATGAATTTATGGAAAATTTATCCTGAATCTTACTAAAAATAATTCCATCACATTTGAATAATGCACTTTACAAATAGTTGGTGCTTGGATTAAAACATTTTCTTTCAGATTGGGGAGAGAGAGACAAAGCTACACTTAACATTTGTTGCTGTCTGTAAAAATATTTCTTTTTGTTAAAGACATTATTATGAAAATTTCCGCCTGCTTCTCGCAAAAAAAAAAAAAAAAAATCAATACAAATATTTGTTGAGAACTGATGCTTCCAAAATTCAACAGAAGGAAAATATAAATTTAAGATTTATTAAGAAAAAGTAACTCATAATTTTTCAATGGAATTGTAGTGCCACGTCTACATTTCTTCAATTTTGATTGGTCGATAAATACATACTAAAAATAATAGGACAATTTATCGATCGCATTTCACCTTACTGAATTTTTTCCGATACTTTGCTCACCAACAAATTTTGCTATAAAATCACTGATTGGTCCATTTTTCGTCCAATCGAGTATTTTTCGTGTACATTCAAAAATATATCCCGCGTTTGTACTGGGAGCCACCCAAACTAATATAAATATTGGATGCATTCCAAAAAACCAGTAGTAGTAGTTCCAGCACCACAGTCGACAAGAGACAGAGATCTCAACTACTCACTTGTGTTATTCATCCTACTCACTCCGCACGTACAAACACACAGATACAGAACTTTATTTGATACACCACTAGTTCTCTGTGGAACATACTAAGTTGAATCAACTCTGTAAGTTGCAACACAACTGAACAATTTTCTAAAGAAATATTCTATTTTCAACACTGAACTCTGAACTTTATACTCAGACAAATCTTCCTTAAAAACATTTCCTTAGAGTTAAAGGGAAACTACTTTTTTTCTCCCTATTCACTCATATTACAACTACTTTGTATTATTGTTGAATTTTAATATATATATATATATTTATTCGTTAAAACAAAATTGGTTCTTCATTGTTTTTCCTTGATATTTTAAATATTATGTATGAATGTTTATTGCCTTCTAAACACGCAGCCACATTTATCTGTTTAACGACTTCAACATTGGTGACAACACTCAAGAAAGCAAGCATTCTACATTAGCGACCTTCGACGTTCAGATTAACATTCTACTGAATTTTGATATTAAACCTCTTGATGCATGTCACGAGTGTTTATTTTAAAGACGAAAAAGAGTAAAGACATATTTAAGAACTTGTTTAAGGGATCACCACGAAAAAACAAAAGCCGCAATAACTCTAATGTTTAAAATTAATTTTTAAATATGAAAACTTTTCTTTTCTTCAGATAGAGAGTTACGCCGTTTCTGGGGATATGCGGTGAAGATAACAGTTTACCAAAGACATGAATAATATAAAAAACTCACACTTGTTGGCTATTGTGGCATAATTGTTACTGTATAAATTTGTTTTGGAAGAAAGAAAGAAAAAAAAAAAAAACTAACTCTGTTCATTAAAACCATGCAGTGGCTCTTAATGTACAGAATTGTAGAGGGTGCAAAGAAATCCCTCAAACAAATAATAAAAAGAAAATACGCTACAAATAAAGTAAAATAAACTTTTGTTTATTTTCGTAAAAAAAATATATAAGAATTATTTTTTTTGTACACAATGGAATTGTCCATAAAGCCGTGATGTCAGCTTGTCGCTGTACTCCCTCTGGTCTGATGAGAGTTTCTATCTTCCTTATATCTGAATGATGAGGCTCCGGGGAGATTAAGAAATGGGTTTCTTATGTCGAGCCCTGATTGGTCAATAAATCATTTTTTTGATCACGTGGTGTTCTTTCCACTACGTCCGCACTTTTGGGTGCGCCGTCCTTGTTTTTGACCCCACAGGGTATGGTAAGGCGAGAGTTCCAGCGCAATTGTAATTTTGGATACACGTGGTGTGAGTTAATTTTTATTGTGTGTATGTGTGTGTGGAAAATAAAGAAACAGCGCAGAATGGAGTTTTAAAAAACTTAGAGCAGCAAAATCTGTATGCTGAAGTATTTAACAAATAAGTATCGGGCTCGTCCATTAGCCCAATCTTACCTTCTTCGAGTAATGCACTATTCCAACTTTCATTCGTAAATCTAGCCCTCTGATTGGTTCATTTCTACCAATCAGGTCGCCCGCACGTGCACTTCGAAGTTTTGGCGCAAAATCATTTTGGATCCATCCACGTGATCAAGACCTCTTAAAAAGAACCCAAAGCACGGGTGACACGCAGACCTGGGCAGATCATCAGCAGCAGACCATTTTTCGACCGCTTACTCAAGCTTAAAAAATATGACGACTACTAATTACCGTCTCGCGAATCGAGACGACAAATCTTTCCCGTTCAATATCTTCTACAAACTTCTTCGTCATTCAAGAATCTCAAACTATACATTCTCTTTGATCATCTACGATAAATCAGTCAGTCGGACGAACAGAGAGATATGCTAATATAATCCACGTCGCTTGCAACTATAATCTTCCCGCGCAAACTAAAATCACAACTGACTCACTCGCAAGCCCAAACCGAAGAACACTCTATGAACACCGAAACTTCTATCCGAACGATTTTACTTATCTAAAGTGAATTAACACTCACTACTGTTCTAAGTAAATAACATTATCGAACGAACTCAACATATGCAGTCAAAGGTAGACTACTTTGTAATTACTCAATTCTATAAACATAATAATAACGACATTCTAAATACTAATTACATTTTCCTAAACAGACTGTAACGCAGATACACAAGACATAAAAGGACATACAAAAAAAAATTCAAATATTAAAAACATACCAACACATTAACATCTTCAAAAATATCCTATACATATTATTTTGTTTATATTTCTGAGATGGGGTATTATGTACAGTATTTACATTATGCGGACCATTGTCCTCATATTTGTCGCCATATTTGTCACAACGCTTCGGCCGTTGTACGCTCCGGCCTTCTTCAGGTGGTTGGAATTTCGAACTGAACCTTTTATTTCGATCCCTGGGGTAGACTGCCATGTTTGATGGATGTCAGTTATCTCCTGCTAATTTTCCCTCTGAAAGTTCTCCACTGCCTTAACCGGGTATTGAACTCACACTCTTTGGATTTGTCACTGGATCTAATCAACGCCTTTATCCACTGTGCCATGTGTCCTTGAATTTCTGGGTATTATAAACCTAATGTTTTCAGCAACCATTTTTACCAGTGCTCATATTGCAATTTTGCTGTTATCATTCCATGTTTTTACCAGAGCTCATATTGCAACTTTGTTATCATTGCTTTTCTCTGGCACTCCTTATTACTGGTTCCCATATTGTATTTATTTCTATGCTTGGTCGGCTCAGGAGATTTTTGTGGCCTAGCATATGTGCTGATTCCTTAAGTTTATGAATTTTCCAATGGTGTTCCCTATCTATGATCTCAACATGATCCCACAGGGGGCGGTGATCTCTCTTCTCTCTCCATATGTGGTCAGCCACGCCTGATTTTTCTACTTCCCCTCGCGTTACAGCTTTCTTGTGTTCTTGAAGCCTTACCTTGAGGGGGCGGCCTGTCTCTCCTTTATATTCCTTTCCGCAGCTGCACAGGATAGCGTACACACAGTCTTTAGTCATGTTCTCCTGTATGGGGGGTCTCACTCGAGAGAGATATCTGCGTAGTGTTGTCAAGCTCTTGATGGTGGGAGTTGAAATAGAATTTCAACTCCCACCATCTATACAGCGTAAAGAAAGGGATCGTCCGTTGCTTACAACACCGAGCAAAAGTCATAAGTGGCGACCCAGAGATGTTAGATAAAGAATTGGTCAGTATAAGTAGTACCCTACAACGTAACAACTACACTGGGTACATGGCAGCAGCCCCCCAAAACTGGGATAGGCGGGTACAAGAGGAGGACAACAACACCCAGAAAACAGTCTGACTGCCTTATGTGAAGGGGTTATCAGAGAAAATACAAAGGATCTGCGGTCCATATAACATCAGGACAACCTTCAAGAGCTTGACAACACCAAGCATAGAAATAAATACAATATGGGAACCAGTAATAAGGAGTGCCAGAGAAAAAGCAATGATAACAAAGTTGCAATACGAGCTCTGGTAAAAACATGGAATGATAACAGCAAAATTGCAATATGAGCACTGGTAAAAATGGTTGCTGAAAACATTAGGTTTATAATACCCAGAAATTCAAGGACACATGGCACAGTGGATAAAGGCGTTGGTTAGATCCAGTGACAAACCCAAAGAGTGTGAGTTCAATACCCGGTTAAGGCAGTGGAGAACTTTCAGAGGGAAAATTAGCAGGAGATAACTGATAACTGACATCCATCAAACATGGCACGTGGAACTAGAACAGTCTACCCCAGTGATCGAAATAAAGGGTTCAATTCGAAATTCCAACCACCTGAAGAAGGCCGGAGCGTACAACGGCCGAAACGTTGTGACAAATATGGCGACAAAGATGAGGACAATGGTCCGCATAATGTAAATACTGTACATATTATTTTATTTGTATATAAATGCATTTATTGGTTTTGAATTGCATTCATGTTTTTGTCTTATGTCGAAATTGTTTATTTTTGTGGACGCAAGTTCACGCAACCTGACATATAAAAATTCCTTCTGATTTATCTCAATGCAAAATATTCTGCACATCCCCAACACAAGAAAGAAAGGGGTCATAAATCAGATAGATGCCCACCCCCTCTCTAGCTGACAGGTTTTTGAGACTATATCTGGATGGATGCTTCATAAACCTATGTTTAATCTGAGGACAAAACATCTTCCGAAGTATAACCTGTTCTTAGTTGTTTGCTTAAGATTAAAGGGGGGCCCCTTCAATAAATAAAGTTAGTAACCTACCCTACCCTACCCTATACCTCATGGTAAACATGTTGGAATATTTGCTGGGTCTGAGGAAGCTTCATCAAAACGATCATCTTGATTTCTGGAGCTCATTACTAATAATAACGCCAACACAATTTTCCCAACCTAACACCTCTCTGGAAGATAGTAATGGCGGTCCTAGCACACTCAAGGAGCTTAGCGATTTTCCAAGCGTAGCTTAGATGTGGCACAAGGCCGAAATTATGGGGCACCCATAACTCACTACTCAGTCGTAATTGTTCTAATCTAGTGAGACAAGCTTGCTAACCATTACACCGCCTCGAGGTGCCCTCACTCAAGGAGCTTATAGCTCCACACTAGGATCCAAACCAACTTTCCAAATCCAACACACTGACTCTGAGGCACTCCCTTAAAGACTAAGAACCAATAAAAAAAAAGACAGTCACTAGCTGATTTTTATATCTTTTACTAACTCTCGTTTTAATTAATACTTTGACTATACCTCCAGTTAAAAAAAACAAACTGTGGCGGTCAAAACATGATTTTTTTTTTCAGATTGTTTGTGGCGATTTAAGCCGCAAATTATTATCAGCACAAGAACATGGAACGCAAATTGGAAGTTAAAACTAAAAAAAAGGAATATTGAAATTGATATATACAAAAAAATTGATTTATTGAAATAAGTTCTTGTTGCAAACAAATTGTTCTGTTTGTGTTGCTTTGCTGCTGACAACTTCAAAAAATTCCTTTTGTTAACAGTAACACGTGTGTTTCCTCGTCATTATCCCTCAATACTTCAAAAATACCATCCTGTAAGAAAAGGTAGTTTTATCTGAAAGAAAAATAATTATTAATTAATTTTCTTATTTTTCTCTTCACCTAATAAAGTGGATTCTCGATATTTTGACAGAATGAAGACTTATAGGGGGGGGGGGGTCTCGTCTCATAGATTCGTGATTATGACATTGTCGACGGCCAGGAACAAACACCACTGACCAGTCATTTATTTTTGTTTGCCAAGAAATCAAAGGAATTTTAAACACGAGGAACCAATCTTGTCTAACACCGCTACATCGAGTTCGTCTGTTATCATCAAGCGAAATATTGTCTGAAAAACAAAAATAATTTCGTGCTTTTCTATTTTTGAATTTTTCTTTCCTTGTGAAATTTGTTACAATTTCGACATTATTATCAATCAACTGAACGAAAAATACAAAACTTGTGTCGGTTGAAGTAAAAATCTCAAGGAAATCATTTGAAAACACAAACAAATCAGACGATTTTTTTTGTGTTTTTCTCATTGAATTTTCTGGTCTGAAAGGTAAGTGAAGGAATTCTGATAATTTTGATAGAAGAAGAATTCGTTACTTAATTGATTTCTCTCACTATTGGTTTGATGTCATAAAGATATTTGGACCCAACTGATGCTGCTATTGACCAAATTCAAATAATTTGCTCATTTAGGGTATCATCAATTTTTCAGATTCACACTTTTTTTTGGTTTGATAATTCGCCGAAAAAACAGCATTGGCTTTTATGCTTTTATGAAAAAAAGGCAACAAACTTAAAACATTTTTATTGTAAAAATGTTATTAATAAGAAAAACAAAAAGTATTTTTTTTATAATTATTTAAAAAAAATTTTTAATTCTTTCTAGCACGTTTGAAATTTTGTTTAAAAATTTTTTTTTTTTTTAAATTTTAAAGCAAAGGTAAATTTGCTTTTTAACATCCGTGCTAAAAAAGTATCTCTTAAAAAATGTTCCCAAATCGTCATAATTTCGTGTTAAATGTACATGCTGAAGTCGAATTAACAATTAATTTATGAAGAAACCATACCGTTTTGGAGTTATCGACAATAAAAGTTCGAACTCAGTCGCGTTCAGCTGTCGGCCATTACTGGGCTTGTTTAACTACACTCAGTGCGGAACATTTTGCGCGCGGAGGCTTCAAGAGCCTTTTTTACTGCTTTTAACTGAACTTACTAGTCTAAAATTACTCCGCATTTAAGTTACGTTGTAAAACGATGACAAGTGGTGCTTTTTTTTATGAGCAAACTTTGTAAAGAGCATGAATATTTACAAAATAAAATGCTTGAAAGGAAATAAATTAATTAATAACCAAACTTTGCACATTAATTATTATTTCGTTTCTAGCATTTTTTTTATTTTGTAGATAATTGTAAAGAGCATGAATATAAAATAAAATGGTAAATTTTCATTTTAACACCCGAGCGCTAATATCCCTTCAAATTTTCCAAAATAATCTTATTTCCGTGCAAATGTATATGCTGAACTCAAATCAACAATTAGAAGAAACCTACCTTTTTAGATGTTAACGACCAGAAAAACATCGAACTTCTTCTCGCTCTTTTTGTCATCCCTTACCGCCTTATTGATAAGTAATTAAGTGCTGAATTCTGTCGGTGGACGTATACAATTTGGGCCTATTTACTCCCTTCTCAGTAATTCCTTGTAGTTAACTTTCAAATTAGGGTTAGGTGGTTTTTTGGGGGGCGGGGGGTATTCTTTTTTTTTTTTTTTTTTTTAAGAAAATTAACTTTCAAATTAGGGTTAGGTGTTTTTTTTTTGGGGGGGGTATTCTTTTTTTTTTTTTTTTTAAGAAGAAAATTAACTTTCAAATTAGGGTTAGGTGTTTTTTTTTTCTTTTGTTAGTCTTTTATTTGTCGATGTTTACATATATTTGAAAGTTAACTTTATTCTTCAATTGAGTACAAAAAAAAAATCACTTTACGGAAGCGCGTACTAATTTCGGAAAGAAAATAGTTCAGCAGTAAATGACGCTTGGGTGTTAAAATGAAAATTTACGAATAAAATTACAAAATAAAATGGACAAACTTTGAAAAGAGCATGATTATTTACAAAAAAATAAAAAGAAATACTCCTTACTAGCATTCTTTTTATTTTGTAAATGAAAAATCATACTCTTTTTGCGCATTATCATTTCTAGCAATTTTTTTTTTATTTTGTAGATAATTATGCTCTTTACAGTCGTGTGTTCATTCATCCACCATTACGTGCCTTATTTTACTACATTCACTGCAGAACACTTTGCATGCGGAAGATTAATTATCGGCCTTTTTACTGCTTTTACTCGTGTAAAATAAGTGAACATGTATTTTTTTTAACCCCTTTTTTCTGTGTCGAATAGCAATGACAAAATGAACAAAATAAATAATACAATAAAGCATTTTTTTTAATTTAGAATAAACAGTAATTAATGTTAATTTACAAAATAAAAATGAGCTAGAAAAGAAATACTAACAAGAACAAATTTAAGTTTCAAATGTTTTGTATTTTATTAAATTTTAGAGTTTCAAATTACTGCGCACTTAAGTAGTATCGAAAAGCAATGACAGGTGTTGTTTTTTCAACTTTTTTTATAGTAAAGCTTTTGTAGCGATGTTGTTACCATTGTTTAACTTTGGTTAGGAAAGGTGGGATTAAGGACAATGTGTAGACGCAATGCAATTTATATTTGACGTAAAATAGCACATAGTATAAAATACAAAACTGAACGGAATGATTTCAAAACACAACAATTGAATTTATTAATATTTGATATACATGCGAACTGAAAAGGTAGGACAGTCGTGTCCCTTTGATTAGGTAATAGTTGTACCTGAGCTCATATTAAAAGGAAATAATATTAAACTGTAATTTAGAAGAATAAAGTTTGGAATTGTGAGTTGTAAAGTTGGTAAAAGTTCAGAAGAGATTTCAGAGTTCGTACTTGTGTGAATGTTGATAATGGTCTTTAACGTCTGACTGCAATGACTAAGACGGGAGTTCTTGAAGATTACATCTTGGCACTTAGTAGCAAGAAAGAGATGAATAAAAAGAAAACTACTCGAGGGAATTTACACGTGTTGGGTTTATATAATGGTCGTGTACCATGTGGGTAGCTCCCAGCATATGAGCGGGAAAACAGATTGGTCGTGTGCAGGTGGTATGATTGGTCAGAACTGACCAATCAGCAAGCTAGATTGAAGGTGATTGACCAATGAATACTTGTTATATATTTTGTAAGATTGTGATGGTGAAAATTATAAGAGGAATAGTACATTTCCTAGCAGGGGTTAACTAGCTTGTGGAAGAGTCCACACTTTCTTCCTAAATTAAAAAAAACAAAACAAATTAAACAATAAAGTAATAATTAATGCACAAACTTTGCAAAGAGCATGATCTCTATCCCTAACCCCAAATGTTAATCATTAGGGTTATCATGATCTCTTCTAAGTTTGTGCATTAATTATTCCAATATATCAACTGAAGAAGTCAAGAACATACAATGGTTGAAACTTTGTGAATATGTCAATAAAGATGTTGACGACAGTCCAAATAATGTAAATTAAGTAGCTACAGAAATATAAACAGATCCTGAAAAAAGGCCGAAGCATACAACAGCCAAAATGTCATTAATATAGACAGATAATATCTACTATATCTACAAAAGTAATGTACTTTCTTCATTTCCTTACCAACGAGCCAACCATTTCAGCATTAATGTTCATTGTGGATTAAATACAAGTGAAATAATCAATCTTCATTTGCCTTATTTTTCACTTCAGATTCTTTTTCTTTCATTCCTGTGTTACTCTCAATATTTTCATCAATTTTTTCATGTTCTTCTTAATTTCCACACTTTACTCGTCGTAATTAAAACATTTTTTTCACATGATATATAATTAAATCAAGTGGAAATTATTACTGTGTGTATTTTTACAATTGTTAACTATTAGTTTTATAAATAGTAGATGGTAGTAACAAAAGATCTTCTCTTGATGAAAATGATTGTTTGTTTTTATTGGGCAGATCAACTATCAGCTCTTCTTGTGTTTGTGATGTTGCTGACAGGCCCAAGAAGATGTTAAGTTAAGTCTTAGTCTTTTTCACAATGCTGGAAATGAAGGTTTGTTTTTATTGGGCAGATCAACTATAAACTCTCATTGGGGCAGATTCATTTTGGTACCATAGTATTGGGGCTCAGTTGGAAAGTTGCGACTTGACATTTTACACTGTAAATATTTGTATTATTTTTAGCTTCTATTTCTGAATCAATATATGTAAAGTTATTAAACATTTTGAAGTTGAAATAAATCTTCTCATCAAATTTTTCATACACTTATTCATAATTTCCTCAGTTGAAATAAAATCATTTTTCTTGTAATATATAATTATTTTGAGCAAACATGATGCTTTGTTTTCATTGGGCAGATCAACTATGAGCACTCATGTTTGTGATTTTGCTGGTAGGCCCAAAAAAGGGGACTTAGTAAAGGATCTTCTCTTCTCTTTGGCATTGATGAAAATGATGGTTTCTTTTTATTGTACAGGGATGTGTGCAACAGATAATCCTGCAGCAGATGGTATCTGCTCTGAATGTAATCATTAGTGCAGATCCATATTGGAAGCATGGTATTGCACTCAATTTGAAAGTTGGTGTTTGACATTTTGCACTGAATATTTTTCATGTTTTCTGCTTCTATTTTTGTATCAATAGATGTAAAGTTATTAAATATTTTGAAGTTAAAATAAATCTTCTCTTCAAATATTTCATACACTTATTTATAATTTCCTCAGTTTAATTAAAAATATTTTTCCCATAATATTTAATTAATTCAAGCAGACAATTATGAAAATTATTTCATTTTTACTATAGGTTTTATATTCCAATTTTTAACTATTAGTTTAATAAATATTTTACTTGCTTTCCCAGATCAACTTTCATTTTTTGTGTTTGTTCTGTTACTGACTGTCCTATGTAGGGGGTCTTAGCAAAGGATCTCCTCTTCTTCTAAGGTGTGATGAAAATGATACTTTATTTAGGCAGAGGTGCCCGCAGCATATAATCTCAAAACAGGTTGTGCCAGCTATGAACTTGATCACGTTACCAGTGACTTTAGTCCAAGTTGATGTCTAAAAAAAAAAAAAAATTAAAAATCAACACCTATTTTTTAAGGTCCATATTTGAATGAGTTCTTAATTGACAATATTCTGATTTTAATTGCATACAATTCCTAAGATATGACATGATGGTGAAACAATCTTATTTCAATGTTGAATTTTCACTGGTGATGGCTACATTAAAATAATGATTACAGTAATTATTAATAATTATCTCTCATAATATAGACTACTTTCATATATTATTCACTGCCCCTGTTAATATAACATTATTTTTTTTTCTTCAGAGATGTTTTGCCTGTACAAAAATCACAGTGGCTATTATTGAGAATTTCAATGATGGAAAAGACATTACACTTTCCATGAAAACACAGACAAATATATGCTACATCATACATGTGAAGGTCATGTCCAAAACATTACAATGAACTTTACCTGGCAAGAAAAAATGTACTTTGAAATGTGTGTCTTAACTTTCTGCAAAAACGTATTTCATGTTATGTATGAATAAACAAGAAAAATAGGACATATTCATGAGACATCTGATAAACTGTTGTGAAGTCAGACATAATAGGCCAGATGGAAACATATATTACAAAGAAACAATATACTTGTGAAGTTTGTGGATTTGCATTTTCAAACAAGTCAAATGTGGTCAATCATATGTGTACACACACTGGTGAGCAGCCATATTCTTGTGAAGTTCATACATCTGCATTTTCACAGAAAACACACTTAGTGGGACATACACAGACTGGAGAGAAACCATACTCTTGTGAGGTTTGTGGATCTACATTTTCATACAAGTCAGATTTGGCCAGACATATGCGTACACACACTGGAGAGAAACCATATTCTTGTGAAATTTGTGGATCTGCATTTTCACAGAAAGCTCCTTTAGTTGGGCATAAGCGTATTCACACTGGAGAGAAACCTTATTCTTGTGAAGTTTGTGGATTTGCATTCTCAAGGAAGACACATTTAGTGGGACATATGCGTACACACACTGGAGAGAAACCATATTCTTGTGAAGTTTGTGGATCTGCATTTTCAATGAAATCATATTTAGTTGGACATATGCGTACACACACTGGAGAGAAACCATATTCTTGTGAAATTTGTGGATCTGCATTTTCGCAGAAGTCACATTTAGTGGGACATATGCGTACTCACACTGGAGAGAAACAGTACTCTTGTGAATTTTGTGGGTCTACATTTTCATACAAATCAGATTTGGTCAAACATGTGCGTACACACACAGGAGAAAAACCATACTCTTGTGAAATTTGTGGATCTGCATTTTCAATGAAGTCGTATTTAGTAGGACATATGCGTACACACACTGGAGAGAAACCATATTCATGTGAAGTTTGTGGATCTGCATTTTCACAGAAGTCAAATATAGTCAATCATATGCGTACACACACTGGAGAGAAACCATATTCTTGTAAAGTTTGTCGATTTGCATTTTCATACAAGTCAGATTTGGTCAAACATATGCATACACACAGTGGAGAAAAACTATAATTTCTTGAATTTTGTAGATCTCTATTTTCATGGAAGTGATGTTTGGTGAGCTTTGTATACTTGCTGGAAAGAAAAAATATTCTTGTGATGTTTGCTGATATGTATTTTGAGACAAATTAGTTTTCATGCATCATGTGAATACACAGTGGACAGAAACCTTAGTACACATTTAGTTTCTGAATCAGAAAATTATTTTTTAATGCATCATGTGAAAAAATCTAGAAATGAAAAAATATTCTTGATAGGTTTGTGGATATACCTTTTCTGAGAAGTCATATTTTGTGTGCAATATGAATCATTCTAGCAAAAACATTAATGAATTATTTTGAAATACTGCAAAATGCAGTAGACATGCATTAATGCTGATACATGCACATCCTGCATCACAGTTGCATAAAAAATTTAACATAGTAACTGCCACATCTCTGCATTCCAGGGATTTAACTAAGTGTTTCCATGAAAAGCAATACATTACACAAAAAAAAAGTGAAGAAATAGACATTTCATTTTCCATGAAAACACAGACAAATATATGCTACATGGTTCATGGGAAAGTCTTGGATGTGTGGTTTTTCTTTCTACAAAAACAGTGTTATGTATGAATAAACTGGAAAGATATGCCATATTCGTGTGACATCTGCTGTGAAGTTGAACATAATAGGCCAGATGGAAACACATATTACAAAGAAAGACATTTCATGTTTAAAAATTAATTTTCATCCTTGGAAATCATGTTTTTTATGGAGGTCCCTACATTAAAGTTTACATATTTTACATTTTCAAATATGTCTTTAGTAATTTCAACGGGATCAATTTCAAAATTGCACTGAAAAATTACAAGTAATTTTTAAAAATAAATATTAAATTTACATGTTTTTTTTTTCTGTTGAATTTGAAATAAAATGATGTGTTATCAAACATTCTCAAAAAGATATTTTGTGTTGTATTGAATTGTTTTTGGCAAGATGCAGTCCAGAATTTTCTTTATGTTCACACTTCATATTGTATGCTTTTACTGAAATGCTAACTTCAGCTATTTTTTATATTGCTGTAAAAAAACTTGGACAAACACACCCAAACCAAATTTAAAAGTTGTGGGAAACATATCCCACAAAAGTATTTCGCCAGAGTTTTTTTTTAATAAAATAACTAGTTTACTGAAATATTCATTCGTTACTGAATAGGTCCTGAAAATTTCATTTGAAACTGATAATTCCCTGATTTTTAGCCAATATTTTAAAACCATGTCGATTTTTTTCTTTCTATTGCAGAAAAAGTATCCATTTTAGTGGTACCTTTAAAATGTAAACAACCAATTTCCAAATTCCTTAAAAATATAATATTTGCACAAGACATATATTTCTAAGTAAATTTAAGGATTAATTATCTTGTAAATATAATGATTACTTTTTCTCTCTAAAACAATATAAATAGCCAGTGATGTCAGAGAGCATTAGTTATAGATATCTTGTTCAATCATTGTTTTAAAAATCTTTTTAAAATATGGAATGCCAACAAATTATTTTTGATTTATATAACCAATAGTTTAAGAATGTATTTTTTTATTCTATATGCTTTGATGAAAAGGAACAGGGTTCAGAAAGGCAAAAGTTGATGATTGATATTGGATTTAAATTTTTGAAAATTGTAAGTGTCAGGGAAGCTAGAAATCAGAAGGGAGTTCCACAGGTGTGAAGTGCAAGAAAAGAAACTGTTATAATAGAATTGGCAGTTGCATTCAGCTAGTTCAACAGTAAAATGATTGGACCTAGTTGCCAATCTAGTAGCACACTTAAATTCATATGGTTGAGGCACTAGGTGAAAAAAGCTCCTCAGAATAGTTTCCATGAAAATATAAAAAAGACAGGGAGAAGAAGCCATGTCACTTCAGTGAAAAAGTGTCTGATGTCAAGATGCTAGGTTTGGATTGATTACATTACAGACCCTTCTTTGGTTCTTCTACTATGTATTTAAAGATTCTTGATAAAATACAAAAAAGAATCTGTTATGTTATTGGTTCTGACCTGGCATCTTGGCATCAGCCACTTTTCCATGACTGTGATGTAGCTTCCCTGGGCCTTTTCCATAAATATTTTCATGGTAATTGTTTTGAAGAACTTTCCTCTATGGTACCTAGAACTTATGAATTTAAGTGCAGTACTAGATTGGCTACAAGGTCTCATCATTTTACAGTTAAAAAGCTAGATGTAACTGTAATTTCTATGCTAACAGTCCCCCTGCATTTCTCACTTGTGGAACTCTCTTCCGGCTTTAAGCTTTCCAGGTAACTTGATGATGATAGAAGGTAAAAAGGGTTCTCTCAGATGATTAAAAAAAGAGCAGTTTCATTTCAATTCATATGTTTAACACTTATATGTTAAGGTATTCTTAATACATTTTTAACTGTCACATGTGATTAGTAAGCAGAATGATATATATATATATATATATATATATATATATAGGTACTTACTTTTTTGCAGTAAAAGTTTTAGTTGTAAATAAGAGAAGCATGTTTAACTGTGGTAATTTGTTTTGAAGGTGTGAATAGATGTTACATCAATGTATCAACACCTAACATTAGGGGAAGTTATTGGAAGGAAGAAGTTTTAAAAATGAAATATTTTCGAAAGTTTAATATTTCATTGATTTTTTTTAAGGTAATTTAGCTTTATAGCCTTACATTTGAAGAGGATTTCTGAAGAAATAAAATATTTTGAAAAATGTAATATTTTATTGATATTTTTTTAGGTACTTTTTTTTTTAATGAGGATATACCCAAAGCCTGCATTTCCTTCATCTCAAAAATTGAAACTAAAAATGAAAATTAATAATTGTAATATGTTTCTCATTAGAAAACAATAAATTAATTATATTTAGAAAATAAAATTAAAATATTTAGTGAAATAGGATGTCAAAAAAAAATTAAAAATTTTGAAAATGTGACAATGATAGTCAAACAAAGAGTCAGACAGTTTACTTGTGAAATAAACAATATTTATTTGGTATAACAACATTAACAGCATGATTTAACATGTACTTTCAATAATAGTATCAAATATAGTGAGGTTTATCTTGCAGATGCGTAGGAAGAATCTGCCTGCAAAAAATGAAGAGAATCAATAAAATATATTGCAATAATCACAGACTTGAAAGAAAACTAAAAAAAAAGAGCTTTTCTAAGCTCATACTTGTACATTTTATAAACAATTTTTTTCATTGTCTTGCTTTTATTCAAGTGTGTAGATACTGTGAGATATCAGACAGAATTTGTGAAAAAAACACAAAAGATGTTTACCAATCAGTGTATTTGTAATCACTGTCGCCCTGTTTGAATGTCTGAGAGAACTGACAAATTGCACAAATTATACTGAAGGATATTTTATTTCATCAGATACATATGCAGCTGTGAAAAATGTACATAGGAGTACAAAGGCAAACATTTATAAAGAAACAACTTTACATAGATATACAACAACAACAGATTACACAGAATGAAAAAGACTTCTGATGAAGTTTTACAAAGTCTGTATGCTTAATATGCAAAATCAGTAGGAAAATATTTATTCCTTTAAGTTACAAAGACTAAAATATAAATTCAGCTCCTGAAAATAATAACTTATACATTTAAGAATAATTTTTAGGGTATTTGAACTTATTTACTTTAAATGCATAAAATGTGTTTATGGTTTATGGAAATACTTGGTTTAAAACTAAAAGGTACAATTTGAGAAAACTTAATAGCATTTATCTTGTTGGTACCATGTAGACTGGGCCAGGGGTCGGCCACACATGGCATGCCAAGCAATTTCCAATGTCACACAGCTGCAAATAACATCACAAAGTCTGACCCAATAACTACTACAATGTAAAGAAGATATTTAACTGTTTCAATTTTAATATATACTAAAGTATTCCTATATAAAATATATTGTAGAACAGGTATATTGACTTTGACTTGTATAAAAATACGTATGCTGTTGGCACACTGAATGATTTTAAAAGTCAAATTCCACTCACATTCACTTACATGCTAATACCCTTGGGAAGTATGAATCCTCTTCTTCTCCCCCCAGCTATGGGTAAATAGCAGGACAGACCAGGTTCTATATCCTTGAATAGCAACTGGACTACCGCAGAAAGAAATGTCAACCTACTGTGGGAAAAAAATCTGCCTCATCAGTCATTTATCGAAAAGATACATGATCGCCTAAGTGTGTATCACGCATGGCACAGACTGACTGAAGTCAGCACATAGTTAACAAAGGGTTGCCGACCCCTGGGCTTGGCGATTTGACTAATGGCATCAGTATTGAATGCACTGAGTGTGATGAAAAACAAGTCTGACTGCCCCAAGGTCAAAAAGACCCACAGAAAACTTGGAACTAGAACAATCTACCCTGGTGGACAAAATAAATGCTTCTGTTTGAAATTCCAGTTACCTGAAGAAGGCTGGAGCATACAATGGCAGAAACGTTGTGAATATGGCAATGAAGATAAGGATAACATTTTTGAATAGTGTAAATAATGAAAATCTTCTACAGAGGTTAACAAGTCATCATATAGACTTAAACAAAGTGGATAAAATTTCAATATTGTCCAATGACACTTATTTAACTGGCCAGGGTGTGTCACTCTTCTTCTTCATAGCAGACCCCAATGACACTTATTTAACTGGCCAGGGTGTGTCACTCTTCTTCTTCATAGCAGACCCCAATGACACTTATTTAACTGGCCAGGGTGTGTCACTCTTCTTCTTCTTCTTAGCAGACCCCTGCATTCAAATAAAAAATATTTCCAGTAAAAGGTTGTTTATGATTGATTGATTTGAAGATATCCTCATTGCTGCAAATTGTAATCCTGTGTTCATCAATGTAAAAACATTTTTAAATAAACAAACCAAAATGACTAATGTCAGACTGTTTTCTTTCTAAGTATACAATTCATATTTTTTTAATCAATCTAAATACGATTCACAATATATAGAAAAGATTCTAAGTAAATTTTGAATAAAAGTTTGTAAATCCCAATCAACTCTTTCTGAAATTGATATTAATATACTGGATGAAAAATAGAACAGAGAAATAGTTACTGTCTTACAGTTGCTTTGCTTGGCTTTAGACTGGCATTATATATTGTAGTGGTTAACTGCCCTCACTAATTTATATTAGACATAATGCCACAAAATAATAACAAGAAGAAACAAGAAAATTCAGACAAGAAATTTTACAAATAAATTGATTTTTATATAACAAATCTACAAAACAATAGTTATGAATGTTGTTTAAAATGGTTAAATAAGCTTGTCTTTTTAGATTTTTGTGTGAGGTAATGTTCCAGTTTGATAGACTGCAAATTGTAGGGTAATTTGTGAATTTTGAAATATTTAGTTCAATGTAACATTGTTTGTATTAAAAAAATAAACAGTTCAAAGTTTGTGGAAAAGGCGTGTGTGGGTGTGACGTTTCAATGTCTGTCACTTCATTGTTTGCCGACATAAGTTTAGTTTGCAATGAATAAAGGAATTAGACTGTGGTTATGTTAAAAAGGATTTTTAACTTATAGTTCGGACTTCAGTTGAAAGTTATTTTATGATGAGTATCATCACATAGCATGTAGCTTTTTTGGCTGATTTTTCCCCCACTACTTGTTTCTTAATTGGTTGTTGTTTACATAAGCAATATAAGTCACGTGATAGGCTCCAGAAAATGTTTAAATATTTTGGTGCAACTGTATCTTTGATCAGATCAAATTAAGATCAGACATGCAGACATAGTTGACAACATGCCATGTGCTATTTCTGAACCAATCAAATTATGTTAGTTGTGTAATTTAATTTGGAGCTTATGTTTTGTTGAAGTTTTGAGAACAGTACAGCATCTGAATTGTATAATATATATTTTGTTTGTCTCATATTATTTTTGCTCTCTTCTTTATTCTTCCTTTTTTTATTATTCTTTATTCATAATTTTGTCAATTTTCAAAAAATTCATCTCACAAAAAAACAAATGTTTTCTTTCGTGAAATTTTTGCTGTTATATTTTTTATATGTCTGTCTGGCAATTTAGGCAGATTTGAACAGAGTCATGTCAAAACACATTCTATCCCATTTTATTGACTAAGAAAAATATCCCAGCATGCATTCTGTGTCCTGACTATAAGAGTGGGAAGTGGAAAACTTTTGCAGTCATTCCCATCTTGGGAAATGAACAGTCAATGTATGATGTGGAATGTATTGCTTATCCAATTATTAAATGCCACGATTAATTCAAAGGAAAATGAGCAATGAAAATTTTCAGGAAATTTTTTAGTTACAATTGGTGTGCAGAGCTTAAACTGCAAATTTACCAAATAATAAAATCGAGACAATTTTATGAGAAATATTTCCTTTTATCATGAAACTGGGCAGTGTTTAATGTTTTAACAGTGTGCTGGAAAGAGGTAAAAGTCAACTTCTATGTGTGTTGCTGGCATTTTCTTGTATGGCCTGTTATAAATTTTGGGGTGGTATTCTGAAGAAAATTAACTGTGTTTTTTGTGCTTCTGAAATTAGTAACTTTTTTAGTTGTTACTTCAAAACTTGTTAGAAGAAAGTCAGTATATTTTTCATTTGGTGAAATTGTTTTTTTTTAAACTCATTATTTAATGTTGGACAGGATTTTTGAATAAATCAATCATTAGTTTTAAAAAGTTAATTCATGAACATGTTTTATCACATACACAAATACAATTATCACATACAAGTGCAAATTAATTAAAACAACCACTTTAGTTTCCTTTCTTTCACCATACGGTCAGTTTTAGACCCACTGGAGTGACAGTGTGTAATTGATTTCTATTTTTTCCTCAGATTGGGTCATTTGCAGTGGTGTGCAGAAATATGAATCTATTTTCAGGGTGTATGATGAAGTTTGTTTGGCCTTGAAAAATATTGCATCATCCGTCATTGCATCAGATTTTTATCATGCCCATTCACTATTGTCTCAATTGTTGATTAGTTGTCCTACAGCCATTGTGATGGATATTACTTCATGAAAACTTACAAAAATTGTAGTGCTGCACAAACACACTGGCAAGCCTTACCAGTGTGCAAATCAAAGTACTGTAGACTGACCTAGAAACTTTCCTGATTTAAATCCAATCGAGAATCTGTGGTCAATCTGCAAGGAATGACTTCATGGAATAGACATACGAAGTACTAACATGTGCACTCGGTCATGTTTCATTAGAAAAATCCCTGCCACCAAGTAAATAATAATGAAATTATTTGATTTGTTTCAATTAATTTGCACAAGGATCTATGTTGATTATAAAGAATATAAAACACCCCAAATACATTGATTTTTTTAAACAGGGTTGGTACGTTTTACCCCTGTATTCCATAACCAGTAGGGTGGTTGTTCTTTGGTCCCTGCTGTAGCCTCTGCCATTTTCTCAGCACTGTTTTATGGCCATCCACTGTTTTTTAAAATTATTTTTAAACTGACATTACCTTGTCAGCCATTAAATAATAATATACCGGGTGTGTTTTGTACTATGCAGGAACCCCCAGTCAGATTGGAGCTTCAAAAAGCCTAGTTTCATAAGGGCGTTTTTGCATTTTGCCGTTCTTTATTCATCCGCCTAAAAAGGAGAGTTTGTCTGCTCTAATCTTGCTGTTTTTATTCGAATTTCATTGCAATTTTTTTAGCCTCAACCTTTTCATGTGGGAAATCTGGAGACAAATTTCCTGTATATTATTACTTTTCTCTAGCACTCTGTATAATACCCTAATACTTAAGATACCACCAAATTAAATAAGGAAAAGAAAATAATGGGTAAGTGATGACATATATAATTATTTACCTTTCCCAAGGGTATTAGCATTTAAGCATTGATAAGAAGTATTTAAGCATAAAATGGATTGCACCTACATTTTCCAAATTTTAAGAAAACTGCAGAACATGCAAGAAATCTTAAGAGTAAAGACAGTCTGTGACACCAGATGTAAGATTGCTACATTTATCTTTGAAACTCAGTGCTGAAAGAGAGAAAAAGGTATAAAAACTAATAGGGAGAGAAATAACCAGGATAT
This sequence comes from Acanthosepion lycidas, assembly GCA_963932145.1. Classification (NCBI taxonomy): domain Eukaryota; kingdom Metazoa; phylum Mollusca; class Cephalopoda; order Sepiida; family Sepiidae; genus Acanthosepion; species Acanthosepion lycidas. The sequence continues at coordinate 66,603,159 of OZ010614.1, forward strand.
TCTACACAGACACACACGCAGTTTTAATTCTGTCAATTAATTCTCAGATTTACACATTTTCTTTGAAAGAAAAATCTTTATATAATTAATCATTTTACACTATTTACTTTATTTCACTTGCTGGGGTAGACTGTTCTATTTCCACGTGCCATGTCTAATGGATGTCAGTTATAAAGGGTTCAATTTGACATTCCAACCACCTGAAGAAGGCCAGAGCGTACAACGGCTGAAATATTGTGAGATAAATATGGCAACAAAGATGAGGACAATAGTCCGAATAATGTAAATAGTGTACATAATACCCCATCTCAGAAATATAGACAGATACTGAAAGGCCAAAAACGTTGTGATAAATATGGCAACAAAGATGAGGACAATAGTCCAAATAATGTAAATAATGTACATAATACCTCATCTCAGAAATATAGACAGATACTGAAAGGTCGAAACGTGAAAAATATGGTAACAAAGATGAGGACAATAGTCCGAATAGTGTACATAATACCTCATCTCAGAAATATAGACAGACACTAATCTTTTTTTAATTGCAATTTCTTTAAAAAATAAGAAATTACAAAATATTCTTGAGAAAGAAGAATCAAGTCCAACAATAGCAGCAACTTTTATTCTATTTGCTTTTGTTTGAAAAGGTTTATTCACCCTGAAAATATTAGACCAACCATCATGGACTTATTAAAAGACCCCTACCCACAAAAATTCATTTTTATTGAAAATATTAGATAGATAAATTAATTGCCTCCCTTTGTAAGGGTCATTATCACCGGCCCCTGTTTTAGGCTGAAAGCAGCCTATCACGGCCTCTTTTTTCCTGTGCCACCAACAAGTCAACACGGACAAACTTAGCTCCGTAAAACTTAACCAGAAGCCACATCCCAACAGTTACAGTAAAGCATCCGAAAACCGAATCCCTCTTCAACCTGAAGACGAATATATTCCGACGTTGCAACAAAAATGAGAACTTTTTTAACCGAACAAACTTTATTGAAAGTCTTCGCAAAAACCACTGTTTATTTGCAACGATTTTTAAACCCAATTTTTCTACCTTTTTAGTTTTTTTCAACCCCTTTCTTTTAAAAGCCTTTTTCTTTTTTCCACTCAAGTTTGGTGTTGTTCTGTTTTCTCTCGCCATGTCACGTCAAATGCTCTCTTTTACCCTTATTTTTTACAGAGGACAAATTATTTGTTACAGAAATTCAAAGCGTATAAAAACCCGCATATTTTTCAAAAAATAATTCAAGTTTCTTCTTTGATAGAAATATCATTCACATTTCTGTTTTATTTGAAAGTTAGCGACTTCTAAAAATCTGATAGGCAAAACAGGTTGATATTCCGATATAATATCAGAACATCAATCTGTTTTGTCGAATTTTTAATCGTCTAGGTACAATACAAATTGTCACACCATTGTATATCGGCGATATGCAATCGTGTGACAATTTTAACCTAGACTATTTTTGAGAAAGGAACAAATTCTTCTTTTACACCGGTTATAGCAATTCCTTTGTTCTGTTCGCTGTTCGTGTTCACAAACTACAAACCTCTTATTTTCAAATAATGAATCTTTTTTAATTACAATTTTGTTCGAAAATAGAAAGTTTTATTGATTACAAAATATTGTTGAACTTGAGAAAGAAATGTCAAGTCCACCAACAACAGCAACTTGATCCTGTTTTTCTAGGAAAAGGTTTTTTTTTTTTACTTCTTTTTTAAGTTACGCTCTAAAAAAGGTAAGTTCGATCGTAACATATTTTTTTCTTTGAACGTTAATAGCCAAAGGCTAATGCTGATTAAAAGAAAAATTAATTTACGTATATAGATAAAAAATTTTTTAAAGCCTTTATAAATTTAAACAAAACATGATCATTTAAAAATAAAATAGGCACCACGATGAGATTGCTGGAAAATAAGCATAAAACGATCTTTTGACGAAAACAAAATTTTATTGTCAAAAAATGTTTGTTTAATACTTCGCTAAAAAAGAGCATACCCTGATGAAAAAAGGACCCAAACTTGATTAAACAATTTTCTTATCGTCTAAATGTTTGTTATTTTTAAAAAGAAAGACCAAATTATTTTTTAAATATAAATTTTTTTTTAATCCTTTCTCTAGCACATCCGAAAATTTATCTAAAAATCTTGTTTTTTTTTGAGTGATCAAAATTGACATAAAATCAATCATGTCAGACATTTTTGACAGTTTCGTAAACAAAAGAATTTCTCCGTTTAAAAATTTTGTAAAATTCAATTTTACTTTTTTCAAAAGTTATTTTAGGAAAATTAGAAAATTTAAAGTATACTTAATGTAATTTGAAACAAAAATTACTTAATTTTTTAGTTGAAAATTTAGTTGGTAATAATTTAGTTGGTCTAAACGTGGTGATTGGATTTGGAGGTGTGAATTGATGTTTAGTCAATGTATCAACAACTAGGGCAATTTATCAGACAGAAGGGCAGAAGTGACAGTATTTTTAATTTTTAAGTGAACCAGCTTATTTAACTATAAAGTAATTCTTAAAAATTAAATACTTTCAAAAGCCTAGTATTGATTTCATTTAGGAACATTTTTAACAAAGATATGTTGAAAAAAATGTCCCTAAAATTGAATCTAAAAAAGAAAAATTAATAATTGCAATATATCTTTCACTAAAAAAAGAAAAAAATTATATTTAAAAAAATAAAAATAAAATATTTAGTAAAATACGTTAAAAAAAAAATTAAAAATTTTGAAAATGCAACGATGATAGTCGATCTGTCAGAATTTGATACACTCTCAGGAGAAACAACTCAAGCATACGTGACATTATTTCAGAATTGTGTTTCCGTATTTTCACTGGGAGGTTTTTTAATACATTTTTATCGTGTAATAAAGAATTATTGTAAAAATACAGTTTCGCAGATTGTAATAAGCTTTCAAATTTAAAATCTGTAAAAAGTAGATTTTTTAATAAGAGCATTTTCTGAGACACTTCAAATTTAATTTTAAAATATTTAACAAATTTGTCACATTTTGCATTTAAAATTAAAAAAAATAAAAAAATTCTTGTAAAAATTCATTTTTCCTCAAAAAAATATTTTGGCTTCTGATAAAAATGTCCTTAATATATATTATTCAGAAAAGCCATTAAAAGCTTTTTTAATTAAATAATGTCTTAGTTTTATTGGGTTTTGTATTTTACAATTAAGAGCTAAAGTTTGGTTAGAACAGATTTACAAAAAAAAATTGATGATTTCTATTCTTCAGTCTTCTAATAAAAACTACTGCTAATAAATTTACTGTTTGGGATTTTCAGGTTTTCATAAAATTAAGTAAGTGACGGGTAACATGTAAAAAATAATTTCATTCATTTTTCAATAAGTTCTGAAAGTTTCATTAAAATCCAACAATTATTTGATTTTTGCAAGAATTTCCAAATTAATGTGTTTTTTAATTGAAAAAAAACACAAAAAAACTAATGTGACCTTTGACCTAAAAAAAACAAAAAAAAAAAAAAACAAGATTTTCAAACAAAATTTCAAACTTAAAAAGAAAAAAAAATTTATAAAACAATCAAAAAATACTTTGGTCTTTCCTCTTATTAATAAGATAAACTTTTTCACAATAAAACTATGTTTTTAGAAAAGTTTGGGGCCCTTTTTTTCATCATGCTATGCTTTCTTTTTTTTTGTGAATTATTGAACATACATATTTTAGTTGCTTTTATGAATATGGATTATATTGTTTGAAAGCAAAAAAACTTTTGATGAAAAATCTTTACAAGAATTATTTATTTCTTAAATTATTTTATTATTTTTACATTAAAGTTGTTAAATATTCTAAAATTAATGAAAAAGGTGTACAGTTTACTCTAGGTATCTCCACTTTTTGTGCATAAATTTTCAATACCTAAGGTTGAAAATGAATTTTTAAAAATGAAAAAGTATTCTTGAAGATTTAATTTTAGCTTTAATTCAAAGCTAAAGGAATAAATTTATTATTTCCAGTAAGTAAAATATTCTGGTGTATTTCAGATAAAAATTATATAGATTGGAATGTCAAATTTACTTTCAATTTCTTAAAAGCTGCCATTTTCTTAATTTTAAGAAATTTGTAAACAAAACAAATTTATCGATTTTAAATCTCTTCCAAAACATATATTTCTGACACGTTATTTAAGTAAAATTTAAAATTAAATTTATCTGATTTGAAATAAATATTATTCGTGGCATAAAAAAGTAATATACAACCATTTGTTAATGATTGGTCCTGTTTATTTGAGGTGATGATTGATAGACGATTGAGTGACGAAACGATGACAGCTAGTATGGCTGACTAGAATTGACATAAATTTATGAAATTTGAGTGAGTGTATTTTTGGGGTTTTTAACTGCCTAGTAATTTTTACAAATGAACATATTTTCAGCAATTATTTAATATTTTATTGACTTTTATTTACCTTTTGATGTTGCTTTATGCAAAAATAAAAAAAAATCAAGATACTATAAAATTTTCTTAAATTAATTTCTCTGTAAAGAGACAAAACTCTTAGATCATGTGACCTTTTCATAATAATGTCATATTTAGCCTTTCATAGATGAAAAAAGGGAGGAAACAAATTAAGTAAAAAAAATAAAAAATTATTTTAAAAATAGAATAGTGTAACTACATTTAATCTTTTTAATTTTGGATTCATAAATTTAATTTCCACTTAATTACTATATCACATTCAGGAAATAGAATTTTACATGATTTTAAACTATTATAAATTATTATAATTAAAATTTTTAAAAAAATGAAAAAAATTCTTGTAAAAATTCATTATTCATTGGAAAAATTGGTTTCTTCAGACAGTAGTGTCTTTAATATAGCTTATTTACAAAAGCAATTAAAAGCTTTTCTAATTAAATAATGTCATAGTTTTATTGCATTCATTATTTTCAGTTAGAATAGCACAAATTTAAAAAAAAATTAAGTTATTTACATTCTCCAAGGTGTCCCACTTTTAATGAATAAAAAGAATTCAGGAAATAGAATTTTTTTTGTGAAATTTCATGAAATTAAGTGGGGGGTAACATATGAAAAAAAATTAAGTGGGGGGTAACATATGAAAAAAAACATTTTACCAAAATTTTCTAAAATAAAAATTTCAAAAATAATTTCATTCATTTGTGAATAAGTCGTGAAAATTTCATTAAAATTGGACAATTATTTGATTTTTACAAGAATTTCCAAATCAATGTGTTTTCAATGGAAAAAAGCGCAAAAAAGTCAATGTAATTATTATGCCACCCTGATGATGTAAAGAAAAGATTTTAACTAAAATTTCAAACGTGTTAGAAAGGATTAAAAACTTTAAAAAAAAATAATCAAAAAATACTTTGGTCTTTCATCTTAATAATAACAAACATTTTGGTGATAAAAGTTTGTGGCCTTTTTCATTATGCTCTGCTGTTTTCCACAAAAAAGTGGAGGTACCTAGTTTAGTTGATGGTGTTAAGTAGAACTATCTTTACAGATTTTAAATTGTAAAGCTTATTACAATCAACCAACCCCAACTAGATAAAAATCTAATACAAAATGATTTTTTGTGTCCATAAAACAGCTGTAATTCAAATGTATGGAGGACTAGAACCAGCATGAATACAATAAAACTTCATGTGATTTGTGTTGGTATATAAACATTATTTCCCATAAAATTTAATAAATGTACATAAAATTATAATATTCTATATACAGTTACAATAAAATTTAAATTTTAAATTTATCTCACTTTCAACAGTCTTACTTTGAAATTTTTTTTTATAATATTATATTTTTTCCTAAAGCATCGTAAACATAAAGGTGGAAAGCTAAGTACCAAAAAACCAAAAAAAAAATCAGATGTGGGTGGCAAACATGGTTGCCATGGCTTGTTTATCGAAATGAAGTAATTCTGAGTACTGGTTTTTGTAATCTTTTTACTAGAAGGAGTTGGATGCACAGATTTGCCACCTTGTTACTTAAAGCCTGCCTTCTGTCACTTTTCATCTATTTATTTATTTTTTTTTTTTTTTTTTGAGAGAGGGATGAATGATTGACTAGGATAGAATAGCAAAGACCAGCCATTCTCCACTTCCACTTTGGCCATGTGACACAATTATTGTACTTTATATAATAATAAATATATCAAAATTTTTTGTGAGAGGGACTTTATGAGTACAGAGTAGTTCTGCAGGTTTTTTTCTTCTCCCATTATTAATTGATCCCTGACTGAATTTTGGGTTGCAAGACTAAGCAATGTTTCACAACACTTGCTGTACTGGACCAGCTTCTGATTGACTGATGAGTTGAAAGGAATTTTCATCGGGGCTGTTGCCTTTCTCATGGAAAAAAACTAGTTATCTTCACTACTTCGTTAAAAAAAGAGTGTATACCCTGATGAAAAAGGGCCTAAACTTCATAAACATTTTGATGATCAAACTTTGTTTTTATTTAGTTTGGGGCTTTTTTTCATCATGTCATGCTGTTTTTTCAGTGAATTATTGAAGATACCTAGAAAAAACACTCAAATAAACTGCTAGCAAATCTGTTTCCCCATATTTACCTGTCAAGATATTAAGTTGTCAATAAATCAATTAACACATCAGAAAAACAAAACGTTATGGTTATGAAATGAGTGTAAACAATATTTTGTGCTATAAGTAAATATTTGTTTCAAATCAGATTAAATTATCTTTAAATTTGCTAATTTTCCTTAAATAATATTTCAGAAATTTGTATTTTTGCAAAATTTTTAAAACAGAGAATTAACTTTTCTTTACAAATTAAATTTCTTTTTAAAATATTGATGATCCATTTCACTGGAAATAAATGACTCCAAGTAATATAATTACTGTTTGAAATACACCAATTACACTTTAATAGTAAATTTTAATCCTTTAACTTTCAATTAAGTAAAAATGAAAGCTTCAAGAAAGATTTTTCATTTTAAAAAATTCATTTTACGCCTTACATATCGCGATTTTATGGAGGTACCTATAGACCCCAATTTTCCATTTCGGGTTTTAGGGAATTTCATTTTTTTTCAGTTTTCTGTATAGAATTCCATTCCCCCCCCCCCCGTTTCCATTATAGATTTCTGTTTTGCATCATATACAACAATATATAATAATCATTAAAACAATAAAAGGCAAATGAAAGATTTCATTCACTGGAATATCCACCCATCCAATAAGATGCTCCAGCTTGATAGGGTTATGTACTTCAGCCCTTAATCTAATTTGATAAGTTTCTGAGACAAACCTTGCAAAGAATTCTAGAATCCTAAATAAAAATTAAGTGAAATTTTCAAAACCTACAAAACAGTAGCACCCCAATGACATCTAGAGACAAAAAGCTACATTATTGTTTAGTCACTTTATTGAATTTATTAAATAACATTTTTTTTTTTAAAAGTCTTTGTAAACTTTGCCTTTGTGTAATGACAAACTGTCCATCATGATGTGATAGTTTTTGTCACCTCTACCACACCTTTTATTTTATTTTTTTTTATTAAATCAAGTCAACGTCATAAATCTTGGTTCCTAAATACTGTAAACTGTAGGGCGATAGTAAGTAAGGGGATGTATTAAAACATTATTGACTTTATCCTTTGATGTCTGCTGCATGTGTGATGAAAGACAAACAAGTAGGCCATTTCAGTTTGCATGGATATAAGCCCTACTTATATATAACCAATAGTTTAAGAATATTTTTTCTTTTATGTTTTTATAAAACTTACTAGTATGAATAATTTCTTTTTAATAGTTAAATGGTTTCTTTTTTATTTTTAGTTAAATGGTACATTTGAATTTAATAAATTTAAAATTGCTTTATTTTTTATTTTCATGCAAGTTTGATATCATAAAATATTTAATTACAAACAATATGTTTTTGTTCTTTTTAATTATTCTATAGTTAAAAGTTAATTATCATATTACTCTTTGAGTAGGGAAAAGTAGTCAAAGACTGATTCAGAATTATTTTTCCTTTTTTTTCCATAAAAATAATCTAACATTTGCTAAAATGGGATTTGTGTTCAATATGGCGCTGGAATCAGCAGCTCACACTCTGTGCTGGTTGATGGAATGCAAAACTACATGAAAGATTTGCATCCTTATGTGGGTTAGAATACTTCGGCAAGTGACACCACAGCGATTGCTCAGGAAGTAAAAGGATAGTCATCTTCAGATGGTGAAGACTCTGTGCATGAGGTTGTTAAACTAGATGACTCCTCAGGAGATGAGTTTGCTGAACATAGCATTCAGTCCCCTCCAGTAAACTCGTGTTTAAAGAGACCATGTGTAACCTATGTGACAGGGGGAGTGTAACGAAAGAGAAAATCACCTACCTTGAGAAAGAGTTCATGTTTTCTCAGTGGTCTGCCAAAGGAAAAATAAAATTGCTAACTTTAAAAACTTATCACTTTAATTATCAGAAGAACTATGCTAATATTCTTTTCTCCCTGACTGGTATGGTCAGTCAAAAAAATTGCTCTGTAAATAAAAGCAGTTGCTTTGATTAACAGAGGGAGAATAATTTTTGAGCTTGGTGAACGAAAGTGTTTCCTCTGTTGTGAGTGGAAGGTTGGATTTTTTTTCCCTCAATTTTCAGTATTAGTCTGTTGGGCTGTTTACAACCACTTTGCCTCTTGGACTTTTTGAATATGGATTTGCAATTGAACTTATTGTTGGCACACAAATCTTTTTTTTTATTTACCCCATTGGTTAAATACACTAACAAGATATTAGAGAAATTTTCAGTGGATTTCCTTCTCCATGCACAATAAATGGTTAGTGAGATAATGAATGGGAGTTGTCAATTAAATTATATTACGAGACTTGAATCTTCAGGAATTTGCTTTTTATTCCCACTAACATTTCATCTTTTTCTCTCAGCCAGTCTCTGGTACACAGCATTTGTTTTCATCACACACTTCAAGTTTGGCAAGCAGACATACCATTCTCTGACTGCAGTCTGTGCATGACGGCCTAAATCATCTCTGCAGCTATTGGTTGTATATCTACCTCTCCAACATTCTTGTTCTCTTGCCTGCTTTACTGGATGCCAGTGTGAGGTTACATACTTCTGCTCTGAGCTCGGCAGCTTCATTTGATAGTCAAGCATGAAGTTTCAGTTTAGCGTATATCTGGCATAATACCATACATAGTTTGAAATTCAAAGTTATCCTTTTCTAGTCTAGAACTCAGCTTCCTGATTTTGTTTTTCTATTCCTGTGCCCATTCCAACACCCACACATCCATGTCCACTGATACATGATTTAATAATAATCTATTGGCATAAATCTGCTCTAGTTTTTCATGCCACCCAAAATATATCCTATTGCATTGATTTTAAACCAATTTCATAATCCTACATACGTTTCCTTCCTACATTTTCCATGAGTTTAGTTTTTTTCTTTTTGCAGCTTGTATCTTAGTGAGTAGCTGGAAATCATGTTGAATATTCAGGAAACAAAGAATCATTCTTACACTGTGAAATTTGTAGAATAGCTGTTCACCCAAAATCCACACAGGAAAAAAAATACATGTGTTATAGTGGAACACACCTATTCTATAATTAATAGACTCTCCCACCTATAATAAGTAGGCGTAACAAGTCAGTTGCTCAGGGAGTGGGTTGGTCAGTCAGTCGATGTCGGACGACCGTGATCCGGATATTAAAGTATCAGCCACCACAACTGGATTACTGCATCATTACCTAAATCATCTCTGCAGCTATTGGTTGTATATATTCTTGTTCTCTTGCCTGCTATACTGGATGCCAGTGTGCGGTTAATTCTTCTGCTCTCAAAACTGGCCATAACGAAGGTGTCTGATATCACAAAAGAATGGGAGTTGTCAAATTATATTACGAGACTTGAATCTTCATTAATTTACTTTTTATTCCCACTAACATTTCATTTCTTCCTCTCAGCCAGTCTTTGGTAAGCAGCCCATATTTCCATCCTGCACCTCAAGTCTGGCATGCTGTAAGAGACTGACCAAATCATCTCTGGTTGTATATCCATCTATCCAACATTCTTGTTCTCTTGCTTGCTATACAAGATTAAGGTGAGAGGTCACGTTCTTCTCTGCACTCAGTGGCTTTGAGTAACGTTAAATCAATCTCGGTACTTCATTTGATGGTCAAATGTGAAATTTTAGTGTATCCTGTATAATACCATACATGGTTTTGAATTCAAAGTGTTCTTTTTCCTAGTCTAAAACTCAGTTTTTCTGTTCCATGTCACAGTCCAACACCCACACATCCACGTCCACTGATAAGAGATTTAATGATAGTCTAGTAGCAAATTAGCTCTAGTTTTAAATGCCATCCAGAATAAAATGAAATCCTATTTTTAATTTTACTTCCTGAGAATTTCAATTATACAAATGATTTCAGTCAAAATAAACTGTATGATGTGTTTGACTATTAATTTATTGGTCTTTATGCTTTCATTTGTTTGTATTCAAAAGTCTAGTTGGTGACAAATCCCTTTTAATTAACAAATATATAGTGTAATGGTGCATTAGTTATAAATTTGAACAGTTTTAAGACAATAATTAAAAATGCATTTTTTATAAACCTGTTTCATATTGGTGCAATTTTTGTAACTTTGAACACAGTTTTAAGCAAAAAAACAAAAAAAAAAACTTGAAATGTCTTACTAACCTATTTCATAACCCGATATGGTGTGTTTTCTTACTCCAGTGCAATTCAAATCTTTTTTTCTTTTTCAGTCTGCATCTTTGAGAATTCCTGAAAAAGAAGATATTCTTACACTGTGAAATTTGTGGATAAGTAGTAAACTGTAAGTCAACACAAGATATTTAACAGAACACGAATAGGAGAGAAACCATTTCCAGTGAAATCTGTGGTGTTATATTTTCCAGGAATTCAAATTGCAGAACAAACATGAACACTCACATTGGTGAGAAACGTTTCCGCTGTGAATTATGTGGAGATAGATTTTCCTTTAAATCATCACTCCCTAAACACATGTTAACACACACTGGAGAGAAACCTTTCCACTGTGAAATCTGTGGATTCAACTTTTCTCAAAATGGACATCTCAAACATCACATGTTAATACACACAGGAGAGCAACCATTCCACTGTGAAATATGTGGATATAGGTGTTCCCAAACTTCAAGTCTCAAAATACACTTATTAACACACACTGGAGAGAAACCATTCCACTGCAAAATCTGTGGATTTAAGTGTTCCCGAAATTCAAATCTCAAGAGACATTTATTAACACATACTGGAGAAAAACCATTCCATTGTGAAATCTGTGAATTTAAATGTTCCCATAAATCATCTCTCAAACAACACATGTTAACACACACTGGAGAGAAACCTTTACACTGTGAAATCTGTGGATTTAAATGTTCACATATGACAAGTCTCAGAACACACATGTTAAAACACACTGGAGAGACACCATTCCACTGTGAAATCTGTGGGTTCAAGTGTTCCCAAAATACATCTCTAAAAAGACACATGTTAACACACACTGGAGAAAAACCATTTCATTGTGAAATCTGTGGATTTAAATGTTCCCAAAGTTCATCTCTCAAATCACACATGTTAACACACACTGGAGAGAAACCATTCCATTGTGACCTCTGTGGATTTAAGTTTTCCCAAAGATCATCTCTTAAATTACACATGTTTAGACACACAAGAGAGAAATGATTCCACTGTGAAATCTGTGGATGTAAGTTTTCCTGAAATTCACATCTCAAACAGCACATGTATACACACTGGAGAGAAATCATTCTACTATGGATGTAAGTTTTCACAAAATTTATCTCTAAAAACACATTATAAAACACTGAAAAAAACATTTTTTTCATTTGAATGCTCACTCCAATAACACATGTTACCACATGGGCCAGTAACCAGTCCATTGTGGAATTTTGTGGGTTATTTTTTCACAAAATTTTTTATTTCAAATAACACACATTAGCGCCATTTAGAACTGAAAATGCCACATCTACCAGAAGATACCCCAGCAAGTCACAAAAAATGTCTGAATACATAAATTATTTTGTTAGAAATTTGGACATTTTAAGTTCTGCTATAGATTTTGCTTTTCTGTAAAATATAAACCCAATACTTATATCGAAACTATTACTTGAATGATTTAAAAAAATTCCATGAGGCCATGAAAGGTGAAATAAACACTTATAAAATGAATGATTCATTTCAATTAACTGAAAGTCTGGTTATTTACTCTTAAAAATAGCAATGAACATTACATATTTAAGTCTGTTGGCAAAGGCTCCTCAAAAAGGTCTGAAACAGATTATGAGAGTATAAGCTCCCAGAACATGATTATTGCCTGTTAGAACTTTAATGCAATTAGTTATTCAATACAATATATCTGTCCACCAAATGGATGTAAAAATGACATACTTAAATAACTTGATTGACTGCTAGGTGTCTTTGTAAGTATGATTGCCTGTAATAACATTATTTTTGTTAACTAATTATTTTTCTGTGGGCAATATGTGTATGTATGTGAACATTCACTAAGAGGAAAGATATCCCCAATGCTTGGGAACAAAAGGTCCTATGTATGTTGATGCGGCTGCATGCTGGGCAGAAAAGAGAGATGAGACTGTAGACAGGAAGTGCATCATTTTTATAGCTGCTTGACAGTTCTCTTTATGGCTTGTTTGTGAAACTGGCAAAACTATGTAGGGATAACTCTAAAAGCCCAACAGAACTGTAATTAGAATTTATCTTGCCTAAGACTTAAGCACACAATGAAAAAAATTGGGGATAATTGTTTTACAAATTTTGGTTTCTGTATTATTTTTATTATTATAATTATTTTTCATGTGATTTAATAAATTTGATTATTAATATCAGAAATTTTAAACTTTTCTAGTTTCTTTTTGCTTTTCTTCTTTGTAATAAACCACAAAGTTCATCTGCAGGAAGTAACAACATAAAATACATTATTTTCTTTTAGATTTCAGAGAAAAAAATCTACACTGAGCAGTGAATATTTATTTAAAAAACATTATTTTTACTTTTTCAGTGTAGTTTTGAAATTCATGTTGCAGTTCCTAACAAAAGTTTTTTTTATTAAATAAAGGTATTTTGGACTGTTGTCCTCATCTTTATTGCCATATTCATGACATTTCGGCTGTTGCATGCTCTGTCCTTCTTTAAGCGATTGGAATTTAGAACTGAACCCTTTATTTTGTCCACCTGCGAGATGAGGTTGATATAACCGAGAACATTATACTAGTATGAAGTGTGGTTAAAACAAAAAGGGAACGATAATTTTGAAAATGTAAGTTTTCTTCGGGATTCAAAACTTGATTTGTTAATTTGAAAGGAAAATATAATATAAACAGGGTATGGAATATGCGTACATGCAATTAGTCATTGCAGTTTGATTGGTTAGCTAAAATCTTCAGGTAACAAATATGTTACTATCAAGAATTGAGGTTAAAAGGTTAATGGACAGTGTTGAACAAAGCTTTCTGACATCTATTTCTGAAGAAAACAAAGGCAGGAAGAGAAAAAAAAAAGGAAGAAATAGAGAGAAATACTATGCTGAGAACTACCAGGCAAAGCCAGTTGATTTTACTATGAAATTCTTAACCATGCAAAACCAGAATCTCTACTGCATATTGGTTAATGGGGATGATGAAGAATCTAATATTGTAAAAATATTTTCCAACAGGTGTGAATGCCTTCTCCTCAATACGCTCTACCCTTCTCCAGAAAAATGTTAATTTTTATATAAACAGCTAATAGCAGTTGTCAAAAAGAGAGTTATCAGGGGAGGAGTAGAGATTAGTTTCATCAAGAACAGAACTGTAGCTGCTTAACTCAGCTCGAAGAACAACTATTTTTGAGCAAGGAATAAATTGGTCTTTCACACCTGTTACTGTAATTCCAATCTTTGCTGTTTGTGTTCAGAAACTACTATTTTCAAATAATTAATCTTTTAATTGCAATTTTTTTTTAAAATAGGAAGTTTTATTGATTAAAAAATATTGTTGAGCTTGAGCAAGAAATATCAAGTCCAACATCAACTTAATCCTTTTTTGTAAGAAAAGAAAAAGTAAGTCTCATTAAAAAGAAGTATTTTAAATAATTTAAATGTTTTCTTTGAAAGACATGTTCCTCTAACTTTACTTAAAGTCTCAAAATCGTAATAATTGCTAAATTTTGTTAAGAAATATTTAAAAAATGCTTTTTTAAAACATCGATTACTTGCCTTTGTCATTTGTGTTGACATTTCTACAGAATTGTTTCAGTTTGTAAGTATGGTGGCCCATAATAATAAAAATATTTAAAAAATTTTTTTTTTTTAAAACAGCGATTATTCACCTCCATTATTCATGTTGACATTTCTACAAAATTGTCTGTAAGTATGGTGGCCCATAATAATAAAAATATTTAAAAAAATGTTTTTTTAAAACACCGATTGCTCGGCTCCATTTTTCATGTTGACATTTCTACAGAATTGCTTCCATTTGTAACTATGGTGACCCATAATAAAAACAATATTTCATTTATTAAAACCATTATTTTTATGTTAATTCTCAGTTTTATATTTATTTTTGCTTGTTGATCATCAATTTTTTTTTTTTTTTTTAAATAAAACAATTATTTTGAAAACATTAATTACTGAACACGTTCTATAACATGAAATGTGGATTATAAATTATAAAAATATAAACTATTATATAATTAAATATTATTAAATTATTATTATAATTATAGATTATAAATGATAAAAAATGCAAAAAATCTCAAATACTAGTTTTTGTCTCAAATCAGGAATTATTTTTTTTTTTTTAAATGATTATAATATTTAAATAGGTACCTTCACTTTTGACAAAACAGCATAGCATGATGAAAAAAGCCCCAGACATAATAAAAACAAAAGTTTATTGGCAAAGACCAAAGTGTGGTGATATTCAGATTATCACTCAACCAAGACAAAACTATTTCGGCATCAACAACAATGAAGATGTTAGAGAACATCAAATGAGAAGGCATTTAATAAGGTGAGAAGGCATTTAACAGTGAGGAAGGCTACCAAAAATTCCAACATGGGCAAAGTTTTAGTCATTATGGGGTCCACCTTGCCTTTTGCAAATATCAGTACTGATGTCCCATCTTGTATTACATATAGACAATGGATCCCTATACCGTTTTGGCAGCATCACAAAAAATTGCCATATTGGTAATCTCCATGTTGAGGGCACATCTAGGAAAGCAGAAAGAACTTAGTTTAGTCAGATCCCCTCTAATGCAGCCCAACATTTCACATAATCACCAAGAATTGATTTATTCCATCCCAATCTCCATAATAAGAACTCTACTCATAATAGTTAAAGGGACACACAAAAATAAAGGGGTTAAAATTGTGCAAGGCTTCAGAGAGGATATGATCCCTATTTGTGCATATTCTGGGATTATTCTCATAATGAGAAAGTTGAATACTGTCCTTGTCAGGACTCTATATTTATACCCTATGACCTTTTCTTTAACTTACCCTATGACCTTTTCTCTAACACACCCATGCTTTACCAGATAGCCATCATCCTTCATTTTTTTTTTTTTAGTTCAGTACATTTTTGTATTACAAGATCTGTGAGCAAAATTTCCTGCACTCACTGATTCATAAGGACTAATTGCTTTTCACAAGATTGGCCATGTAAAAAATTGTTTAACAGCATATGTGTGTATGCATCAACAGGGAACTGAGCAGCATGATGTTTCAAAACATAATTTAAAATGAATAGGGATGCATTAGACCCAAATATGAGAGAGAGGTATAATGAAAACAAAGTTATCATACTCCTTCAGAAAAAAAAAAAAAGCAAAACTAATTTTTATCTTCTTCAGAGGATAGTTTTATCATGAGGAATGAATTTTTTGATGTTCTCCCAAAAACGTAGAGTTTAGTGAAAAGTGACAAAGGCAATTTAAGTATGTAGCCCCTTAGGTTAATCCCAGGATATGCTGCTTCATTCAAAGAAATGAAGCCATTAATTTTCAAAGAACTGTTAAACAGACCTGATCTTGGTTGTTAACTGATCTTCATTTTTGAAAATAGGTTGGCTTGTAATCCATACATAATTATTTTTAGTCAGTAGGAGCCACATTAATTCATTCTATAATCCCCTCCTTCTCCTGCTTATAAAATACCTGACAATATTTCTCGCATTTCTCTAAATTCTTGATAATTCTGTCAAGAATGTCAAGAGCTACAGCATTATTAGAAAAGACCAGAGAAATGTTATCCTTTTTCCATGGGTTACTTAACAGTAAAATCCTTCTTTAGCAACAACAGACTCCTTCAAGGCATTCATACATTCAATGTCTGATTGAGAGAGAGTTTCTTCAGTAGACAACTCCAAAGATTCAATACTGAATATCTTTTTGAGGCCCCAATTCACCATGCTCTCAGAAAAATGGTCCTTGTAGTGATCAAAATAAGTAGGTTTAGGGTCAAGTACACTATTGAAACAGGACAAAGGGGAAATTTGGACATTACTATCTTAATGTGGTTTTCTTTCTTTTTATCACCCGATTTAACAGGAGACACCTGCTGGCAGTAAAAAAAAAACAAACAAAAACTGTAGCATATTTCTAAAGAGAAACCATTTTATTAATTTTAGGGTTTCTAAATATTGAATCAAGTCTACCCCCACTAGACGTCCTTTTACCACATCAATATCTCCCAAATCTGTAGCTAACTTAAACTTACCTTTTTTAAATTTTCTATCACCTGAATAAAGTGGACAATTTCAAATGAGAGATCTAAGATGGAATCAAGCAAAACAGGTCCAGCACGGGGAATTATTAGGTTGGTGCAAAAATAATGACGTAATAATGTCGTTTTTTGACGTTACGTCAAAAAACGACATTATTACGTCATTATTTTTGCACCAACCTAATATATTCAGGATAAAATGCGCTAACGTGCCACTTTGAATCACAATATTTACATTCAAAGAGAAACCTTAAATCCTTTCACTACTACCTCGAGTACATAACTTGAGCTTTAAGCTCCTATTTACTCTAGCCTCGTGGGTATCATACTTGGGACAAAAATTATTCACATGGCCATTTGCATTGAAAAAGTTACAATACTTTGGTGTTTACTATGCACTGCTGTGTGGAAATATTCGAATGTGGACTATTTTCTGTTAGACTTGGGAGTATAATATGGGACTTATTTTACCAGCAATACATTTAAAAAAAAAATATTACCAGCATTAAATAACCTATTGAGGTATTGATCTCTATCTACAAAAGGCAGGATGTGTGTGTGTGTGTAACGAATGCATGGCTGCAATTTTTGATGGATTTGCACCAAAATTTACATGCACATGCTCCAAGTTAGCAGGAAGGCCAAGACTGACTTTGCATTTCCCAACTCCCATCGATAGTGGAAATAAACGATTTTTTCATGCTTCTACGGCAGTTTTCATGTAGTTTGCGGCCATTTTGTACTGGCTAGAATGAGAGCTTATAGCTGGCTGCCACGAATAAGCAAGAAGATTCTATTGGCCAGCGTGAGAGCCAACAGCTGACTGACACGAATATTAACTAGCATGCTAAAAAAAATCGATTGCAGCATTCATCACAAGTGGGAAAAATTTAGATCTGCATGGCACTTTACTCCAATTGGCTCATTCGCTTGTTTAAACTCAATGTTGATTCTGATTCTGCAGAACTGGGTTGGGTGTGAAAAAGTATTTGTTGTTAACATTCTTTTTTCATTCGGTTTTTCCAGTTACGAGTCCTTTTTTAAAGCTGATCGTTTTGTGTTCATTTTGTTTAGTTCTTTTTTCATAACAGATTTAATGTTTAGTATAGAGCTTAGAAAAAATTTGCAGTGTGAGATAAGCAAGAAGTAAGGCATGTAGCAACATCAGCACGGCAAAGGGCACTCCTTTAAAGGCAAGGAAGGGCAAAAATATTTTAAATGATAGCGATTGCTGCATGAGTCATACGATTTTTGAATCAAGCACGGTCAACGCTGCTAGTATTCCATAAAATGAAACAAACCAAACTGAAAATGTAAAATTATTCAATTTTTATATTATTTTACATTTTTTTTTTATTAATTATGTAATACACTTTTATTATTTTATTTACTCATAATCCTCTACCAATAGAAATTTTTAAAAATTGCTATGTAAATGATTGATACACTTTCATGAGCATTTTGTGACCCTAAAAAGTGCCATTTTCATGTAACTTATTTTTTCCACTATTTGCCCATAGATGGGGGACTCTAACTGGTCAGGGCAGATCTGGAAACAACAGCAATTAAGAGGTTGTTCCACACTTCTCAAAAACTTCAAGCTGATGCTTGGCGTCATTGCTGCTGAATGTAGTTTGTCTGAAAAAGGGCCATGCAGATTTGAAATGACGTCCTTTACTGTCTGCATGGTGTTAATTGGATTCTTTTTTGTTCTTAAATTGGTGTAAAAGTTACTCACCCAAGGGCCTGGATAGCATCCTTTTCTATGATTCCCAGCACTTACAATCACACAATAGCTGCAGTTTCCTTAAGTAAAATTTGTAAACAGAATTGTTTTGTTGGTTCCAGAAAGTCCAAGGACAAAATTTTTGACTTTGTCCAAAAGAAAATATAAACTCCACCCAGGTGGAAAATAATGAGCAGTTGGTTCCCTTGGAATATTGTTGGAAAAAGGACTTCATTGTATTTACTTATCCTAATTTGTCAATATATCTTAGTGAATTCATGGCTACAGTAATCCTTCATGCTAGACACTTACTATCATTTATGGCTGTGCTTTCACATTGTTGGAGCACTTTCCTTATTTTATTTGAAACTGCTTCTTAAGGATGTAAACAACAGTTTAGTTCAGTTATATTTAAGTTCCAGTCTTTTTCCAGTAAAAACAAAGTTAAATGGTTGATGGGAGCTCAATCTGTCAATCTGTATTTTATTTTTCATAGAATCTTTTTGGAACTGTCAGCAACACTTATGCCACTAGATGATATGCATATTTTAGCCAGGTTGCTGATGCATTCAGAAATATGCTGTTTATAGTCTTGTACTGTCCTTCCTGGAAGACGTTCTAGCAATACAAAATGAAAGGATGTTGGAATCAACATGAATTCCATTGTTATAATTTTCCTAAGACCAAATCTTTTGATTCATATTACACAAATTTCCACCACTGGCTGGATGTGAACACTCCAAAACCCAAAACTGAACTAAAAATTCCATCAAGTGTGCATTGGCTCTGCACATAGCTTCCATTTTACTTACACATTCAAAGAAAAATACAATTCAGAATTTCCACCCAATAGCACCATCTCCCACTTAAAGAAACAAAATAAAAATTGTAGATAATCTGAGCCTGAAAAAAGGACATAAATGCTCATCAAAGGGACATCTTTGGCAGTCGGACAGCACAACAGCCAGGATTCACAACGCTCGTTGGAACATGACCTCCCATCTCCAAAGACAACTCAGCAAAGTCCGTTGCCAGAATAAGTCACAACTCAACCTCCCTCTCCTACTGCACGCCTCTGCGGACGACTTTTCAATTCTACTTATCTCTTTCTTTCAACGAGAGACATTTAGACCAATTTACCATTTGTTGTATTTTTACATTAATACAATTGTTTATTTCTTAAACCTCCATTGTTTCTTCTTTGTTCTGCCATCAAATGCTTAATTATAACACCATCATGTGTTGTTGCATCAAATATTAAAGTGAAACTTTCTGCATTCAAAATTGCATTAATCTTTTTTAAATCCCCCTCCAAAAAACCAAGTTCTCCCACCATTCAGTAAATTGTAGTTGTCAAACTTATGTTAGCAGAAACTTTCTGTAAATTGAGAGTTTTCGCAATGAATCCCAACAGTTTAGGAACATTTGATGCACAGATCCCCACTCAAAATCAAGATTCCTTACAGTGAGTTTTTCATGGGGCTTTTTTTTTTAAATTTCTTTGTTTTCTCATTTTGTGGTTCAGAAATTGTATTGTTTGTTTTCTTTTTACCAGTTTTGTACTTGATTATTTCATTTTAAGTGTGTTTGAAAGTCGTTTGGCAGTTGTGTTTTGTTTTTAGAAATTCCTGGTGTGTCTTTTGAAATGAGCCACATTTTTATTTAAAAGTTTTTAAAATGGTTTTCAACATATCTACTTCTGTATATTCTACAAAGTTTCACTACTATAAGACAATTTAAGTGGAGGAAATCTATTTTTAGCATTCTCCAAGGGACTATATTTGTTATTTTCTATACTGACCTATTTACAGAGAATTATTTCAAAATATGGCCACACAGAATTGGATGCCCACTTTCAATTATGCCGTTTCTTTTCTTAAAGACAATAATGCTCTGAAAATTTATTAATCACTGAAAATTCTTCTTTTTCTTTTGACAATAGTCTCCTGAATATATCATATTCATAAAAGCGCTTATAAGATTTTCTAATAAAATAATATCTTAGTTTTATTGGCATTTTGTATTTTAGGATTTAGAGCAGATTTTCAGCAAGTGGGATCTTGATTTACAAAGAAAAAACAGATTAAAACAAGGACATTATTTAATTAGAAAAGTTTTTAATTGGTTTTGGGAATAAACAATTGTGGACAATATTGTCTTACAAGAATCTTTTTCAATGAATAATGAATTTTTACAAGAATTGTTTCCCTTTTTAAAAATTTAAATTATAATAAAATTTTAAAACTTTTAATATTCTATGTTAATTTGTGATTAAGTAAAAAGTATATTTACGAATTATAAATGGAAAAGCTTGCTACAAATCAGAAATGTTACTTGAGAAAAAATTAAAAGATTCCTGGTCTATAACTGAGTTTGCTAATTTTGTTTTTTTATTCCATTACCCATTCTAATACTCACACATTTGTTCTCTCTAAAGTCTCAATGAATGTCTTGATTTCTGGAAATCCACTTTTATGGTTCCAATCTTTCAGAACTCATTTGAACCATTTGATCTTTACAATTAGGCTATTACCATTCTACCATTTGTTCTCTCTAAAGTCTCAATGAATGTCTTGATTTCTGGAAATCCACTTTTATGGTTCCAATCTTTCAGAACTCATTTGAACCATTTGATCTTTACAATTAGGCTATTACCCTTCTACCTCTTTTGGTAAAGTAGTAAAAGTTCTTATTAACCCTGAATTGTTTAAGCATGTCACCTCACATGGTCTTTCATGCAAGCAATATGACTTTCACTCTCTACGTCAACAGTTACTACTGAAAGAGTCTATCAAGCTTAAGGTAAGAATAGTAAAGATCAAACCGTGTCTTTATCACGGAGGCAGTTGATAGGGTTTGATCTGTTGGTTTTCTTCACATCTTGTCTTTTTCTTTTTTGAAAACTCACTACAGACCAAAAGTACTGCCTGGGACAGACTGCTCCACCAATATAGCTACGCCAGTGCTTATGACTAATGCCAACATTATATGAAAAAAATTTCTTGTAATTTCATATGAATTAAATGAGTTGAATGTAATGGATTTAAAAAACATTCCTCAGATTTTTTAAAATAGAAATTATTTTAAAATAATTTCATTCCATTCCAAATAAACAAAAGAAAAAGGTTTCCAAATCAAAATTTCTAGGGTTCCAAAAAGACTAAAATATTTAGTTAATTCCTAAAGTCTAAACAAATGACTTGCTTTCTGGAAATCCACTTCTATGGTTCCAGTCATTCAGAACTCATTTCAACCATTTGATCCTTTAATAAGGCTATTACCCTTCTACCTCTTTTGGTAAAGTAGTAAAAGCTCTTATTAACTCTGAATTGTTTAAGCATCTCACTTCTCAGGGTTTTTCATGCAAGCAATATGACTTTCACTCTCTCAGTCAACTGTTGACAAGGTTACAGTTACTGTTGAAAGAATTTATTTTGCTTTAGGTAAGAATAGTAATGCTTGGACTCTGGCTTTGTATATCTCGAAGGCATTTCACAAGATTTGACATATTGATCTTCTTCACACATTGAAAATTTTTAGGTGAAGGGAGAACAATAGAAACTCATTGTGTTACTGGCCCTAAGAACCTGCTGGTATTTTTTTTTTTTAATGGACTGTGATTGGACAGTTCAAAGGTGAACCACCCCCTTTGAAGAAGGGAGAACTGTTACTGGACCTTAGCAAGCAGTTGGAGGCGATACTGCTTAGGAATAAGAGGTTTGTTTCTCTCTCCTTGCTGAAAAGGAAGTCAGCGTTTACCCATAAGTAAAGGATACATGGGTAACAAAGTTGCTGAAAGCAAGTTTCCTTTTAAGTCTTCAGAGAAAGTTTAAAAAGAAATCCTCTCAAGGTAGCCCCAAAAAAGAAAGAACTGAGAAGTGGTGTTTGGGGCTAAAAGCATTTATGAAGAAGAAGGAGGAGGAGGAGCAAACACGTTTGGTTATATAAAGTGTATTACCGCGTGTTTTTAGTAAGTTTCCCCTTCCAAGGCAGTAAAAGATAAAAAAAGAAAGAAGGGAGATTGGTCATCAATGAAAAGAGAACTTTGTCTACATAAGAAAAATGAAAAAAGAACCCTTGAACTTTGAAAAGACAGAAAGTGTACTATAGAACAAAATCTCTCCTTTTTTGTTATCATTGACTCAGCAGGTGGGCTTTTTTTGTTTGTTTTTTTGTGCATTGTAATTTTTAAAGTTTTTTTTCTGGTATATGTTTTACATTGTGTAAGTCAGAGAATAGGTTATCCTATTCTCAGCAAAAAAGGGGCAAATTTTTGCAAGGACCCTTGTTTAGCTAGTTAAAAATAAATACCCTGACTGGGAATGACTGCTAAAAATGATGTTTGCCAGAGTATTTGAGACATGGATTTCATGAAATAGGAGCAGATTTTTATTAGTTACACTTAACTAGGAATAAATGCTAAAAACCTCCCCTCCCCAAATTTATAGACAAATCCTATGCCGGGATTTCTCCCTAACCAATAAAAATGAACAATTCTCAATATTATCTCCAACTTTTGTTCTTTCTTGCCTAGAAGTCAGAACAGTATAACCACTGTACTGTATCCCTTTTGCATGTGAACACTATTCCTAAATTATTGTCTCATAGGTGCTTTGCTTTTAACATGCATTATATACATAGTCGTGTATTATTTTTCTGTTTTTTCTTCTCACTTATTGTTTTTTGAGAATTTTGTTAACTATCACCAAAATTCACTCCAAAGAAAAAAAAAACAAACAAACCAAAAACACAGGTTTACTTCCACTTCATAAAGGTTTCTATAGTGAGATTTTCATTTGGTTGGAAAAATAGAAATTCAGCGTCAGGATCTTTTGGCTCCTTCTTCCCCCCACCCCATAGAATCACCACTGCACTAGAGACCTTAGATCATAGCTCTTCACTTGGTCTTACATCAAATTGCTGTTTATTTTTGTTCTTTCTTGCCTAGAAGTCAGAACAGTATAACCACTGTACTGTATCCCTTTTGCATGTGAACACTATTCCTAATTTGTGAACCTTTTGTTTTATTATTGTCTCATAGGTGCTTTGCTTTTAACGTGCATTATATACAATAGTCTTGTATTATTTTGCTGTTGGGCACTTCAACATGGTGTAATGGTTAATAAGCTTATCTCGCTAGAACAATTACGACTGAGTAGTGAGTTCGATCCTCACTGGGTGCCTCTTCCTTTGGCCTTGTGCCACATCTAAGCTATGCTTGAAAAATCATTGTATTATTTGCTGTTTTTTTTCTTCTCACTTATTGTTTTTTGATAATTTTGTTAACTATCACCAATTTTCCCAAAATTCACCCCAAAGAAAAAAACAAAAACAAAAACAAAACAAAAAAAAAACACAGGTTTACTTCCACTTCATAAAGGTTTCTATTGTGAGATTTCAGGTGTTATATTTGGTTGGAATTCTCTACTGAATAATATATACCCGCGTGAGTGTTTCACTTCCGATGTTTTGCACAATATTTTCTTTTAATATGAATCGAAAATGGTATAAAGTAGTCCATGGGCAATAGATGCACCCATGTAAGTACTGGACAATGAATTTTATGAAACTAATAATTTATCTTATTGCTACTCATCAAAAACTGTATCGAAAATACATTATTTCTTTACATGAATAAATAAATGTACATGTGTGAGTAGTATGATTACTTCAGATCGTGTGAAATTTGTTATCTCCCTTTGTTTGGGATTGAACAGTGCTTGTACCGTTTGGGTGCGATAATTCCCGGAGGAAATTTCTTTTTGGGGCTGGCTCCGAACCCATGTCTACATCGACCAATGGGAGCCCGTCTTAGTTTTTTGAACTCTGCATCTGCGAAAAAGAACCGTTTGACAGTCTCTTTTATCACGACCACCTTGAAGAACGGACATTGGCTTGTCTTTCTGCTGAATTTATTGCAGTGTCTGAATATTGACTAAAGGTTGATACACCTGAAAAAAGAAGATATTTCTCATCTCAGCTTAAGAAAAGACCCAGAAAATATTGTGAAAGGCATTTTCCAGAGAATTCTCGAAATTCTTGGTTAGGCTTTGTTTTTAGTCATCATATTTCTGCTGATGCCAGAATTTCTACATGCAATTTTACGTTTGTTCAGCGGAACGTGGGAAGAGTAGCACCCCTTTTCTTCTTTTAGAAGTCCTTTAATAATATCTAGTTTCTGCCAGAGAAATTAGATTATTTGACTGGAAGCCTCTTTTTCTACAGGGAACTTTTTTCCTCCACATTCTTTTAACTTTAAAGTTTCTTTGCAAGAACTTTGCCATATATCGTGTTTTTGCTACATGACTTTTAAAACAACATCTTTTGCTTCCCAAAAGCATGAACTCTGCTCATGAAATTGAAAATGGCAGTAGTCCTTGTAAATCCACGGGCAATAGATGCACACGCATAAGTACTGCACAATGAATTTTATGAAACTAATAATTTATCTTATTGGACTCATCAAAAAGGGTATCAAATTCTGTTTTATCCCCTCTTTTTTTCTTTCTTGAATTCTGAACACTAACCACTTGACTGTATCCCTTTTGCATATGAATAGGATTTCTACTTTGTTAATGTTTTGCTTTATTACTCTCATAGTTGATTTGTTTTGACGCCCATTATATGCGGATATTGTCTGGTATTATTTTGCACTGTTTTTAATATGAATTGAAAATGGCATTAAGTAGTACATGGACAATAGACGCACAGACGTAAATACTGGACAATGAATTTTATAAAACTAATTATTAATTGTACTGTTACTCATCGAAAAGCAAGATGTTTCAGAACAATTATCTATCTGATCTTCCATAAAAAATAAGTTCTTTAAACGATTTCTGATGTGAAAATCTGATGAAAAATTGTTTTTCTTATTTTTCACACATATTTTTACTTAAGATCTCTTTCATCATCAACAAATGGAAGAATTTCAAAATCATACTGAAATATTACTAGTAAGCTTTTGAAAAATTCATCTTCCTTGTCGATCATTTTTTGCCGTCAAATCCGGTAGAAAATAATGCACTTTATGAAATGTCTTAGCACCAAATTACAACAAAAATTATTAAATTTGTCTATTCGGAGATTTCAAGATTTCATTTGTTGAATTTGGTTGGCAAACTCAACTGAATAATATGCACTCATGTGAATGAATTGATGTGTTATACAATACTTAAAAGAAAAAAACCCTAAAAAAACTGAAAATGACATGGCTTTGTTGTAAATCCTGTAGGGGACCCCTTGGAGAGGGTGTGATGTAATATGGCCTGTGCATCCAAATATTGATAGTCACAGGAGGCCCACCAACATTTTAAAAATAAAATGTGAATCTGACAGGTCAACAAAACAACAAACTAAAATTAATAGAAAATTTATTTACATTATATACAAAAGTAAATGTAGTAGCCTGAAGAAACAATGACTCAAGTAATGGTGGCCGAATTAAGTAAATTGACAGACACTGACCAATTAAAAGAACCTATAATAATATAGCTGTAACTAAGTTCAGGTAAGTTAAATTGGCATGATAAAACACAGTTTGAAAGTTCAGTTTAAATGTCTGGTGAAAGCATTGAGTAGTCGCTGGTTAAGTCAGTATTTAACTGAAGTATATGGAATAGATTGGGCCATATAGCCAAAAAGAAAGTAAGTACAATTTAAATATCCAGTGCTGTCATTGATGAAGTCCAACGATGAACCTTTCGTAGTATTTAAGCCAAGTGTACAGAATAGGTTGGTTGAATTCTGGATGACAAAGATGCAACTTTGTAAACCAAGTGAGTTTCGTTAACAGGAATCACCAAAAGTTGATAGATCGAGAGCCCCTCTCTGCGGCTGCTCGGTCTCACGTTGACTGCTGACCTGAGATGGAACAAATACATTGAGTCAATTGCTTCGTCCACCGCGAGGAAAATTGGCTCCCTGTGCCGCGCCAGGAAATTTTTCTCCCCAGAATCGATCCTCCAGATCTACAAATCAACAATTCGCCCTTGCATGGAGTATTGCTGCCATATATGGTCTGGAGCCCCTTCTGTTTGCCTTGGGGTTCTTGATAAGATCCAGAGGCGGATATGCAATATAATCGGCCCTAATCTGGCATCTCGGCTACAGACACTGTCTCACAGACATGCCGTCGCCTCTCACTGTTTTACAAATACTTTCATGGCAATTGCTCCGAGGAGCTGCATTCGCTGGTTCCCAGACTTCATGAGTTCAAGCGCCCAACGAGGCTGGCATCCCACTCTCACCCCTTCATTGTCAAAACTCCTAAATGTAGCTGTCTCTTCTACTCCAATAGCTTCATGTCTCGCACCTCTCGCCTGTGGAACTCCCTTCCCTATTCTAGTTTCCCTGTGAGCTATATAATCTCCAGCTATTCAAATGTAATGTCAATCGACATCTCCAGTTGCCTCGATCTATCCACTATCCTTCTCCTCATCCTTTCTTCTAACACTCCTATCTGATCTTGTTCTAAATTTTCCCTAACCCCTTGCGTCATAGTGGCTTCCCGCCTTGCTTGGGGTGAAACACTTAAAAAAAAAAAAAAAAATGAGTTGAAGCTGAGGCTGAAAAAGCTGTGCTGACCGGTGGCAGGTGTTGATGAAATTCATAATGAAGCACCGAAAAAATATTAACCAATGTTACGTCAATATCTGGGTATTGCTACGTACTTAGTGTTTAAAGAAAATAAATCCACAGTTACTAGAAAAAAGTATAAAAAGTAGCAAAATGTCTCCGAAGAGTATTTCCATTCAGTTAGTAATACTCCAACAGCTAAAGAGAAATTAGGTTGATTATAAATCTAAGTAGACTTGCTATATTGAATTGAAGGGAGTGTGGGTAACGCAATGTAGAAAAGGCCAAGAAAGAAATATTGTGTCGGCCATGATTACATGATCAGATTAGTGAAGGGCTACAATAATTGTTAGAAAATAGATGCAGACAT
This sequence comes from Acanthosepion lycidas, assembly GCA_963932145.1. Lineage (NCBI taxonomy): Eukaryota > Metazoa > Mollusca > Cephalopoda > Sepiida > Sepiidae > Acanthosepion > Acanthosepion lycidas. Next base: position 66,630,607 of record OZ010614.1, read on the forward strand.
GCAAATATTGGACAAAGAATATTTATGAAACTAATTATTTCAATTATTTCATTATTTCAATTATTACTACTAATTTAAAAGAGGGATATTTCAGAACTGTTGCACATTTTGATTTGAAACAAAGTGGTCTCTTACCATCAACAAATGGAATTACAAAATCACATTGAATATCACAAGTAAATATTTGAAAAATCCATCTTCCTTATAGATCTTACTATCAAATATGAAAGAAAATAAAGCTTTTTATTAAAGCACCAATATACAACAAAAATTATTTTTTTGAATTATTTTTGTAATGGAAAGCTTTCAAGATTTGCTTCTTTGATATTGCAAAAACATTTTACTACAAAATTATTTTTTATAAAATTATACAGATATCTGTTTATATTTCTGAGATGAGGTATTATTTACATTATTTGGACTATTGTCGCCATATTTATTACGTTTCGGCCATTGTACGTTCCGGCCTTCTTCAGGTGGTTGGAATGTCGAACTGAACCCTTTATTTCGCTCACTGGAGTAGACTGTTCTAGTTCCACGTGCCACAGTGGATAAAGGCATTGGTTAGATCCAGTGACAGAGAGTGTGAGTTCAATACCCGATTAAGGCAGTGGAGAACTTTCAGAGGGAAATTAACAGGAGATAAGTGACATCCATTAAACATGGTATGTGGAACTGGAACAGTCTACTCCAGTGAGCGAAATAAAGGGTTCAGTTCGACATTCCAACCACCTGAAGAAGGCCAGAGCAATGGCGACAAAGATGAGGACATTAGTCCGAATAATGTAAATAATTATATAGATATAGAATTATTTTTGTAAGGTTTCAGGTCAAAATTGTCAGAGATAATCAGCAATGAATTTTTGCAAGAAATGTTTTAAATTCTTTTAAAATTTTAATTCTAATAACTTATAATATTATAAATCATTTAAAACTCTTCTAATTTAACATTAAATTTGCTAATTTCCCTCAAATAACGTCATAAATATATATTTTATTTTTAGATTTTTAAAACAGAGAATTAAATTTTGTTTACATATGTGTCAAGCAAAAAAAAAAAAAATTGGTTCCAATATAATTTCTGTTTGAAATACACCAATGTATTTTAATAACTGGAAATAGCAAATTTAATCATTTACCTTTAAATTAAAGTTAAAATGAAAGTTTCAAGAATGCTTTTTCATTTTTAAAAATAATATTAAATCTTAGGTATCGAAAATTAGTAGAGGTACCTAGATTAAAAAATATATAGAAATTGTAGTGGGGGCTAATTTTCCATCCAACAGACATCAAAAGATAAATTTAGTAATGTTTTAATACATTGATGTATCTAACATCTAATAATTTTAGATGGAAGAATTTTCCTTTTTATTTTTTCCTTAAATCAATTTAAAGTTTGTTATATTCTGTTTTTTTCCCCTGTTCTCAGTATGGATTTCTGCTTTTGCTTCATTATAATATTTAGTGAGAAAGTGTTACAATATATGTTATTAGAATTAGAAAATAAAGGAAAATAAAAAATTTTACTCACTGTAATCTCCACCCATTCGATAAGTTGCTCCAGCTTGATAGGGTTTGTACCTCATACTCCAGCCCTTAATCTAACTCAATAAGTTTCTGGGACAACCTTTGCAAAGAATGCTATAATCCTAAATCAGAACCAAGTCAAAGTGGCAAACCCCTCCCTTAAAAAAATGGCAAAAAAAACAGAAAAGTAGCACCACAAAGTCATCTAGAGACAAAAAGCTATATTATCGTTTGGTCACTTTAAATTGAAATTATTAAATAAAATTTTTGAAAAAATTTGGCTTTTGGAAATGACAAACTGTTCATTACCATCTGATAAGAAAACAAAAGGACAAAATTTTGACTCTTCCGACAACCATTTTTTTGTTTTAATGAAATCAAGGAAACTTTGTAGAACTTTGTTCCTAAATATTGTGAAAATGGAAAAAAAAAAAAAAAAAAAACTTAAAACAGATTTAAGGAAAATTTGAAAAGGAAAATTCTTCCATCTAAAATTTTAGATGCTAATAATTCAATGTATAAAATAAAGTTGAACTGTAGCTGCCAAAAAAGTAAAAACTGTTATTTTTGTTTAAAAGGAAGTCATAAATCATTTAAAATGTTCATTTTGATGGAGGAAAAATATATAATTAGTTTCAGGGTAATTTTGAAAAATTTGTTCAGGAATCTTATGAAGAGATATTTTTTCAGTTCCCAATGGATTTGTCTATATATTTAATATAAACATGAGGTAATACAAAAAAGAATTTCTCAGAATTTACATTAGATGATTTGTGGGAGGGTGGCAAATATAAAAAAAATATGTATATAATTGTTGTTGTGATTCTGTGGTGATTTGTAGTAAGAAATTTTTGTAGACTTCATAAGTTTTAAGTACTTTGGTTTTATACTCTTACTTACGAAGACACTTGCTGATGAAATGTTAGAAAATTACCAATAAATTTTAAATAGTTATTGCATTTATTTTCTGATAATGTCATGTATGGATGCTCGTATTTACAAAAAAAAAGTGGCACATTTATACACAAAGAAAATCTTCAAAATTCTTTTTAAATAATGTACTCGCTGACACAGTGTGTGCTGAATAACAATATCACCTTACTGATGCAATATGTAATTTTAAAAGATTTAAAATTTCATAAGTATTAAAATTAAAATTTTTCAAAAATGGACACAAGTGTAAAATTTCATTCTTTGCCAAAAAGATTTCACCGTGAAAAGACACTCAAATTTCCTAGATTAATTAATTGTCCCCAACTGTGATGCAAGAAAAACAAAATTTTAATAAAAAAACTAATTTAATTTTAATACTAATAGTTAAAAAATTGTTTAGTCTTTCATCTTAATAGTAGATTTTGATGTTAAAACTTTGTTATTATTAAGTTTGGATCATTTTTTTCATCATGTGTACTCATTTTTTAGCATTCCACATGCCCTGCCTTTTCTGGATATCTTAGCATCAGTTACTTTCCCTGTGGATAAAATCATTGGTTGAGTAATCCAAAAAGTGACTTAACTGAAAGAGTTGGGAGTTCAATACCTGATCACAGTATTAGGAACAAAAGACATTTATTAAGCTTGGATCATTTTTTTCATCATGTGTACTCATTTTTTAGCATTCCACGTGCCCTGCCTTTTCTGGATATCTTAGCATCAGTTACTTTCCCTGTGAATAAAATCATTGGTTGAGTAATCCAAAAAGTGACTTAACTGAAAGAGTTGGGAGTTCAATACCTGGTCACAGTATTAGGAACAAAAGACATTTATTAAGCTTGGATCATTTTTTTCATCATGTGTACTCATTTTTTAGCATTCCACGTGCCCTGCCTTTTCTGGATATCTTAGCATCAGTTACTTTCCCTGTGGATAAAATCATTGGTTGAGTAATCCAAAAAGTGACTTAACTGAAAGAGTTGGGAGTTCAATACCTGGTCACAGTATTAGGAACAAAAGACATTTATTAAGCTTGGATCATTTTTTTCATCATGTGTACTCATTTTTTAGCATTCCACGTGCCCTGCCTTTTCTGGATATCTTAGCATCAGTTACTTTCCCTGTGGATAAAATCATTGGTTGAGTAATCCAAAAAGTGACTTAACTGAAAGAGTTGGGAGTTCAAAACCTGGCCACAAGAGTGAAGAAAAAACTTGGCCACAGAAGAGTGAAGAAAACTTTGAAAAGTCAAAGAGGAGACAGATATAGGTACAGGTACATTAACTGATATTGAAATATCCAAAAAGTAACCCAAAAGCATGACATGTGGAATGAGAACAATCTACCCACGTGGAGTAAATATGGGGTCTAGTTAAAGATTCCAATGTATATCACCTGAACAAGGCCGGAGCATATGAATATGGCAATAAAGGTGAGGACAACAATATAGAGAGAGGGGGAAACAAATATTCATATGCATACAAATCTTGTGGTGATTGTATTTTCCAACAAATGAATAAACAATTTTCATATAATTAACTGTACACAGATGTATAATAATTAAATATGCATTGAAAACAGAAAGATATTTTGCTCATTGGAAAAATTAAGTTTAATATATTAGTCTGAAATTAAAACTAAAATAAAAGCTTCAAGAAAGATTTTTATGCTTTTTAAAATCCATTTTCAATCTTAGATATCATGAATCTGTGAAGGTAAGAACAAGTGAATATAAGAAGAGATACTACACTTTGATCTTAGTGAAAAGACCTAGAAGATGAAAGAAAGAAGGAAAGATAGAAGTGGAAAGAGATAATCAGATGAAGCTGATAAAAACAGATACTACACTTTGATCTAAGTGAAAAGACCTAGAAGATGAAAGAAAGAAGGAAAGATAGAAGTGGAAAGAGATAATCAGATGAAGCTGATAAAAACAGATACTACACTTTGATCTTAGTGAAAAGACCTAGAAGATGAAAGAAAGAAGGAAAGATAGAAGTGGAAAGAGATAATCAGATGAAGCTGATAAGAAGAGATACTACACTTTGATCTTAGTGAAAAGACCTAGAAGATGAAAGAAAGAAGGAAAGATAGAAGTGGAAAGAGATAATCAGATGAAGCTGATAAGAAGAGATACTACACTTTGATCTTAGTGAAAAGACCTAGAAGATGAAAGAAAGAAGGAAAGATAGAAGTGGAAAGAGATAATCAGATGAAGCTGATAAGAAGAGATACTACACTTTGATCTTAGTGAAAAGACCTAGAAGATGAAAGAAAGAAGTAAAGATAGAAGTGGAAAGAGATAATCAGATGAAGCTGATAAAAACAGATACTACACTTTGATCTAAGTGAAAAGACCTAGAAGATGAAAGAAAGAAGGAAAGATAGAAGTGGAAAGAGATAATCAGATGAAGCTGATAAAAACAGATACTACACTTTGATCTTAGTGAAAAGACCTAGAAGAAGAAATAAAGAAAGAAGGAAAGATAGAAGTGGAAAGAGATAATCAGATTAAGCTGATAAGAAGAGATACTACACTTTGATCTTAGTGAAAAGACCTAGAAGATGAAAGAAAGAAGGAAAGATAGAAGTGGTGAGAGATAATCAGATGAAGCTGATAAGAAGAGATACTACACTTTGATCTTAGTGAAAAGACCTAGAAGATGAAAGAAAGAAGTAAAGATAGAAGTGGAAAGAGATAATCAGATGAAGCTGATAAAAACAGATACTACACTTTGATCTAAGTGAAAAGACCTAGAAGATGAAAGAAAGAAGGAAAGATAGAAGTGGAAAGAGATAATCAGATGAAGCTGATAAAAACAGATACTACACTTTGATCTTAGTGAAAAGACCTAGAAGATGAAAGAAAGAAGGAAAGATAGAAGTGGTGAGAGATAATCAGATGAAGCTGATAAGAAGAGATACTACACTTTGATCTTAGTGAAAAGACCTAGAAGAAGAAAGAAAGAAAGAAGGAAAGATAGAAGTGGAAAGAGATAATCAGATGAAGCTGATAAGAAGAGATACTACACTTTGATCTTAGTGAAAAGACCTAGAAGATGAAAGAAAGAAGGAAAGATAGAAGTGGAAAGAGATAATCAGATGAAGCTGATAAAAACAGATACTACACTTTGATCTAAGTGAAAAGACCTAGAAGATGAAAGAAAGAAGGAAAGATAGAAGTGGAAAGAGATAATCAGATGAAGCTGATAAAAACAGATACTACACTTTGATCTTAGTGAAAAGACCTAGAAGAAGAAATAAAGAAAGAAGGAAAGATAGAAGTGGAAAGAGATAATCAGATTAAGCTGATAAGAAGAGATACTACACTTTGATCTTAGTGAAAAGACCTAGAAGATGAAAGAAAGAAGGAAAGATAGAAGTGGTGAGAGATAATCAGATGAAGCTGATAAGAAGAGATACTACACTTTGATCTTAGTGAAAAGACCTAGAAGATGAAAGAAAGAAGGAAAGATAGAAGTGGTGAGAGATAATCAGATGAAGCTGATAAGAAGAGATACTACACTTTGATCTTAGTGAAAAGACCTAGAAAATGAAAGAAAGAAGGAAAGATAGAAGTGGTGAGAGATAATCAGATGAAGCTGATAAGAAGAGATACTACACTTTGATCTTAGTGAAAAGACCTAGAAGATGAAAGAAAGAAGGAAAGATAGAAGTGGTGAGAGATAATCAGATGAAGCTGATAAGAAGAGATACTACACTTTGATCTTAGTGAAAAGACCTAGAAAATGAAAGAAAGAAGGAAAGATAGAAGTGGTGAGAGATAATCAGATGAAGCTGATAAGAAGAGATACTACACTTTGATCTTAGTGAAAAGACCTAGAAGATGAAAGAAAGAAGGAAAGATAGAAGTGGTGAGAGATAATCAGATGAAGCTGATAAGAAGAGATACTACACTTTGATCTTAGTGAAAAGACCTAAAAGATGAAAGAAAGAAGGAAAGATAGAAGTGGAAAGAGATAATCAGATTAAGCTGATAAGAAGAGATACTACACTTTGATCTTAGTGAAAAGACCTAGAAGATGAAAGAAAGAAGGAAAGATAGAAGTGGAAAGAGATAATCAGATGAAGCTGATAAAAACAGATACTACACTTTGATCTTAGTGAAAAGACCTAGAAGAAGAAAGAAAGAAGGAAAGATAGAAGTGGAAAGAGATAATCAGATGAAGCTGCTAAGAAGAGTTACTACACTTTGATCTTAGTGAAAAGACCTAGAAGATGAAAGAAAGAAGGAAAGATAGAAGTGGAAAGAGATAATCAGATGAAGCTGATAAAAACAGATACTACACTTTGATCTAAGTGAAAAGACCTAGAAGATGAAAGAAAGAAGGAAAGATAGAAGTGGAAAGAGATAATCAGATGAAGCTGATAAAAACAGATACTACACTTTGATCTTAGTGAAAAGACCTAGAAGATGAAAGAAAGAAGGAAAGATAGAAGTGGTGAGAGATAATCAGATGAAGCTGATAAGAAGAGATACTACACTTTGATCTTAGTGAAAAGACCTAAAAGATGAAAGAAAGAAGGAAAGATAGAAGTGGAAAGAGATAATCAGATTAAGCTGATAAGAAGAGATACTACACTTTGATCTTAGTGAAAAGACCTAGAAGATGAAAGAAAGAAGGAAAGATAGAAGTGGAAAGAGATAATCAGATGAAGCTGATAAAAACAGATACTACACTTTGATCTTAGTGAAAAGACCTAGAAGATGAAAGAAAGAAGGAAAGATAGAAGTGGAAAGAGATAATCAGATGAAGCTGATAAGAAGAGATACTACACTTTGATCTTAGTGAAAAGACCTAGAAGATGAAAGAAAGAAGGAAAGATAGAAGTGGAAAGAGATAATCAGATGAAGCTGATAAAAACAGATACTACACTTTGATCTAAGTGAAAAGACCTAGCAGATGAAAGAAAGAAGGAAAGATAGAAGTGGAAAGAGATAATCAGATGAAGCTGATAAAAACAGATACTACACTTTGATCTTAGTGAAAAGACCTAGGAGATGAAAGAAAGAAGGAAAGATAGAAGTGGAAAGAGATAATCAGATGAAGCTGATAAGAAGAGATACTACACTTTGATCTTAGTGAAAAGACCTAGGAGATGAAAGAAAGAAGGAAGGATAGAAGTGGAAAGAGATAATCAGATGAAGCTGATAAGAAGAGATACTACACTTTGATCTTAGTGAAAAGACCTAGAAGATGAAAGAAAGAAGGAAGGATAGAAGTGGAAAGAGATAATCAGATGAAGCTGATAAGAAGAGATACTACACTTTGATCTTAGTGAAAAGACCTAGGAGATGAAAGAAAGAAGGAAAGATAGAAGTGGAAAGAGATAATCAGATGAAGCTGATAAGAAGAGATACTACACTTTGATCTTAGTGAAAAGACCTAGGAGATGAAAGAAAGAAGGAAGGATAGAAGTGGAAAGAGATAATCAGATGAAGCTGATAAGAAGAGATACTACACTTTGATCTTAGTGAAAAGACCTAGAAGATGAAAGAAAGAAGGAAAGATAGAAGTGGAAAGAGATAATCAGATGAAGCTGATAAGAAGAGATACTACACTTTGATCTTAGTGGAAAGACCTAGAAGATGAAAGAAAGAAGGAAGGATAGAAGTGGAAAGAGATAATCAGATGAAGCTGATAAGAAGAGATACTACACTTTGATCTTAGTGAAAAGACCTAGGAGATGAAAGAAAGAAGGAAGGATAGAAGTGGAAAGAGATAATCAGATGAAGCTGATAAGAAGAGATACTACACTTTGATCTTAGTGAAAAGACCTAGAAGATGAAAGAAAGAAGGAAAGATAGAAGTGGAAAGAGATAATCAGATGAAGCTGATAAGAAGAGATACTACACTTTGATCTTAGTGGAAAGACCTAGAAGATGAAAGAAAGAAGGAAGGATAGAAGTGGAAAGAGATAATCAGATGAAGCTGATAAGAAGAGATACTACACTTTGATCTTAGTGAAAAGACCTAGGAGATGAAAGAAAGAAGGAAAGATAGAAGTGGAAAGAGATAATCAGATGAAGCTGATAAGAAGAGATACTACACTTTGATCTTAGTGAAAAGACCTAGGAGATGAAAGAAAGAAGGAAGGATAGAAGTGGAAAGAGATAATCAGATGAAGCTGATAAGAAGAGATACTACACTTTGATCTTAGTGAAAAGACCTAGGAGATGAAAGAAAGAAGGAAGGATAGAAGTGGAAAGAGATAATCAGATGAAGCTGATAAGAAGAGATACTACACTTTGATCTTAGTGAAAAGACCTAGAAGATGAAAGAAAGAAGGAAAGATAGAAGTGGAAAGAGATAATCAGATGAAGCTGATAAGAAGAGATACTACACTTTGATCTTAGTGGAAAGACCTAGGAGATGAAAGAAAGAAGGAAGGATAGAAGTGGAAAGAGATAATCAGATGAAGCTGATAAGAAGAGATACTACACTTTGATCTTAGTGAAAAGACCTAGGAGATGAAAGAAAGAAGGAAGGATAGAAGTGGAAAGAGATAATCAGATGAAGCTGATAAGAAGAGATACTACACTTTGATCTTAGTGAAAAGACCTAGAAGATGAAAGAAAGAAGGAAAGATAGAAGTGGAAAGAGATAATCAGATGAAGCTGATAAGAAGAGATACTACACTTTGATCTTAGTGGAAAGACCTAGGAGATGAAAGAAAGAAGGAAAGATAGAAGTGGAAAGAGATAATCAGATGAAGCTGATAAGAAGAGATACTACACTTTGATCTTAGTGAAAAGACCTAGGAGATGAAAGAAAGAAGGAAAGATAGAAGTGGAAAGAGATAATCAGATGAAGCTGATAAGAAGCGATACTACACTTTGATCTTAGTGAAAAGACCTAGAAGATGAAAGAAAGAAGGAAAGATAGAAGTGGAAAGAGATAATCAGATGAAGCTGATAAGAAGAGATACTACACTTTGATCTTAGTGAAAAGACCTAGGAGATGAAAGAAAGAAGGAAAGATAGAAGTGGAAAGAGATAATCAGATGAAGCTGATAAGAAGAGATACTACACTTTGATCTTAGTGAAAAGACCTAGGAGATGAAAGAAAGAAGGAAGGATAGAAGTGGAAAGAGATAATCAGATGAAGCTGATAAGAAGAGATACTACACTTTGATCTTAGTGAAAAGACCTAGAAGATGAAAGAAAGAAGGAAGGATAGAAGTGGAAAGAGATAATCAGATGAAGCTGATAAGAAGAGATACTACACTTTGATCTTAGTGAAAAGACCTAGAAGATGAAAGAAAGAAGGAAAGATAGAAGTGGAAAGAGATAATCAGATGAAGCTGATAAGAAGAGATACTACACTTTGATCTTAGTGAAAAGACCTAGAAGATGAAAGAAAGAAGGAAAGATAGAAGTGGAAAGAGATAATCAGATGAAGCTGATAAGAAGAGATACTACACTTTGATCTTAGTGAAAAGACCTAGAAGATGAAAGAAAGAAGGAAAGATAGAAGTGGAAAGAGATAATCAGATGAAGCTGATAAGAAGAGATACTACACTTTGATCTTAGTGAAAAGACCTAGGAGATGAAAGAAAGAAGGAAAGATAGAAGTGGAAAGAGATAATCAGATGAAGCTGATAAGAAGCGATACTACACTTTGATCTTAGTGAAAAGACCTAGAAGATGAAAGAAAGAAGGAAAGATAGAAGTGGAAAGAGATAATCAGATGAAGCTGATAAGAAGAGATACTACACTTTGATCTTAGTGAAAAGACCTAGGAGATGAAAGAAAGAAGGAAAGATAGAAGTGGAAAGAGATAATCAGATGAAGCTGATAAGAAGCGATACTACACTTTGATCTTAGTGAAAAGACCTAGAAGATGAAAGAAAGAAGGAAAGATAGAAGTGGAAAGAGATAATCAGATGAAGCTGATAAGAAGAGATACTACACTTTGATCTTAGTGAAAAGACCTAGGAGATGAAAGAAAGAAGGAAAGATAGAAGTGGAAAGAGATAATCAGATGAAGCTGATAAGAAGAGATACTACACTTTGATCTTAGTGGAAAGACCTAGGAGATGAAAGAAAGAAGGAAGGATAGAAGTGGAAAGAGATAATCAGATGAAGCTGATAAGAAGAGATACTACACTTTGATCTTAGTGAAAAGACCTAGGAGATGAAAGAAAGAAGGAAAGATAGAAGTGGAAAGAGATAATCAGATGAAGCTGATAAGAAGCGATACTACACTTTGATCTTAGTGAAAAGACCTAGAAGATGAAAGAAAGAAGGAAAGATAGAAGTGGAAAGAGATAATCAGATGAAGCTGATAAGAAGAGATACTACACTTTGATCTTAGTGAAAAGACCTAGGAGATGAAAGAAAGAAGGAAAGATAGAAGTGGAAAGAGATAATCAGATGAAGCTGATAAGAAGAGATACTACACTTTGATCTTAGTGAAAAGACCTAGGAGATGAAAGAAAGAAGGAAGGATAGAAGTGGAAAGAGATAATCAGATGAAGCTGATAAGAAGAGATACTACACTTTGATCTTAGTGAAAAGACCTAGAAGATGAAAGAAAGAAGGAAGGATAGAAGTGGAAAGAGATAATCAGATGAAGCTGATAAGAAGAGATACTACACTTTGATCTTAGTGAAAAGACCTAGAAGATGAAAGAAAGAAGGAAAGATAGAAGTGGAAAGAGATAATCAGATGAAGCTGATAAGAAGAGATACTACACTTTGATCTTAGTGAAAAGACCTAGAAGATGAAAGAAAGAAGGAAAGATAGAAGTGGAAAGAGATAATCAGATGAAGCTGATAAGAAGAGATACTACACTTTGATCTTAGTGAAAAGACCTAGAAGATGAAAGAAAGAAGGAAAGATAGAAGTGGAAAGAGATAATCAGATGAAGCTGATAAGAAGAGATACTACACTTTGATCTTAGTGAAAAGACCTAGGAGATGAAAGAAAGAAGGAAAGATAGAAGTGGAAAGAGATAATCAGATGAAGCTGATAAGAAGCGATACTACACTTTGATCTTAGTGAAAAGACCTAGAAGATGAAAGAAAGAAGGAAAGATAGAAGTGGAAAGAGATAATCAGATGAAGCTGATAAGAAGAGATACTACACTTTGATCTTAGTGAAAAGACCTAGGAGATGAAAGAAAGAAGGAAAGATAGAAGTGGAAAGAGATAATCAGATGAAGCTGATAAGAAGCGATACTACACTTTGATCTTAGTGAAAAGACCTAGAAGATGAAAGAAAGAAGGAAAGATAGAAGTGGAAAGAGATAATCAGATGAAGCTGATAAGAAGAGATACTACACTTTGATCTTAGTGAAAAGACCTAGGAGATGAAAGAAAGAAGGAAAGATAGAAGTGGAAAGAGATAATCAGATGAAGCTGATAAGAAGCGATACTACACTTTGATCTTAGTGAAAAGACCTAGAAGATGAAAGAAAGAAGGAAAGATAGAAGTGGAAAGAGATAATCAGATGAAGCTGATAAGAAGAGATACTACACTTTGATCTTAGTGAAAAGACCTAGGAGATGAAAGAAAGAAGGAAGGATAGAAGTGGAAAGAGATAATCAGATGAAGCTGATAAGAAGAGATACTACACTTTGATCTTAGTGAAAAGACCTAGAAGATGAAAGAAAGAAGGAAGGATAGAAGTGGAAAGAGATAATCAGATGAAGCTGATAAGAAGAGATACTACACTTTGATCTTAGTGAAAAGACCTAGAAGATGAAAGAAAGAAGGAAAGATAGAAGTGGATAGAGATAATCAGATGAAGCTGATAAGAAGAGATACTACACTTTGATCTTAGTGAAAAGACCTAGGAGATGAAAGAAAGAAGGAAGGATAGAAGTGGAAAGAGATAATCAGATGAAGCTGATAAGAAGAGATACTACACTTTGATCTTAGTGAAAAGACCTAGAAGATGAAAGAAAGAAGGAAGGATAGAAGTGGAAAGAGATAATCAGATGAAGCTGATAAGAAGAGATACTACACTTTGATCTTAGTGAAAAGACCTAGGAGATGAAAGAAAGAAGGAAGGATAGAAGTGGAAAGAGATAATCAGATGAAGCTGATAAGAAGAGATACTACACTTTGATCTTAGTGAAAAGACCTAGAAGATGAAAGAAAGAAGGAAAGATAGAAGTGGAAAGAGATAATCAGATGAAGCTGATAAGAAGAGATACTACACTTTGATCTTAGTGAAAAGACCTAGAAGATGAAAGAAAGAAGGAAGGATAGAAGTGGAAAGAGATAATCAGATGAAGCTGATAAGAAGAGATACTACACTTTGATCTTAGTGAAAAGACCTAGAAGATGAAAGAAAGAAGGAAAGATAGAAGTGGAAAGAGATAATCAGATGAAGCTGATAAGAAGAGATACTACACTTTGATCTTAGTGAAAAGACCTAGAAGATGAAAGAAAGAAGGAAGGATAGAAGTGGAAAGAGATAATCAGATGAAGCTGATAAGAAGAGATACTACACTTTGATCTTAGTGAAAAGACCTAGGAGATGAAAGAAAGAAGGAAGGATAGAAGTGGAAAGAGATAATCAGATGAAGCTGATAAGAAGAGATACTACACTTTGATCTTAGTGAAAAGACCTAGGAGATGAAAGAAAGAAGGAAGGATAGAAGTGGAAAGAGATAATCAGATGAAGCTGATAAGAAGAGATACTACACTTTGATCTTAGTGAAAAGACCTAGAAGATGAAAGAAAGAAGGAAAGATAGAAGTGGAAAGAGATAATCAGATGAAGCTGATAAGAAGAGATACTACACTTTGATCTTAGTCTCAAGGAGCAAAAAGTATGGCAACCACAAAAAATGAACCATTTCCCAGATGCACATTATTAAACAATGGAACCCAAGCAAATGTAATCACCACAAAATCCAGTAACCATAAATAAAATAACACCATCTGCAAAATTCTTTTAAAATTATTATTAAAATGTTTGTAAGATGAGGATTTGTCTAGACAGAAAGAAAGAAGTGCTTACCATCTTCTTCCAATACCTCATAAATAATGGACTAGTCCATTTTTATTGTGAAGAAAATCAAAAGACATGCGCTACTTGGTTTCAGTGAGACAATGAATGAAAGAAGGAAAAATAGAAGTGTTTAATGTTGCCTGCCAATACCTCATAAATAATGGACTAGTCCATTTTGATTTTGCATAGAAAAACAAAAGACATACTTCACTAGAGGTAAGAGTTCAGTGACTCTAATGTCTGTCAAAAAGCTGTGTAACAACTCAAACTTTGAGAAGTTGACTCCTCAGGCTCAGTCAAAGAGGAGACAGATATAGGTACAGAATGTGTTGGGTTACTTTGAAATTTAATTTGTTCTAATGTTTGTAAAACAAAAGGATGTGAATACTTTCTCTAGTTAGAAACAATTCTGCTGAAATTGATTAGTTGTAGTAAACACCAAACATGAAGCTGTAATAGGTGAAGAATACATATTTATTGCCTTTGAAAGAGTCAAACATCAAAAACTATTTTGAAAAGTAAGATTTTTTCTTAAACAAAATGTATATTTTTACTGACACAGTGTATGTACCCATGACTGTTCAATTCTGACTACTGAGAAAATGCAGATCTGTAAACTTCACAAAAATATGGTCTCTCTCCAGTATGTGTAGACATAATATTGACCAAATCTGTCTTCCATAAAAATGCAGATCTACAAACTTCAAGAATATGGTTTCTCTTTAGTGTGTGTATGCATATGACTGATCAATTCTGACTTTTGTAAAAATTCAGATTCACAAACTTCACAAGAATATAGTTTATCTCCAGTGTGGTTATGCATATGTGTCCCTAAATCATACTTCCGTGAGAAACCTGATCTACACACTTCACAAGAATATGGTTTCTCTCCAGTGTGTGTACGCATATGTCTAAGTAAATGTGACTTCCACAAAAATGCAGATCCACAGACTTCACAAGAATGTGGTTTCCTTCCAGTGTGGGTATGCATATGTGTCACTAAATCATACTTCCGTGAAAATGCAGATCCACAAACTTCGCAAGAATATGGTTTCTCTCCAGTGTGTGTACGCATATGACTGATTAAATGTGACTTCCACAAAAATGCAGATCCACAGACTTCACAAGGACATGGTTTCTCACCAGTGTGTGTACACATATGTATCACTAGATGTGCCTTCTGTGAAAATGCAGATCCACAAACTTCACAAGAATATGGTTTCTCTCCAGTGTGTGTACGCATATGTCTCACTAAATCATGCTTCCGTGAAAAAGCAGATCCACAAACTTCGCAAGAATATGATTTCTCTCCAGTATGTGTATGCATATGTCTGACCAAATCTGGCTTCTGTAAAAATGCAGTTCCACAAACTTCACAAGAATATGGTTTTTCCCCAGTGTGAGTACGCATATGTCTTATAAAATTTGACTTCCATAAAAATGTAGATCCACAAATTTCACAAGAATATGGTTTCTCTCCAGTGTGTGTATTCATATGTGGCACTAAATGAGACTTCTGTGAAAATGCAGATCCACAAATTTCACAAGAATATGGTTTCTCCCCAGTATGTGTACGAGTATGTGTCACTAAATGAGACTTCTGTGAAAATGCAGATCCACAAGCTTTACAAGAATATGGTTTCTCTCCTGTGTGTGTACGCATATGAAGGACCAAATTTCGCTTACATAAAAATGCAGATCCACAAACTTCACAAGAATATGTTTTTTTCGTATTATGTGTTTCCATCTGGCCTATTATGTCCAACTCTACAACAGTTTAGTAGATGTTACATGAATATGGCTTATCTTTCCTGCTTATTCATGCACAAAACAAAATCTGTTTTTTTTTATAAAAATAAACCACACATTTTAAAGTACATTTTTTCTTGCCAGATAAAGTTGTCATTCTTTTCACAATGTAGATACATCACTCATGTGAGTAATGTAGCATATATTTGTCTGTGGTTTCATGAAAAGTGAAATGTGCTTTCCTTCATTGAAATTCTCAATAATAACCAATGCAGTTTTTGTGCAACCAAAACATCTGCGAAGAAAAAAGGTATAAATGATATATTAATAGGGGCAGTGAATAATATATGAAAGCAGTCTATATTATGAGAGATATATGTAATTATTATTTCCACAATGCAGCAGCAGCTGTCACCACCTCTAAATATCAAACATTTTACAGTGAAACATGATTGCATCACCCCCACAACATATTTCTGCCCATTAAAAACAAAGTAGTATTTCCCTCAGAACCTAGGATAATAGAAGATCCTTTTCTCAGTCCCTCTACATGGGATGATCAGCCATGCACAAAGCAGAGGGATGAAAATTGATCTGGAAAAGCAACTGAAGTATTTATTAAACTAATAGTTAGCAATCGAAATATAAAACCTAATAAAAAATGAAGTAATTAAATATTACGGGAAAAATATTTTTAATTAAACTGAGGAAATTATAAATAAGTGTATGAAATATTTGAAGAGAAGATTTATTTTAACTTCAAAATATTTAATAACTTTACATCTATTGATACAAAAATAGAAGCAGAAAACATGAAAAATATTCAGTGCAAAATGTCAAACACCAACTTTCAAATTGAGTGCAATACCATGCTTCCAATATGGATCTGCACTAATGATTACATTCAGAGCAGATACCATCTGCTGCAGGATTATCTGCTGCAAGCATCTCTGCCCACTAAAAACCATCATTTTCATCAGTGCCAGGGAGAAGAGATCTTTTGTTAATACCACCTTCTATTTATTAAACTAACAGTTAACAACTGGGAAAAAAAAAAAAAAACACAGGAATAATGAAATAATTTGCATAATTAATGTGCTATGATTTAATTATATATTATGTGAAATGGAAAAAAATCAGTAAGATAAAAGACAAAGGGATTTTGACTATTAATTTTGAAATTAAATTATGCGTTTTGATTAAAATTTTGTTTTTCTTGCATCAAAGGGGGACAAGAAATTCATATAAGAAATTTGAATGTCTTTTCACACTGAAATGTTTTTGGTGAACAGTGAAATTTTACATTTGTCTTCATTATTGAAACATTTTAATTTGAATAAAGTTTATATCTGTTAAAGTTCTGTATTAATTTGCATCAGTTAGGTGATATTTTATTAAGTTAAAACTGTATTTACTAATCAAAGCTTGAAAAGCTTAATACAATTCAGCAAGTGCAGTTTTTTAAAAAGAGTTTTGAATTTTTTATGGCCATTTTTGTAAATATGGGTGCCCATACATAATATTATCAGAAAATGAGAGCAATAACTTTAAAATTTATTGGGAATTTTCTAACATTTCATCAGCAAGTTAGACTATAAAATCAAAGTACCTAAAACTTACCAAGTCTACTAGGACTTCTTATTGCAAATCTCTGCAGAATCATGATAACCACTATATATATATATATATATATATGTATATATATATATATATATATATAGTGTATTGCTTCATATTTATATTAGTTATATGCACAAGTTGTAGGGGAATTAAAAAAAATATTTCTCTCAGAGATTCCTGAAGAAACTTTTCAAAATTGTCCTGAAATGAATATTTTCCACCTTCAAAATGAACAAAAACATTTTAAACAATTTGTATCTTCCTTTTAACCAAAAATAATAGTTTTTATTTTTTCAACAACTACAATTCAACTTTATTTTACACATTGAACTATTAGCATCTGACAATTTTAGATGGAAGAATTTTCCTTTTCAAATTTCCTTATTTCTGTTTCAAGTTCTGGGGAATTTCAGTTTTTTCATTTTTCAATATAAAAGTTGCTCCCCCCCCCCGTTTTTTGTATGGATTTCTGTTTTTGCTTCATTACAATACTGAGCGAGAAAGTGTAACAATATATAAAAGCTTATTAAAACAATAAAAGGAAAATGAGAAATTTTACTTGTTGGAATATCCCTCGACTGGATAAGTTGCTGCGGCTTGATATGATTTCATACCTGATACTTCAGCTCTCAATTTAATTTGAGATTTTCTGGGACAACCCTTGCAAAGAATTCTAGAGTCCAAAATAAGAATTAAGTGAAATTAGCAAGACCCACAGAAAAGTAAGATCATAACATCATTGAGAGAAAAAAAAGTTACATTATCTTTTGGTCACTTTATTGAAAATATTAAATAGCATTTTTGAAAAAAGTTTATTTTGTAAAATTTGACAAATTTTGAAATGACAAATTGACCCCACCTCCATCGCTATGCGTGAGAGGAAAAAGAAAGTATCAAACAAAAAGACAAAGTTTTTAGTCCCTCTTTCTATTACCATCACCAAAAGAAAAACAACATTGCTTTTATAATTCTTTAGACCTTAATCGACAAGGATGCCAACAAATTGATGGCAGTGTATTTTGTGATATGATAAATCTTTTGTTTTAAATTTATCTTAATTCTGTTTCAGGTTTTTAGGGAATTCTGTGTCCCCACCCCAACCCCATTTCAAATTTTACACAATTTTGTTTTATTTTTTTCTCCTGTTTTCAGAATAGAATTCTGCAACCCCACCTGTTTTCAGTCTGGATTTCTGTTTTTGCTTCATTGCAATACTTAGTGAGAAAGTGTAACAATATATAAATGTTATTAAAACAAGATAATAAAAAGAAAATGAAAGATTTTACTTGCTGGAATATCCACCCATTCAATAAGTTGCTCCAGCTTGATAGGCTTTTGTTTCTCATACTTCAGCGCTTAATCTATCCTGATAAATTTCTGGTACAAACCTTACAAAGAATTCTATAATGCTGAATAAGAATTAAGTGAAATTGGCAAAACCTACAAAAAAAGCACCACAATGACATCTAGAGACAAATAGCTACATTATCATTTGGTCACTTTATTGAAAATGTTTTTTGAAAAAAGTCTAATTCATAACATATAGCTTTCAGAAATGACAAGCTGTGTGTTTACCATGTAATAAAAAAATCAAAGGATAAAACAGTTCTTTTAAAAATCAATTATCATTTTCTCAAAACTTATTTTAAGAAAATTAGAAATTATGTTTATTTAAAATATTTTGAAACAAGCATTACTTAGTTTCTGCAAGAAAAGATGTAGTTTGAAAATAAAACAAAGCAGGTCATAAAATTCTGTGTCACTTGACAATTTCATGATGTACTAACAGCTTACGTGAAGATAATTCATTCTATGGAAGGAGTGAAGTGAAATTATTTAGATTTAAGTGAACAAATTATTTACCTCATTATTTTTAAGGAAAACTTTCAGCGGTCTAATTTTTTTTTTTTTGTACTTAGCTTTCACCTTTACGTTGCTTTATGGAAAATATATTAGAAAGAAATTAAAATAAGACTGTTAAGAGTGAGATTAAATTTCATAAGAAAGGTATCTAATTACAGTGTAACCCGGATATAAGAGAGTTGTCGAGACTGGAAAAGAAGTCTCTTATATCTGGGTTCCTCTTATATCCGGGTTTAATTTACATTAATATAAATTAACACAGGCTCTAATTTGGGACCAGATAAAATCTCTCTTATATCCGGGTTTCTCTTATATCCGGGTTACACTGTAATTTATAGGTACCTTTCTTATGAAATTTTATCAGAAATGTACATAAAATACTATAATTTTATGTACATTTATTAAATTTTACTGTGTTATTTGTATTTCCATTCATTTTATTATTAATTTTGATATTTCATTTATGGAAAAAATGCCATAACTGAGATTAATATAAAAATAAGATCATATAAATTTCATAAGATGATACTGATACTTGTAGGTACCCTTCTCAGTTGAAAATGAAAAATCAAATTAACTTCTCCACATGTGTTTCACAAAAGTAAAGGCCTTAACAGCAGAGAACAATGCTTAACTCATCTTTCCTCTTAATAATAACATAAACATTTAGTTTGGGGGAAGGTAAATATAAAAAAATATTTCTGCCATGGTTTTAATAAAAAAAAAAAAAAAAACATTTATAATAATTTTGATCATCTGTGAATAGTTTCTGAAAGTTTCATTAACATCCGACAATTATTTTTATTTTTGCAAGATTTTCCATATTAATGTGTGTCATACAAAAAAAAAAAAAAAAAAAAAAACGTGCTAAAAATTGTATATGTTATTATTTTACTAGTTTCGGTGATACAAAGAGAAACAAGGATTTTTAAATGAAAATTCAGAATGTTCTAAAAAGAACGAAAAATTTTAAAAAATAATTAAAAAAAATAAAGTCTGATCTTTCCTCTTAATAATAACATAAACATAGACGGTAAAATTTTGTTTTCGTCAAGTTTGGCATCTTTTTCATCATGCTATATCCTATTTTTTTTTATTAGCGATCTCGTGGAGGTACCTTAGAATGATATTTCAGAAAGCAGCTTCAAATATAGAACTTTTTTTTTTTATTGTTGTTAAAAATGGTTGACAGATAAAAATAATTGAGGAAGAAATTATTCTCTACTGAATCAATAGTCAGAAAAAAAATGCTACATTACAAATTGTTTTTAGTTTTTTGTTTTTAGAATCATATTTTGAGTCTATTATTATTTTATTTACGAGTCAAAACAAACTTACTATTTGGACAGGAATTGATTGCAGTATTTTCCCAAGAATTACTCAGTCAATTCACAATTGAAGTAAATTGTCAAACAATTCCATTATTTACTCTTTACTTTTTTAATTTAATTTTATTTTTTTTATTCAAGTCGCAGTCTTCTTCCTGGGCTGTCGGCAAAGGAAACGAAAGTCAAGCCCAAAATATGTTTTACTTTTACTGTACGATAATCGAAAATATTGACTGTTTCTTCACGAAAAATATTATTATTCAAATTCAAAGAGTCAAAGACAAACTTACCTTTTCAGAGTGAATCTGAACTTTTTTTCATACAAAAAAAAAAAAAAAAAGAAAAAAACCCTCAGAATATTTCATCAAATTAAACAATAAAACTACTTATGTTCAAATAAAGTCTAATTACAAAACATAACTTGAAGATAGAGGTTTGAAACACAAATTGGAAACAAAGCAAAGAATATCATCAACCGGTGTAAAAGACAAATTTGTTCCTTGTTTTAAAAAGAGTTTACGTATAGACAATAAAAAAAAGAAGAAGCAATTTCAATATTTTCGTATCTTTTTTTCCTTTAAATTTTTACATTTGCATTCTGTTTTCCCATTAAATAACATTTTTTTTCCACTTTATTATTTTGATAAATGAACAAAACGAATGCATTTTATGTCGCAACTTTTAGAATAGATGAAGAATTATCATTACTTAGGTTCAGTTCAGAATTCAGATACAGCTACACTGCTACAGTGTACCTGCTACACTAACACTACTTTCTAAAAAAACGAATACCTTTTTAAATGTCTTTGAACATAAATTTCGGTTTTATTTGAAAGATAAGGTCTAGAGCTAATCTAAATTAAAAGAAAAAAATAATTTCTGCATACAAATAAACTTTTTAGGCATTTTAAAGGTTTAATTAATACTTTT
The DNA here is from genome assembly GCA_963932145.1 of Acanthosepion lycidas. Lineage (NCBI taxonomy): Eukaryota > Metazoa > Mollusca > Cephalopoda > Sepiida > Sepiidae > Acanthosepion > Acanthosepion lycidas. Next base: position 66,651,544 of record OZ010614.1, read on the forward strand.
TTCGTCGCTTATCAACACAGTGACCCTCCATATACGAAAAAAACAAGAAATTTAAAATTTTCTTTAAAATCCAATATTTATCCTAGAAATGTGTTTCAAAGTTTGTTATTATATTTAAGGATTAATTAACTGGATTTTAAAAAAGTAATGCTCTTCTTATTAAAACAAAATGAAAATAATGGTTGGTAGAAAGATACTGTCTAAATCCTATACGAAAATATCACGGGCAAACGCAAATAAATAAATCCTAAAGAAGTACGGAAGACCAGCAGTGCTATAATCAAGAATTTGCTGTTTATCTTTTAAAACTAAATTTTCTTTAACAGTTAAAGAAAATATAGTTAAAGTTTAACCTTATATAAGCAGTAGTTGAAAAATATTTTTTATCATGTACGCTTTTAAACTTAATTGTATTTTTATAGATTCAACGGCAAATTAAAATATAAAATTAAATTATAAAATTAAATATAAAATTAGATTAATATCATAAACTCCTCCGATATTGTATAATAGTCAGAATTATTTTCCTTTTTTATACATCCATACCAAAAATAATCTGAACGTTTCTAAAATGAAAAATAAAATACTTTTTAAAAAGGTTGAACTTGAAAATGACATTTTTTTAAAATCATCAAACAATTTTTTTATTTGATAAATTCAACTAAATCCTATCTCTGCCAAATGTAATATTTATTATTATGAAATTACAATAATTTTGCCACAGGACTAAAAAGGGGAGTGGGGTGAGGCTGGTCATCGCTAATTATCAAAGTCAATCACAAGCATGACCCATTCATCCAATACATTGCGAGATAACATGTTTTGAATCATTTGCCAGGCAAATGAAATCTCAGGGTTACTGAGGTAATTCGATGTTGATGCCTGCTGATGCTTCAAACCAGAAAGACTGTATCCTGCTGACAAGCTGAGCCGCCCACAGAGTGGGTCCTTCATGGCCCCCTCTACTAATTTATGATACCAGACCCTTTGAGGTTATGAAAGGTCACTGGACTGAAGAAAGTCCCTGAAAGCCACTCAACACTCATTGAGGAAAGTCGACAGTTTCCCAGACCTATAACAGTCCTTAGACCGGGAAATGGGAGGGCTGATCGTAAGGCTAGGATGTCCTTAATACTCCCTGCCAAAATCAAATCCTCTCTCAAAACACAGCATAGGTAAACTAACTTTGATGACTCATCAAGTGTGGCAATCCCAGAACCCCCATGACATGGATGCTGGACACAGACTTCTTTATGGACCTTCTGCATGTGACCACCGCCACAATAGCACTTGATCACCTTTCTATGGTCCTTGCAAAGAGGAAGTACAGACAACTGGTAAAGAGTGAGAGGAAAGATGTAAGTGGCACATACCTCAGCCCTACGTTTCAAGGACAACCTCCTTTGGAGCCAAGTCTGGACCAATGCTCTTACCATGTTTGTACTTCTGACCAATTCTTTTCTAGCTGAAGTCCGGTCTCAAACCACACTCCAAGAATGCAGATGGGTCCATCAGTCCAATCAATGGGTCCTGGAAGGGAAATCTCCTCCCAGGCACCTAGCCACAAGCCAGTTAATCTTGGCCCTAGTGACTTTTTCATACCATTCAAACACCTTCTGTACCACCCCAATGTTGCTACAGCACAACACGAAAATCGATACATCATCGGCATACGTGGAAACCCTGGCTTGAGCCCCACCAGGGACAGTGATTCCACGTAGGGCCAGACTGCTTGTCACATTCTTCAGCCAGTGAAAGAGAGGTTCCAACACCAAAGCATAAAGTACCGGAGATAGAGAGCAACCTTGATGAACCAAATGAGAGGGTGCAAAAGCACATGACAGTTTTTCATTCATCTGTAACAAAGCACTGGGGCCACAATACAGAAGACTAATCCATCTGCAGAAGTTGGGTACAAAAAATCCTTTGTCCTTCTTAATAATAAGATAAGAATTTTGAGAATAAAACTGCATTTGGGGCATTTCTATTTTTATTTTTGCTATAATTTCCAAATCAATGTATTTTTCACCACATTAAGATGCTCAAATTTCGCAGACTGTAGTTATGATAAAAAAATAAACGATTTTTAACCAAGATTTTCCCCCAAAAAGCTATTTCTCCAGAGTTTTTTTTAAATAATGTAATCAGTTCACTAAAATATTCATTCATTACTGAATATGTCCTGAAATTTTCATTTGCACCAGATAATTTCCGGGTTTTTGGCAAATATTTTAAGACAGAGAGTGTTGAATTTTATTTTCATTGCACAAAAAAGTATCCATTTTGGTGGTACATATAAAATGGAAACAAAAAATTTCAAAATCCCTTAAAAATAGAACATTTGTGGGAGAGATCTGTTTCTAAGTTAGTAAATTTAAGGATGTTGTAAATATAATAATTACTTTTTTCTTTCTAAAACAATATCAATAGCCAGCGAGTTCAGAGAGCATTAGTTACAAATATTTCATTCATTTCCTGTCTTCAAAATCACATGAAAAAAAAATTAAAAGAAATATGGAATGTCAGCAGTGTAATAATTGGAATTTTTATATTTTATACTGCAGCAAACATATTTTTTAGTTAAATGATACTTTTCAGTTTAATACATTAGTTTTAATTTTGTTATTATTTTTTTTACCTGTTTGAAATCATACCATATTTAATTGTCCTTAATGTGGTATTTTTTAATTATTTTTTTAAATTTATTATAGTCTTACATTAGGGCAATGTGGTTAATCAAAGATGGTAATTTATAACTGTTTCCCTTTTGAACATCCATACAAAAACTAATCCAACAAAAGTCCTGACCTAGCATCTTGACATCAGTCACTTTGCCACCAATGAGACCAAGTTTCATTGCGCCTTTTCTATTTTCATTGAAATTCTCAATAATATTTTTTTGTACAACCAAAACATCTGTGAAGAAAATCGGCTTAAATGATATATTAATAGGGACTGTGAATATTATGAAAGCAGAGTCCATATTATGAGAGAGAAATGTAATTATTACCTCAATAGTGCAGCATCAGCCACTACCTGTGAAGATCAAACTTTCTGTAGTAAAACAAGATTATTTCATGCCATATTTTATAAAATGTATGCAATTAAAATCAGAACATTGTCAATTCAAATATGGATCTTGAAAAATATCTGTTGATTTGTAAGTTTTTTTAAACATCGTCTTGAATAAACGTCACTAGAAAAATGATCAAGTCCATAGCTAGCAGCACTTGTTGCAAGATTATTTGCTACAAGCATCCCAGCTCAATGAAAAGGAACCATCAGAGCCTAGGAGAAGGGAAGAACATTTGCTAAGTCTCTCAATATGAGTCAGCCTGCAATGGTACAAACATGAGATGAAAGTTGATTTGGGAACGCAACTGAAGTATTTATCAAATTGATAGTTAACAATTGGAATATAAAACAAATACTGAAACTGTTATAATTTTCATAATTGTCTGCTCAAATTAATTATATATTATGAGGAAAAATATTTTATTTATAATGAGGAAATTACCAATAAGTGTATAAAATATTTGGTGAGAAGATTTATTTTCACATCAAAATAACTTTACATATATTGATGTAAAAATAGAAGCTAAAATACCCTTCTTAGGGCTGTCAGCAATATCACAAGCATGAGGACTGACATTTGATCTGCCTAATAAAAACAAACCATGATTTTCATCATTGTCAATGAGAAGAGATGATCCTTGGTTAAGAACCCCCCTCCACCATCAAGTGCTTTTCTTTTTGGTTAGCACTTTATTCTGACAAGAATGCCGTGCATATTATGTGAACTAAAAGTAAAAAGCTGAGAATCTATTTGACATAGTTGAATGTATAATAATTGTTCGAGAAGAGATACACTTTGCAGAAATATCAGTCATAAGAGATAATAATGTAATAAATAAGAAAGCTATGTCTTTCATTTCTAATCCTGTAAAGCTTTGAATTGTAAATCCACATCCAGTTAGGAAATCTAGACCTGTTCATATTCAATTCAGTTCATATATTAATATCCTACTAGAAGAGATACACTTTGCAGAAATATCAGTCATAAGAGATAATAATGTAATAAATAAGAAAGCTATGTCTTTCATTTCTAATCCTGTAAAGCTTTGAATTGTAAATCCACATCCAGTTAGGAAATCTAGACCTGTTCATATTCAATTCAGTTCATATATTAATATCCTACTAGAAGAGATACACTTTGCAGAAATATCAGTCATAAGAGATAATAATGTAATAAATAAGAAAGCTATGTCTTTCATTTCTAATCCTGTAAAGCTTTGAATTGTAAATCCACATCCAGTTAGGAAATCTAGACCTGTTCATATTCAATTCAGTTCATATATTAATATCCTACTAGAAGAGATACACTTTGCAGTAATATCAGTCATAAGAGATAATAATGTAATAAATAAGAAAGCTATGTCTTTCATTTCTAATCCTGTAAAGCTTTGAATTGTAAATCCACATCCAGTTAGGAAATCTAAACCTTTTCATATTCAATTCAGTTCATATATTAATATCCCACTAGAAGAGATACACTTTGCAGAAATATCAGTCATAAGAGATAATAATGTAATAAATAAGAAAGCTATGTCTTTCATTTCTAATCCTGTAAAGCTTTGAATTGTATATCCACATCCAGTTAGGAAATCTAGACCTGTTCATATTCAATTCAGTTCATATATTAATATCCTACTAGAAGAGATACACTTTGCAGTAATATCAGTCATAAGAGATAATAATGTAATAAATAAGAAAGCTATGTCTTTCATTTCTAATCCTGTAAAGCTTTGAATTGTAAATCCACATCCAGTTAGGAAATCTAGACCTGTTCATATTCAATTCAGTTCATATATTAATATCCTACTAGAAGAGATACACTTTGCAGTAATATCAGTCATAAGAGATAATAATGTAATAAATAAGAAAGCTATGTCTTTCATTTCTAATCCTGTAAAGCTTTGAATTGTAAATCCACATCCAGTTAGGAAATCTAGACCTGTTCATATTCAATTCAGTTCATATATTAATATCCTACTAGAAGAGATACACTTTGCAGTAATATCAGTCATAAGAGATAATAATGTAATAAATAAGAAAGCTATGTCTTTCATTTCTAATCCTGTAAAGCATTGAATTGTAAATCCACATCCAGTTAGGAAATCTAAACCTTTTCATATTCAATTCAGTTCATATATTAATATCCCACTAGAAGAGATACACTTTGCAGAAATATCAGTCATAAGAGATAATAATGTAATAAATAAGAAAGCTATGTCTTTCATTTCTAATCCTGTAAAGCTTTGAATTGTATATCCACATCCAGTTAGGAAATCTAGACCTGTTCATATTCAATTCAGTTCATATATTAATATCCTACTAGAAGAGATACACTTTGCAGTAATATCAGTCATAAGAGATAATAATGTAATAAATAAGAAAGCTATGTCTTTCTTTTCTAATCCTGTAAAGCTTTGAATTGTAAATCCACATCCAGTTAGGAAATCTAGACCTGTTCATATTCAATTCAGTTCATATATTAATATCCTACTAGAAGAGATACACTTTGCAGTAATATCAGTCATAAGAGATAATAATGTAATAAATAAGAAAGCTATGTCTTTCTTTTCTAATCCTGTAAAGCTTTGAATTGTATATCCACATCCAGTTAGGAAATCTAAACCTTTTCATATTCAATTCAGTTCATATATTAATATCCTACTAGAAGAGATACACTTTGCAGTAATATCAGTCATAAGAGATAATAATTTAATAAATAAGAAAGCTATGTTTTTCATTTCTAATCCTGTAAAGCTTTGAATTGTAAATCCACATCCTGTAAGGAAATCTAGACCTTTTCATATTCAATTCAGTTCATATATTAATATCCTACTAGAAGAGATAGACTTTGCAGTAATATCAGTCATAAGAGATAATAATGTAATAAATAAGAAAGCTATGTCTTTCATTTCTAATCCTGTAAAGCTTTGAATTGTAAATCCACATCCCGTAAGGAAATCTAGACCTTTTCATATTCAATTCAGTTCATATATTAATATCCTACTAGAAGAGATACACTTTGCAGTAATATCAGTCATAAGAGATAATAATGTAATAAATAAGAAAGCTATGTCTTTCATTTCTAATCCTGTAAAGCTTTGAATTGTAAATCCACATCCAGTTAGGAAATCTAGACCTGTTCATATTCAATTCAGTTCATATATTAATATCCTACTAGAAGAGATAGACTTTGCAGAAATATCAGTCATAAGAGATAATAATGTAATAAATAAGAAAGCTATGTCTTTCATTTCTAATCCTGTAAAGCTTTGAATTGTAAATCCACATCCAGTTAGGAAATCTAGACCTTTTCATATTCAATTCAGTTCATATATTAATATCCTACTAGAAGAGATACACTTTGCAGTAATATCAGTCATAAGAGATAATAATGTAATAAATAAGAAAGCTATATCTTTCATTTGTGATCCTGTAAAGCTTTGAATTGTAAATCCACATCCAGTTAGGAAATCTAAACCTTTTCATATTCAATTCAGTTCATATATTAATATCCTACTAGAAGAGATACACTTTGCAGAAATATCAGTCATAAGAGATAATAATGTAATAAATAAGAAAGCTATGTCTTTCATTTCTAATCCTGTAAAGCTTTGAATTGTAAATCCACATCCAGTTAGGAAATCTAGACCTGTTCATATTCAATTCAGTTCATATATTAATATCCTACTAGAAGAGATACACTTTGCAGTAATATCAGTCATAAGAGATAATAATGTAATAAATAAGAAAGCTATGTCTTTCATTTCTAATCCTGTAAAGCTTTGAATTGTAAATCCACATCCAGTTAGGAAATCTAAACCTTTTCATATTCAATTCAGTTCATATATTAATATCCTACTAGAAGAGATACACTTTGCAGTAATATCAGTCATAAGAGATAATAATGTAATAAATAAGAAAGCTATGTCTTTCATTTCTAATCCTGTAAAGCTTTGAATTGTAAATCCACATCCAGTTAGGAAATCTAGACCTTTTCATATTCAATTCAGTTCATATATTAATATCCTACTAGAAGAGATACACTTTGCAGTAATATCAGTCATAAGAGATAATAATGTAATAAATAAGAAAGCTATGTCTTTCATTTGTAATCCTGTAAAGCTTTGAATTGTAAATCCACATCCAGTTAGGAAATCTAGACCTTTTCATATTCAATTCAGTTCATATATTAATATCCTACTAGAAGAGATACATTTTGCAGTAATATCAGTCATAAGAGATAATAATGTAATAAATAAGAAAGCTATGTCTTTCATTTCTAATCCTGTAAAGCTTTGAATTGTAAATCCACATCCAGTTAGGAAATCTAGACCTGTTCATATTCAATTCAGTTCATATATTAATATCCTACTAGAAGAGATACACTTTGCAGTAATATCAGTCATAAGAGATAATAATGTAATAAATAAGAAAGCTATGTCTTTCATTTCTAATCCTGTAAAGCTTTGAATTGTAAATCCACATCCAGTTAGGAAATCTAGACCTGTTCATATTCAATTCAGTTCATATATTAATATCCTACTAGAAGAGATACACTTTGCAGTAATATCAGTCATAAGAGATAATAATGTAATAAATAAGAAAGCTATGTCTTTCATTTCTAATCCTGTAAAGCTTTGAATTGTAAATCCACATCCAGTTAGGAAATCTAGACCTGTTCATATTCAATTCAGTTCATATATTAATATCCTACTAGAAGAGATACACTTTGCAGTAATATCAGTCATAAGAGATAATAATGTAATAAATAAGAAAGCTATGTCTTTCATTTCTAATCCTGTAAAGCTTTGAATTGTAAATCCACATCCAGTTAGGAAATCTAAACCTTTTCATATTCAATTCAGTTCATATATTAATATCCTACTAGAAGAGATACACTTTGCAGAAATATCAGTCATAAGAGATAATAATGTAATAAATAAGAAAGCTATGTCTTTCATTTCTAATCCTGTAAAGCTTTGAATTGTAAATCCACATCCAGTTAGGAAATCTAGACCTTTTCATATTCAATTCAGTTCATATATTAATATCCTACTAGAAGAGATACACTTTGCAGTAATATCAGTCATAAGAGATAATAATTTAATAAATAAGAAAGCTATGTCTTTCATTTCTAATCCTGTAAAGCTTTGAATTGTAAATCCACATCCAGTTAGGAAATCTAGACCTGTTCATATTCAATTCAGTTCATATATTAATATCCTACTAGAAGAGATACACTTTGCAGTAATATCAGTCATAAGAGATAATAATTTAATAAATAAGAAAGCTATGTTTTTCATTTCTAATCCTGTAAAGCTTTGAATTGTAAATCCACATCCAGTTAGGAAATCTAGACCTGTTCATATTCAATTCAGTTCATATATTAATATCCTACTAGAAGAGATACACTTTGCAGTAATATCAGTCATAAGAGATAATAATTTAATAAATAAGAAAGCTATGTCTTTCATTTCTAATCCTGTAAAGCTTTGAATTGTAAATCCACATCCAGTTAGGAAATCTAGACCTGTTCATATTCAATTCAGTTCATATATTAATATCCTACTAGAAGAGATACACTTTGCAGTAATATCAGTCATAAGAGATAATAATTTAATAAATAAGAAAGCTATGTTTTTCATTTCTAATCCTGTAAAGCTTTGAATTGTAAATCCACATCCAGTTAGGAAATCTAGACCTGTTCATATTCAATTCAGTTCATATATTAATATCCTACTAGAAGAGATACACTTTGCAGTAATATCAGTCATAAGAGATAATAATGTAATAAATAAGAAAGCTATATCTTTCATTTGTGATCCTGTAAAGCTTTGAATTGTAAATCCACATCCAGTTAGGAAATCTAAACCTTTTCATATTCAATTCAGTTCATATATTAATATCCTACTAGAAGAGATACACTTTGCAGTAATATCAGTCATAAGAGATAATAATTTAATAAATAAGAAAGCTATGTTTTTCATTTCTAATCCTGTAAAGCTTTGAATTGTAAATCCACATCCAGTTAGGAAATCTAGACCTTTTCATATTCAATTCAGTTCATATATTAATATCCTACTAGAAGAGATACACTTTGCAGTAATATCAGTCATAAGAGATAATAATGTAATAAATAAGAAAGCTATGTCTTTCATTTGTAATCCTGTAAAGCTTTGAATTGTATATCCACATCCAGTTAGGAAATCTAGACCTTTTCATATTCAATTCAGTTCATATATTAATATCCTACTAGAAGAGATACACTTTGCAGTAATATCAGTCATAAGAGATAATAATGTAATAAATAAGGAAGCTATGTCTTTCCTTTGTAATCTTGTAAAGCTTTGAATTGTAAATCCACATCCAGTTAGGAAATCTAGACGTCTTCGTATTCAATTCAGTTCATATATTAATATCCTACTAGAAGAGATACACTTTGCAGTAATATCAGTCATAAGAGATAATAATTTAATAAATAAGAAAGCTATGTCTTTCATTTGTAATCCTGTAAAGCTTTGAATTGTATATCCACATCCTGTTAGGAAATCTAGACCTTTTCATATTCAATTCAGTTCATATATTAATATCCTACTAGAAGAGATACATTTTGCAGTAATATTAGTCATAAGAGATAATAATGTAATAAATAAGAAAGCTATGTCTTTCTTTTGTGATCCTGTAAAGCTTTGAATAGTTAGGAAATCTAGATGTCTTCGTATGCAAATCAGTTCACATACTAAAACACATTTTTCAGCTGACGCATATATTCTTCTCTAGAAAAAAAATTGACTATATTGAAAAAGTATTTACAATTATAAAATGCAACTTTTAATTTCAAATGGAGATGAAATAAAGTATAACAATTAAATTAAACATATAGAATTTAAAATTAAAATGCTGTCTTTGAAACCGTTTACTTAATTTGACAAAATATGTAACTCACAAAAGAGAATAATTTAAACATAAAACAAAATAAAAAAAAACTATTTTTATGTAGGCATCTTCACTGATTCACCCGACCCCCAAAAAAAACAGCATAGCATAAAGAAAAAAACTTATTAAAAACAGTTGTATCATCAAAATGTTTATGTTATTATGAAGAAGAAGACCAAAGTATTTTTTAATTATTTTTTCATCCTTTCTAGCACGTTCAAAGTTTTGGTTAAATTCCTTTTTTATGTTAGCAGTCACGTAATATTTACCATTAATTTTTTGGGCATTTATTTCAGTTTAAAAACACATTAATTTGGAAATTCTTGATAAAATCAAATAATTGTCAGATTTTAATGAAACTTTCAGAACTTATTCAAAAATGAATTAAATTATTTTAGAAATGTTTGTCTTTTAGAAATTCATAAGAAAAATATATTTTTTTGCATCTGTTACCCTCCTTACTTAAATTTATGAAAGCTGAAATTCAACATTATGCCCTTTAGTAATTATATTAGTTAAAAGCAGAAGACTTTGAAGAATATAAATCATTGATTTTTTTTTTTTTTTTTTTTGCAAATCAAAATGCATTTAGCTCTGATTGTAAAATACAAAACCCAATAAAAATAATAAAACATTATTTAATTAGAAAAGATTTTAATGGATTTTATTAATAATATATGTTAAGGTCACTATTGTCTGAAGCCAAAATATTTTTCCAATGAAAAATGAATTTTTATAAGAATTTTCTTTTTTTTTTTAATTTTTAAATACAAAATGTGATGAATGTGTTAAATATTTTAAAATTAAGTTTGAATCCATGTCTTTTTGGAAATGCTCTTATTAAAAAGATTTATTTTTCTAGATCATAAATTTGAATGCTTATCTGTGATACAAAAATATTTTTTAATATGCAGAAATATGTATTAAAAACATTTTCTTCAAAACTATGGATACACAGTTCAGAAATAATAGGTAATATGTTTTAAGAGAAAAGCCTTAAAACATTGCTTTACTTTCCTGCTGGTTAGCATGTATCAAATTATTTGAGTGACCATCATCGTAGCATTTTCAAAATTTTTAATTTTCTTTTTACATACAATTTCACTTTTAATTTTAATTTCATTTTTTAAATATAATTAGTTTTTCAGTGAGAAACATACTATAATTATGATAAAATTGAGTCTAAAATATAAAAAATTAATAATTGCAGTACATTTCTCACTGAAAAAGAAAAAACTGATTATATTTAAAAAATGAAAAGAAAATATTTAGTGAAATATGTAAAACAAAAAAAAATTTAAAATTTTGAAAATGTGATGATGATGGTTTCTGAAAAACCATCATCATCACATTTTCAAAATTTGACAAGAAATAAACACAATTTCTGAGGGACTGATCCTTGCTATCAGGAGAAGCAACTCTTAAAACACAGGACATTATTTCTCAATTGTGCCTCCATAGTTTTGCCGGAAATGTTTTTAATATATATTTTGGCATATTAAAAAATTATTGTAAAAATAAAAACACTTCACAAATTGAAATAAGCCTTCAAATTTAAGATCTGTAAATATAGATCTTTTTAATAAGAGAATTTCCATAGATACACATATTCAAACTTAATTTTAAATTATTTAAAAACTTTATCATATTTTCTATATAAAACTGACAAACAAAAAAAAAATTCTTATAAAAAATCATTTTTCATCGGAAAAATACTTTGGTTTCAGACAATAATGTCCTTATATTAGTGATAAAAGACATTAAAAGCTTTTTTAAGTGAATAATGTCTTAGTTTTATTTTACAATTCAGAGCTAAATTTTGGTTACAAATGTTCCTCGATTTACAAAAAAAAGAAAAAAATATCGATGATTTATATTCTTCAAAGTCTTCTGCATTTAATTACAAAAATACACATATTTGAGTTTTTATAAAATTAAGTAAAGTGGGGGGAGGGGGTATGTAACAAATGTAAAAAAATTATTTTTACCATGACTTTCTAAAGAACAAAAATTTCTAAAATAATTTCATTCATTTTTGAATAAGTTCTGAAAGTTTCATTAAAATCTGAGAATTGTTTGATTTTTGCAAGAATTTCCAAATTAATGTTTTTTTCAAGTGAAAAAAGTGCTAAAAAAAATTAAGCTAAATATTACATGAATGTAAAAAAAAAAAAAAAAATATAAACAAGATTTTCAACCAAAATTTCGAACATGCTAGAAAGGATTAAAAAAAATTTAAAATAATACTTTTTTTCTTATTATTACAAAGTTGTTTTGTTTTTTTTTATGATAAAACAGTTTTTATTAAGCTTGTGGCCTTTTTTCATCATGCTATGGTGTTTTTTTGATGAATTATTGAACATACCCACTTTAAAATATAGTTTTTTTACTCAGGTAACTTTAGGAACCCACTAAAAAAAGAGCATAGCATGATAAAAACGACCTTAAACTTGATGAAAATTAAATTTTATCATCTAAATGTTTGTTATTATTAAAACTAGGACTGACCAAAGTATTTTGTTTTAATTTGGCATTATTCCCATTGTGGCTACAGCTCAGCAGCCACGACTGGCATTGATTACTTATGTTTGCCTCAAGTAGTGATGTGCAGGAGATTCACATGTCTTGCTTATTGCGCACGCAAAGTGCAAAAAAATTTTAAAAGAGCATGATTATTGAAGAAATAAAATATTGCCTTATGTTTTCATTCATGTGGAATGTATAATAAACTTGTAAATTAAAATTTGTTTTTTAGTATTTAAAACAAGAATTCATTATTATTACAACTTCAATACAAAAAAAAAACAACACTTGTCATTGCTTTTCTAAAGAAATTTAAAAAAAATTCAATGAAAGCTTCAATTTCAAAAGTGTCTCTAAAGTGTTTCTAAAGTTTTCTTTTGGTTTTGTGCAGTAACTGAGAACTTTACCGTTTTTTGGAGTTATCGACAAGAAAAGAAATCGGACTTCTTGTTGGTCATTCGTTCCCCATTACTGCCATCATGATTACTAATTCACTGCGTAGTACCTACACAGGCGTAATCAGAAAATTTGGCCTTTTGCAGACTTTCCTTGCAGAAAAATAAAATCACTTACGCACTACCGTAAAAGAGATGTAATTTTTTTTTTTTTTTTTTTTTTGGTAAGTTTAGTTTTATTTATAACAAAAACAAATTAAATAATACAACAGAACCTTTTTCCCGTTTTGAATAGCAAAAAAAAAAGTACTTTCAAATGATAGAAAGCCAGGCTTAAAGAGGTGTTGATTGACAAGTGACATGTGTGTGAGTTCATCTTACGGGAGGAAAAGTTATAGTACGGAAGAACACAAGTGACAGTTTAGCTTTATGTGAACAACTTATTTACCTCGTTATTTTTTAGTAGGCATAGCATGATGAAAACGATCTTAAACTTGACGAAAGCAGAACTTTATCGTCACAATGATTATGTTACTATCAACGCAAACCACGTGACGGACTATTGTTTTCATGATGCTTCCGGTCTTCCGTATATTTGAATTAAAAACTAGTTTTGAACAAAAATCAAAAAACAAAACAAAAAAAACGTTAGATTTTTATCTATTTGCAGATTGCTGATTGTAATAAGATTTATTTTATAATCTGTAAATGAGATTTATCAACTTAATAACACAACATTTCCGTTAATTTTTTAGAATATCTGACAACTTTAGTGTAAAAAAAAACAAAAATTTTAAGAAATAAATTAAATAATTGTAAAAACTTATTTTTCATCGAAAATGTTTTATTTTCAGACAATATTATCCATATTCATAAAAACAAGTAAAAGCAACTAAAAGCTTTTGAAATTAATATCTTTGTTTTGTTGAGTTTTACTTTTTTTGTATGTTACAATTACAATTCAGAGCTGATTTTCAGGTAGAAAGGGGCTCAACAAAAAAAAAATAAATAAATAAATAAATAATAATTTGCTTTCCTCAAAGCCTTGCGATTTTAACTAATTAATCACTAACTGTACAAATTTGAATTTCAAGAGTTTTTTCATAAAATTTTTAATTTTTTGGGTAAATTTTATTGTAACACCCGAGCGCTAATAACCCTTCAAATTTTTCCAAAATAGTCTTAATTCCGTGCAAATGTATATGCTTTAACTAAAATCAACAATTAGAAACCTACCTTTTTGGATGTTAACGACCAGAAATAATTGGACTTATTCTCGCTCTTCTTGTCATCCCTTACCGGCTTATTGAGAGACATTCGCTGCTGTCTCATTTCGCGCACTTATACAATTTTGGCCTATTTACTCCCTTAACGAAATTAATACGCGATTTTTTCTTTTTAATTTAAAGTTAACTTTTCAACTTTCAAATGTATGAAAATAAGTGATAAGTGTAGATTTTACTTAATTTTTTAAGAAGAAAGTTAACTTTCAAATATATGAAAATATCGATGAAAATACTTATAAATTATAAAGAACAAAATAAGTAGTACAGTAAAATTGAAAATAAAACAATAATTAAATCAATTGTAAGAGGAAGTTAAAAGTTTCATATCAATGGAAAAAATGACATTGACAATTTAAAAACAAATGCAATAACGTCTGATTGCGGGGAAGGAGAAGCCAGGGATGCCCATACCCTTCTTGTTCCTTTAATTAAGCAACACATCCGACCAGGATCAATCATTTTACACAGCGATTGCTGGTCGGCGTATGTGCGGATAACAGAACACGGGTACATGCACAAACAAATCAACCATTCTGAACATTTTTTTGTAGATCCAACAGAAACTATCCACACGCAGACGGTTGAAGAAAGACTATGGAGAACGACTAAGGATGTAATTAAAAGATCAGGACACAGCTAAAGAGCACAAAATAAAATTACTAAAGAAAAAATGCTAGAAAGGAAATAATAATTAATGCGCAAAGTTTGTTCATTAATTATTATTCGTTTTATTTTTAATTTAAAATAAAAGCTTTACATTTACAACAGTTGTCATTGCTTTTCTACACAGAAAAATGGGTTTACCTTAAAAAAAAAACACACTTGTCATCGCTTTCCGACACAATTTAAGTGCGCAGTAATTTAGTCAATTATGATCAGTTAAGAGCAGTAAAACGGCCGTTAATTAAGCCTCCGCGCGCAAAACGTTCCGTAATGAATGTAGTTAAACAAGGCCAGTAATGAGTAATGACTGACGGCTGAACGCGACTGAGTCAGAAATTTTATTGTCGATAACTCTAAAACGCTAGATTCTTTTAAGCAGAATTTCTTTGTTATTTTCGAATTAAGCATGTGTTTTACAGTAGTACACCTAAACCGTATAACGATTCCAGAAATTTTTGTTAGATACTTAGCGCGGGGCTTAAACAGCAAATTACCCTAAAAAAAAAAAGAAGAAATATTTTTAAATATAAACACCAGGAACAAGATTTTAATTTTCTTTTAATTTCATGTTTGTGGTTAAAAAAAAAAAAAATTTTTTTCCCAATCTCTTTCTCGTCCTTAAATCAAACAAAAAAATTGCCGTTTCTTTATCTTACACACCATAAATGCAAACGCAAACGACATTCCATTTTCTCTTTCATTCAAATTACAATGTTATTAAATTTTAATTGGCTTTTACTTTTTATTGTAGCTCTTTTTACTGGGCATACATTTTGTAATTTTAATATTTTTTTCGTTATAGTTTTTGTAAGCAAAAAAAGTAAACTAGCATTTTTTTTCCAAATTATTTTGATTAATTCTTAAATTTACTAATTTTCATTGAAACAAATCTCTTGGACAAATATCGGATTTTTAAAATGTTTTAATTTTGTTCTTTTTACTTAACATTTAACAAAAATCATTGAAATTGCGATACAATGTTCTGATATATTGTCTGTACCAAGACTATTTTTGAGTAAGGAACTTATTCTTCCTTTACACCGGTTAGTGTAATTCTTTGTTCTGTTCGTGTTCAGAAACTACAAGCCTTTTTATTTTGAAATCCTTTTTTTTTTTTTTTTTAAATTGCAGTTGATTTGAAAAGAGAAAGTTTTAATGATTTTCGAGGCTGAGAAAGAAATATTAAGCAACTTTAATCCTGTTTGTTTTTCTATGAAAAAAATTTCTTCACCCTGAAAAAAAAAAGGTAAGTAGAGAGACGAACCGTCAGGAATTTCCTGTAAAAACCCCCCAAAAAAATAAATAAATGAATTGTCGTCTTTGAACATAAGTTCCAGTTTTATTTAACCTGAGGCCGAAGGAAATGAGAATTAAAAAAATATTATCTTCGTATTATATAAATAAAATTTTAAAAGTATTTCTAACAATGACATCTTTTCTCATCATTGTTTTATCATTAAATTTAAAAAAAATCTTTTAATAAATTATTATTTAATTTTTTTTAATGAAAATAATTCTTGTAAAAATTCGTTATTCATTAAAAAAGTGTTCATTATAATAAAACTAAGACATTTAAATGATCATTTAGGTAGGTACCTCCAATAATTTGCTAAAAAAAAAAACTCAGTAGAGCATAAAAAGGTCCAAAACTTAATAAAAACAAAATTTCATCATTAAAATGTTGATGTATTTGTTAAGAGGAAAGAACAAAGTATTTTTTTAAATGTTTAAAAAAAATGTTTTCCTTCTTTCTAACACCTTCTTAATTTGGATAAAAAATCTCGTTTTTTTTTTTTTGTTTTGTTTTTTGTTTGTAATACTTGTGGTAAGCAGTTTCAGGGGGAAAAACCCATTATTTTTAAAATTATTGCAAAAATCAAATAATTGTCTGATTTTAATGAAACTTTCAGGACTTATTAAAAAATGAATGAATTTATTTTTGAAGTTTTTATTTTTAGAAAATCTTGGTAAAAATATATTTTTTGTTTTTTTTTTTTTTTCATCTGTTACCCTCAACCACAATAAATTAACTTTATGAAATTTTCTAGAATTTCAAACAGTTTGCAAATTGTTTCATATTACTTATAAGCAGTACTCCTTGGAGAAATTAGATTAGGTACCTCCACTTTTTCGGCATAAATTATCGATACCTAAGTTTAAAATGCATTTTTTAAAATGAAAAAATATGCTTGAATATTTCATTTTAGTTTTACTTGAAAGTTGAATCATTAAATTTATTATTTCCATTAAGTAAACAATTCTGGTATATTTCAGATAGAAACTATATACATTGGAATGTCAAATTTATTTTTAAATTTTCAAAAAACCCGCCATTTTCTTAATTTTAAGAAATTTGTAAACAAACACAAATTTATCGATTTTAAAAATATTTAAAAAAATTTCTGACACGTCATTTTAGTAAAATTAGAAAATTTAATGTTAAATTAATCTGATTTAAAAAAAATATTACTTAATTATAGCATAAAAAAGAAATATACAACGAATTATTAACGATTGGTACCGTAATTTTGATCCGATACTTGATCCACGTGTTGATTGACAAGTGATGACAGCTACTACGGATGACCATAAATGAAAATTACTAGAAATCTGAGTGAACCCTTTTATTTTTAGTTTTACAGTTATGTTTATTTATTAGAATAAAGGGACAAAACTCTTTTTATAATAATGGCAATTTCAGTGTACCGTACATGGAAATAAGGAATGTATTAAGTAGAAAAATACAACATAAAAAATTATTTGAAAAAAAAGTGGAATCACTAAATTTATTAAACTTGGCAATTTTGAACTCGTAAATTTTGTTTCTACTTAATTACTAATTATCAAAAGGAAATAAGCTAATACAGAGTTTTGCACGATTTTTAAACTATTATAAATTATTATAATCAAAATGTAAAACAAATAAAAAATTCTTGTAAAATTTAATTATTCATCAGAAAAAATTTATTTCTTCAGGCAATAATGACCTTAATATTACTTATTTACAAAAGCAATTAAAAGCTTTTCTAATTAAGTAATATCATAGTTTTATTGGATTCATTATTTTTCTATTCAAAGCTCATTTTACAAAAGTTGGAACAAATTAGAAAAAAAAAAGTAGGTGATTTACCATCTCCAATGACTCTTACTTTAAACAAAAAAAAATTGTAAGGAAATAAAAAGAATTGAAAAAAATTTCGGGAAAATAAGTAAGTGGGGTGTAACATATTAAAAAAAAAAATAATTTTTACTAAAATTTACTAAAAAGAAATATTTCAAAAATAATTTCATTCATTGGTGAAATAAGTCCTGAAAATTTCATTAAAATCGGACAATTACTTTAATTTTACAAGAATTTCCAAATCAATGGGTTTTCAACGGGAAAAAAGCGCAAAAAAAAACAATGTTATTTTTACAGCACCGCGATGACGTAAAAAAAAGAAAAATTTAACCAAAATTTCGAACGTGTTAAAAAATATTAAAAAATATCAAAAAATAATTAAAATACACTTTGGTCTTTCATCTTAATAATAACATAAGCGTTTTGACGATAAAAATTTATTTTCGGTAAGTTTGTGGCATTTGTTTATTACGCTATGCTGTTTTCCCGCGAAAAAGTGGAGGTACCTAAATTAGATCATCAATTTTTTTTTTTTTTTTTTTTTTTTTCACAATTGCTGCAAACTTTTTTAAAAATCTGCTCCAAATCGTAAAATAAAAACTGCAATAAACTAATTATCGAATTAGATCGGCTTTTATTTGCTTTTATAAATAACATACATTAAGCCTTAAGGACATTATTATGTGAAGAAAATTTTTTTTTCGATGAATAAAGAATTTTTACAAGAATTGTTTGCATTTTTCTTTTAGTTTTTTTTCATTTTCTTTAATTTCAAAAAATGTTTTAAAATTCTTCCAAGCAGAATCTGGGGTAGGTTAAGTTTTTAAATGAAGACTATATTTACTAAGGGAAATTTAAAAGCTTAATACAAATACTACTACCAAAACTTTTTTTACCATAATTAATTTTTTTTTTTTTTTAGTATGATATCTCATAAGTGACATTATGGTTAAAATATCATGTGTTTCAAGGCTTGTCCCCTCGTTAGGGAGAGAACCCCTTCACATGTAACGGCCTTATTTCACTATCAGTTATTAAATTAAAAATTAAATTGAGATAATCTCATTTATCAATTTACCTGAGTTATTAAATTAAAAATGTAATATTAATAAATAATTAATTAAAATTAATAAAATAATTTATCTTAGCTATTAGATAATGAAAGAGATAGAATAATGTAAGAAATTTTTATAGTATTTTAAATTATTATAAGAAACAAAAAAAATCTGTTATGTCACTTTTAATGCACCGCACTAAACCTGGCAACACATTCAGCCATCAAATTATTAATGGAGACGTGAAAATAACAAGACCCCATGGTTAAGATATGTTCGTCTAGAAGATTTTATGCTA
This sequence comes from Acanthosepion lycidas, assembly GCA_963932145.1. Lineage (NCBI taxonomy): Eukaryota > Metazoa > Mollusca > Cephalopoda > Sepiida > Sepiidae > Acanthosepion > Acanthosepion lycidas. Next base: position 66,670,896 of record OZ010614.1, read on the forward strand.
TAAGTAAGTGATATTTGTTTCAGAACAGATTAATTTAACTTTAAACTTGCTAATTTTACAAAAGTAATGTTTCAGAAATGTATATCTTATTTTAGCGGGATTTTCAAAACTGAAAAATAGGTTTGTTTGCATTTCTCTAAAAAAAAAGTTAAAAATGGCCATTTCGATTGGTTTCTCAGAAGCATCAACTAAAAATCATTCAAATTTCTATTTGAAATACTCTACAGGATTTTTTTTTTTTCTCTGGAATTAGAAAATTTAATCCTTTAGTTTTCAATTGAAGTGGTTGGAAAGTTTCAGAAAGGATTTTTCGTTTATGAAAAATACATTTATACCTTAGGTATACCAAATTTTCGGAGGTACCTAATTTAGGTTCTGATTTTTTTCGATTTTTGCAAGAATTTCAGTATCAATATTTTTTTCCACTGGATAAAAGCGCAAAAAAAAAACTAATTGTAAAAACTAAACAAAAAGATAGGATTTTTAATCAAAAGTTCAAATAAATAATTAAAAAATAATTTGGTCTTTCCTCTTAATAATAACAGACCTTCGTGAGATTACTAACAAAAGAGCATAGCATGAATAAAAAGGCCTTAAACTTGAAAATAACTTTTTATTGTCTCAATGTTTGTTATTATTAAGAGGAAAGATTCAAGTATTTTGATTATTTTCTTTTTACATTTTTTAATCATTCTTAGCACGTCTGAAATTTTTGTTGAGTCATGCTTTTTTTTAGTTAAGGAAAATTGACACAAAATTAATCGTCGGCCATTTTTTTAAATTTTCTAAACAAAATTGAAATTCTCCGTTTAAAAATCTTTCAAAAACCGATTATGCTTTTTTCAAAGTTTATTTTAAGAAAATTAGAAATTATGAAGTTTATTTAACATATTTTGAAACAAAATTACTTTCTGCACTGAAAAAATGTAGTTTAAAATAAGAGAAAGTAGGTTTTAGCAACGGTGACGATTGAGAAGTAACAAATGATGATTTCATGTATTGACATGTTACATGAGGAAAAGTTAATGTACGGAAGGTCAGAAGTGACATAATTTTTTAGTTGTAAGTGAACCAACTTATTTACCTCATTATTTTTGAGGAAAACTTTCAGCACCTAAATTTTTTGTTTTTGGTATTTAGCTTTGACTTTTATGTTTATGATACCTATAGAAAAATATAATACTATAAAAAAAATTTAAGACTGCTGAGAGTGAGATAAAATTTCATAAAGGTACCTAATTATAGGTACCTTTCTTATGAAATTTTATCAGAAATGTACATAAAATAAAATAATTTTATGTACATTTACATTTTATGGTATTTGTATTACTATTCGTTTTTTTATTAATTTTGATATTTCATTTATGAAAAAATGTCATAAATAGAAAAATAAGACTATGAATTTCTTAAGATAAGTACGTAATACTTTGTAGGTATCCTTCTCAGTTGAAATGTCATACATTTTTTTTTTCTTTTTTTGTTAATTTTTTCTCAAAATTTTTTAATCTTAAGTTATATCACTGTATTGAAAAAGCAATTTTTTTGGTAATTATGTAATCATATACACTTTTTATTCTATTTATTCATTGTCAACTAAGAACAGATATAAAAATGCAATGCAACTTTTGTGAAATTTTTGTGGTCCTGAAAAGTGTTTTTCTTTTTTTCTTTCCTGCCCTTTTGCCGATAGCTGGGGCCCTAACAGGTGCTATCATTCCGGGTCAGAGTGGTCTGCAGCAATTCCGAGGTGGTTTCATGCTCCTCAAAAACTCCAACCTAATTCTCAGAGTCCCTTACTGCCAGATGTAATTTAATGTTCAGTCCAGGACGGGTTAATTGATTGAAAGTCAAGTCATGCATGATTTAGTTTTGTCCAGTTGATAGTTTTCATTTTCCTGTTCATAGAAAACGTAATCTGGGTCAGAAAACTCACTGACCCATCCTACAAATAACTTATCAATCAACAGAATCAACTGTTGAAATGTGTTTTATCCTATGGCTAACTATATAATCACATAAGATATTGTAGATCTCATCTACTAAATCTTGTTTAAAGTGTGAGAATTCTGCCTTGATATCAGAACTAGTGTAGATTATTCCATTTAGTCTTTTCTGTAGTTGGGACCCTTTTCTTTTTTGCTGTTGCCTCTGTTTATCCTTAATTCTCTGAATTATTTTGGACTCTACAATTTCTTTATTTATTATTACTTACTCTTTCCAAAGCTATACTGTATGCCAACATCCAAGTAGCATTCCGTCCTGGGTATGACGATAAACTACGTCCAACAGCAAGGCCTCTGATCAGGAAGTTTTGAGGAGCGTGGAACCTCTTAATTGCTGGTGTCTGCATGTCCACCCTGACCTGGGGTGGTAGCACCTGTTAGGGTCTAGAAAAAAAAACTACTACCAGCAATACGTTCTAGAAGAAAAAAACAAACTACTACCAGCAATACGTTCTAGAAAAAAAAAAAAACTACTACCAGCAATACGTTCTAGAAAAAAAAAAAAAACTACTACCAGCAATACGTTCTAGAAAAAAAAAAAAAACTACTACCAGCAATACGTTCTAGAAAAAAAAAAAAAAACTACTACCAGCAATACGTTCTAGAAAAAAAAAAAAAAAACTACTACCAGCAATACGTTCTAGAAAAAAAAAAAAAAACTACTACCAGCAATACGTTCTAGAAAAAAAAAAAAAAACTACTACCAGCAATACGTTCTAGAAAAAAAAAAAAAAAAAACTACTACCAGCAATACGTTCTAGAAAAAAAACAAAAAAAACTACTACCAGCAATATGTTCTAGAAAAAAAAAAAAAACTACTACCAGCAATACGTTCTAGAAAAAAAAAACTATTACCAGCAATACATTTTTGAGGAAAAAAATATTACCAGAAATAGATTTTTGACAGAACAAAATATTACCAGGAAAAAAAGTTGTCACCTTTAAATAACCCATTGAGATTGATATGTCATAAAACACAACAAACCAAACCAAGTAGTGTTGAAGTGTAATGTCCTCCAGGCCATTTATGTAGCTCCATACCTTATTTCATTTTTTCTTTGATAATGTTGCTTATGCTAGAGACATGAATATTTGGAGATATTTTCTTCTTGCAGTATTCCCCTATCACGCTTTCAACCTCCATGATATGTTGCCTTACAGATGCTAGCACTGACTCTGATTTCTTTTACTGCCTTTCCAAAACTGCAACATGAGCTTTTCATACAGGTAGTCTTCATATTTTTCTTTTTGAGCAACCATCAATTTGTCCTTTTCTCTTTGTAGCAAAACATCCCCAAAGGAGTCCTGTTCAGCCAGTAGTATTGTCTTTGGGTCCTCAGATTTAAAAAAAAATCTGCTATGACACCTTTCACTATTTGCATAGTGTTAATAGGGTTTTGTGAATTTAAGTCTGTATAAAACCTGTGCATCCACGGTCCAGACACATCTTCCCCATGATTCGAAGCACTTAGAGTTTGATCTATGCTGCTTCCTTCATTGTGAAATATAACAACTTTTCAACAATTTTGTTTTTTGAGCACAGACCGAGGACAAACTTTTTTAACTTTTCAAAAATGGAGAAATACACAGCACCTAATTGAAAAATTACATGCAACTGGTTCTCCAGGAATCTTGATATTCCATAACCATCTTGTTTGTTGAAGTCCTTCATCTGCATCACGCATGGCTGTATTTGTCATTGAATCTTAGTGAATTCAGGGCCATGATGATCTTCCATGCTATGCACTCACTAGAACACCAGATTATCTTCTATTCACATCTTGAATCTCCTTAACTCTTGCTGGAATCAGCTTCCAACAGGGTGTACATTGAAATTTAACTCAATTACGTGTTGTCCCCCACTCTTTCTCCATTAAAATAACAGTCAAGTGATTGACTAGAGTCTGGTCTGTCAAGCAGTTATTTTATTTTAGAGATTATTGCTCTCTGGCAGCTAGCAACACTCACTTCAGATGCTACTGAGTGTATCTCAGTAAGGGTTATTATTCTATTGCTGATGTGGTGCCAGTGGTCTTCTGCAGTCCCAGCAGGGAGTTGTTCGATTGACACTAGATGAGAGGATGATGGTGTTGTGACCATCATACAGTTAACATGTATCCAAATGTTAAAATAGAATTGACAGTTTTTTTAAATCTAAAAAACAGGCACAGTTCACCCAACATTCGGCCGACTATGGTTTCTGATTTTATGTCAAAACTTGGTTCCTGTGTGACATTTAAAAATCATTCCAAAACTTTAGGAACCATTCCTTGCTGCAACTCCACTCAACAAGCAGGATGTGGACCTTTTTTGACTTTTTGTCTTGTTTAAAATTAGTGTCAACTTTTTCACTTTCTGTTTCAACAAGAATATTATTTGTTTTTGTCTGGAGACTCTTTTTTTATAATTTTTTTTTTTAATAATTGAAAATGATGTCTCCTTTGGGGTTATTGGTGTTTCAATTGGGGTTGCTGAGGTACCAGAATGGGCCACTTCCTCACAGGTCTTTTCAAATTTAAAAAAATTTCTTCCATCATGCCTTTTCTTTGTACATTTGACTAAGGTTCATAGCTTGGGCAAATGAAACCTTAGGAAAATCATTTTCTTTCTTGCTATGTCCCTCACTGACATGTGTCTTCAAAATGTTTTTTAAATATATAGTTGCACAGAACTGGCTCTCTAGATTCCATAGTATCATATTTTTCTAAACGTTGTTCAGCTCTGTTCATCTTGAAATATCAAAGAAAATTACCAACTAAAATAGATTTAATGGAGAAATTAATTAATACTTGAATAAATTGAATGAAGAAAAATGTTAGCATTGGGTTTCATTTCTCGGTTATGTATTCTTAATTGAAACAAAAACTAATAAGAAGTAAAGTAGAACTCACAAAGCAGGTGTAAATATTCATTGAAACAAAAAGAAAAGGAAATACATTAAAAAAGGAAAACTTATAATTAAGGTATGTCTATCTAAATATAAATACACAAATTCAAAAAAATATATTGAAATGGGTATTAAAAAAAAACAAATAGTACTTACTTTGAAAATTGGAAGAATAAAAAAAAAATCATTGCCTGGTGGGGTCGTCCAAAATGTGTATTATCAACAGTTGATCGATACGGTGATTGTTTCGATCCAGGCCTTGCCTTATCCCACATTGTGTTTTGTTTTGATCATAAGGTCAGCCAAAATCAAGTCATCATCAGGTATCTTTGTATTGGGCTGGTTCAAGCATGGTGAAGATACAAAGAAAAAATAACGTCCTAATAAAAAAAAAAATAAATAAATACTATTTTTATGTAAGGCCCTTTGTACAACAGTTGGTTAATTGTTGTTAAAGTATAGGTGCTCGCATGCAGATGATCATTGACCCAACCTGCTTCTAAGTAAGATGTGACATTTTGTTAACTTGGTAAAGTTTGGCACAAGGCTGATGTCAGAGGTTCTTGTTGGCAAATAGTCATGTAGGGTTTCTTGTGTCTGGTGGCTAGCATGATCTTGTGCTAAAATTTGTTATAGTTATTTAGTACTTCTGCTGACACAAAGAGAAACTAGCTTTTTTAATCAAAAGTTAGAATGTTCTGAAAAGAAAAAATTTTTAAAAATAATTGAAAAAATACTTTATTCTTTCTTCTTAATAGTAACATAAACATTTTGACGATAAAATTTTGTTTTTGTCAAGTTTGGAGTCTTTTTGATCATGCTATGCTCTTTTTTTAGTGAAATTGTGGAGGACCCTATATTAGAATAAACATTTTGATAATAAAATTTTGTTTTTATTAAGTTTGTGGCTTTTTTCATTATATTATACTGCTTTTTCTCAATGAGCATTTAATGATGATTTAAGTTCTGAAAGTTTAACTTAAATTTTTTTTTTTTTTTTTTTTTAACTATTTATTTCATTTCCTCTCTATCATTGAAACTGAAAGGTTAGTGGAATTTTTTCTTTTTAAAATGTACTCCAAAAACATTAAAATTTGATATTTATTTTTGTGAGTTGGACTATTTTTATAATATGATGATAATCATTTATTTAATGATTAGTGTAATGTTCATACATCTGCAGGAATGGCAAATACTGTGTAGATTCTCCAAATACTTTGTCTTACAGGAAAGTCTTTCCAAGATAATTGTTAATATTTCTTATTTTCTAACCTACTACAATGTACTAAACTAGGTACCTCCACTTTTTCGATAAGATTTTAAAAGAATTTTTAAAAATGAAAACGCATTCTTGAAGATTTGTTTTTAGATTTAATTGAAAGCTAGAGGATGAAATTGACTATTTCCAGTAAGTAAAATATTCTAGTGTATTTCAAATAGAAATTATACATTGGAATGTCAAATATTTGGTAGATTTCAAAAGTCTTTTTACTGGTGGTGGAATCAAATTTAATTATTGGTTTTAAAAATCTTTCAAAAATAAAATATATTTGTGACATATTATTTGAGTAAAATTAGAAAATTTAAAGTTAAATTAATCTGCTTTGAAACAAATATTACTTATAGCATAAAAAAAGATAGTATACAAGTATTTTTTAATAACGGGTCCTGTTTTTCTTTTCTTTTGTCTTTATTGACTTATCAATAAGCTCCGAGGTGTTGACAGCTAATATAGATGACCAGAATTGACATAAATGTAACGTAATTTTTTTTTTTTTAACTACCTTGTAATTTTTACAAATTAAAATTTTTAGCAATTATCTAATATTTTATTGACTTTGAGTTCCATTTAAAGATACTTTATGAAAAAATAATAAAATTTAAAAGAATATAAAATTTTTTTAGATTGATTTTAAAATTTAATAACTGAAATAAAATACCATGACAGAAGTTATGCAACAATTTATAACCCACACTAAAATAAATTCATAAAATAAAAATATTTCATGAAATAGAAATTAAGAAAAGTAAAAGTTAGTTTAAATTTTGAAGTTTTAAAACTAAAATGATAATATTCAAAACAGGTTGAAATGGAAGCAATGAATAATGAATTGGAGACAAGCAAATTTCTCAGTAAAAAAATGGCAACTCTTAGAACATATGACCTTTTCGTAATGTTACGTATAGACTACCATAAATGAAAATTTGCAATATTTAGAGCAAGAAAAAATTCTTTTAATTATTTTAAAAATATTGATGCAAACCGACTTTTATTAAGCTTTTCTTTTTGATTTGTAAATATAGTTTCTACTTAATTACAATATCATCTAAAAGTAATATGAAGTGGAAGATTTTTAAGTTATTATAATTAAACTTTTTAAAAAATAAAAAAATTCTTGTAGAAACTCATTATTCATTGAAAAAAATGTCTTTTCTCAAGACAATAACATTCTTAAATATAACTCATTTAAAAAAGCAATTGAAAGGTTTTCTAATTAATTAATTAATGTCCGTAGTTTTATTACATTTTGTTCGTTTACCATTTGCAGCAGATTTTCAGAAAATGGGCAAATTTGAAAAAGAAATTTGGATGATTTACATTCTCCAAGGATTCTTAACTTTTTAATGGCTGACATGATTGCTTTTTATGTCAATTTTGCTGACTCAAAAACGAAAAGATTTTTAACTAAAACTTTCAATGTGCTAAGAAGAATTAAAAATGTAAAAATACATTGGTCTTTCTTCTTAATAATAAACATTTAGATAAGAAAAAACTGTTTTTCATCTTTTTTTCGCAGTGAAGATACCTAGGTAAAACTAAAGAAATGAAATCAGCAAAAGTGAAATAGTAATGGAGTTAAAAATGAAAATTTATTTGCCTGTACCAGTTTCACCTTAATGCTAAATATTACAAAGTCATGTTTTATTTTTTTTTAAATCATTTTATTTTTCACTTTTTAAAAGCAACTTCATAAACGGCCTGTCATTTCTGGAAAGCTTTCTCAGTTATGCAGTTGGATATTTGTGACGATTTCTTTTGTATTTTACTAAATTGTTTAATGAATATGGTATTTATTTACAGTTGATAATTTATTTGAAATTTTAATGATTAAACTTGAAACCAAGTCCTGAATTCCATGACTAAATTACCTTTTAAAATCTAAAAAAATGACTTTAGGTGAATAATCCTTATTTTTTTACCCATTATACATTGCATAAGAGGTGATGTGATAGTGAAGCAAACTTGTTTCACTGCAAAATATTTGATCTTCACTGGCAGCGGCTGCTGCTGCATTATTGAAGTAATATTTACATGCATCTGTCATAACAGAATTCTTTCCTATATCATTCACTGGCCCTATTAATATAACATTTGTCTTTTTTACTTCACAGATGTTTTGGCAGTTCAAAAACCACAGTGGATATTGAATTTCAATGAAGGAAAAGACAGGAAAGATAGGCCATATTCATATGACACCTTCTAAACAGTCGTTGAGTTGGACATAATAGGCAAGATGGAAACACATATTACAAGGATACCATATCCTTGTGAAGTTTGTGGATCTACATTTTCACGGAAGCGAGATTTGATTAAACATATGCATACACACACTGGAGAGAAACCACATTCTTGTGAAGTTTGTGGATATGTATTTTCACACAAGTCAAATATGGTCAATCATATGCGTACACATACTGGAGAGAAACCATATTCTTGTGAAGTTTGTGGATCTACATTTTCACAGAAGTCAAATATGGTCATTCATATGCGTATACACACTGGAGAGAAACCATATTCTTGTGATGTTTGTGCATCTACATTTTCACGGCAGGCAGAGTTGGTCATACATATGCGTACACACACTGGAGAGAAGCCATATTCTTGTGACATTTGTCAATCTACATTTTCACAAAATTCAAGTATGGTCAATCATATGCGTACACACACTGGAGAGAAACCATATTCTTGTGAAGTTTGTGGATCTGCATTTTCACGTAAGTCAAATTTGGTCAATCATATGCGTACACACACTGGAGAGAAACCATATTCTTGTGAAGTCTGTGGATCTGCATTTTCATACAGGTCAAATTTAGTTATTCATATGCGTACACACACTGGAGAGAAACTTTATTCTTGTGAAGTTTGTGGAACTGCCTTTTCGCAGAAGTCGAATATGGTCAAACATATGCGTACACACATTGGAAAGAAACCATATTCTTGTGAAGTTTGTGAATCTACATTTTCACGGAAGCTGTATTTAGTCAAACATATGCGTGCACACACCCAGTGAAATTGCATATAGTTAGGCATCTGCATACACATACTGGACAGTAAAGTTTTGATGTTTTTCGATCTATATTTTCATGGAAGCCAGATTTAGTCACACATATGCGTACGCAACATCCTCACTTAAAAGAAAGAAAATAAAAACTTTTCTTGAGAGATAGGTTATTTCAAATACACAATTAATAGAAAAGGAATACCCTCATCCCATTCTTTACAATGATTTAAAGAATACGTTTGAATTATGTTATGGAGTGAAAGCATATCTTAATAATTTATCACAAGTTTTATTTATTCTTAAATGGCTATCCATAGGAATTTTGCAAGCATTTCCCACTATTTCTGGTTGATAAAATTTAGGACCAGCCACCTGATGGACTACTGCCCAATCTTTGGTATCTGGAATATGAAAAATTTTCCACTTTCTCATAAGTATGTTATCTTCTATAAAATATCCTGTATTATCTTTCTTCATATTTTCCACTGATACCACATTATCAAAAAGAGGTATAGTTTCATGATCTTTCTTCTGTTCCATCACAAGTTGATTGTGAGACAAAGGAACATTAATAACAGGCTCCACATTACCAACATCGCATCTCTCCTTGCATGCCGATTAAGATGTGTAGACTGCACGTTTTCAGCAGAATTCAAGGAAGTTTGAGAGAAATCAACTATTGCATTCCTGTTTATTAACTATTGCTCTCTTTCAAGCACATGATGTCACACACTAAGGAAATGAACTAGGGTTTTTAATTTCTAGGGTATTGATGATAGCTTTCCCATTAACCAATGTCTTTACAGCCTAGTGGATAACGACATTGGTTAGATCCCGTGATTAAAACCCAAAGAGTTGTGAGTTCAATACCGGGCCACAGTAGTGGTGAACCAAAAACTTGGAGAGTTGAGTTCAAGCGAAATAACTCAGCCATCCGAAAGAGGCATGGCACATGGAACTAGAACAATCTACCCTAGTGGACAAAATAAAGGGCTTAGTTTGAAATTCCTATCATTCGAAGGCTGAAGTGTACAATGGCCAAAAAATTGTGAATATGGCAATGAAGATGAGGATAACTGTCTGAAAAATGTAGATAATACAAGTCATCATAATACCGTATCTCAGAGATATAGATAAAAATAGAATTTTTTAATTTAAGCCCAGTACCAGACTGGTATAGAGATCTTATCTAGATACAGTTGAGCTGGCTTGGTGTAAGCATCATTTTTATGCTAACAGTTTCTGATAAAGGCAATGGACAGTGGTTCTCTGTTCTTGGCATTTCTCCTGTAGTTGTCAAAGGAAGAAAATAATCTCAATCTTGGAACACTCCGCCCTGAAACCACTACAGTATATAACCTTTCAAATAAGCACATAAGTAAATAAGAGAACAATCTACTCCCATAGATTAAATAAAGTGTTCAGTGCCATATGTTTCTCCAACAGGAATACACCAGATGGAGGACTGTGTGCAACCCCCCTGAAATGTTATCATTGTCATGATAATAACAAAGATGAGGACAATAGTGAAAGATAACTTCTCATCATAGAAACTGTATGTAAAGTCAAATATTGTATTTGTTTAGACAATAAGTCGATATAAAAAAAAACGTTTAGTTTCTTATAAAAAGCACATAAGATTAGAGTAATCTCCCTTGAATCCACTTAGACATATGGGGCTAATTAATCGGTGATACTTCCAACAATCATTTCTATAACAACCTAAATAACACTAAAATAAGTTAGCAAGTAAGAGATGTGAGTCTACGGCATGGGAACAAAATGGTAATTGTAGAGCATAAGTAACACTAAAATAATAAAGTTATTGAATAAAATATTCTCATCATCTTAACAACATCTACAAACTGATACTGAGAACTTTTAGTCTAAAAAATAATCACATCAACTGAGATTTTAATTGATGTGAAAATTAATCCACTCAATCACTATGAAACATTTTAGCCAATTAATCAGTGATGCTCCCAAACAAAGTTTGTTTTTTTTTTATTTCAAAATTATTACTCAACCTGATTTCACAGATTAGAGACTTTTTATCATTCTTTAAAATGACTTCAACAGCAGTCAAAATGAGAAGCGTGACTGAATGCTGTCCAGCATGAACTTTTAAGGCTCCAACACTTTAATCCACCAGGTATAACAGGTATTTGTTTTTGAATTTGGTGACATAGTTATTGTGAGTTCAATCCCTCAGCTAGATAGTATAAACTTTCAGTGGAAACAGGGTGAGCAATATCTGAGCAGTACTAAATAAGAACAAGTCAAGACTTCCCCAGACATGGACAGTGGGACAAGAACAATTTATCCCTGTAGATTAAATAAACAGTTCAGGTTGAAATTTTACCTGGCTACCTGGCAGACACCTGAAGAAGGCTGCTGGTATAAATAATAAAACTGAGGCAGTGATGTTAAACGGTTTTAATGTTACAGTTCCCAGGGTCCAAAGGTGGGGGGGATAGAGGGGGTGCATCTGTGGCAAATTCATTTGGTCTTAACTAATGATTTTTAATAAATTGTTGTCTGAAAACCACAAGTCTACACATTTATTTTTATTTTTTTTAACAATCGTACCCAAAACAATTTTAATAAATGCCAAATCATGTAGACAGGACATATTTTTCTTTATTTAAATTAATAAATTACAAAAAACAATATTTATGACAAATGATAATTCAATTAAGAAAGTCTATTTTGGTGGAATTATGACAAAAGAAAGTTTGTTACCTTGACAAAAACAATTTTTTTTTTTTTTTTTCTTCCAATAAACTTTTTAGGAATTATGACAGTATGCTTAAACACATTTCAAATAAAAAATGATATTTTATGAGAATTATTATAATGTGACACTTATAACTGGTAGTTTGGACTTAGGGTTAAAACAATTCATGTGAAAATCTCATAATATTGGCACAATGGAAGGGTTGAAAACATTAAACAAGAAAATGTTAAAGTGAGAAACAAGAATTGAAATATGAAGTGAGAAAAAAAAATTTTTTTTCTTTTTGATAAGCAGAAATGCACATAAGAATTGTTATGAGTTGCCAGAATATAAAAAAGAAAAATTTGAAAGAAATAATTTTGCTTTTGAAAAGTTGACTGTGTTGGTATTTGAAGGTCATTGTCAGCAGAGGACCAAATTTAAGTAAAACCTAAAATGTAGACAATAAAATTTGGAATTGGGTTGGATTTGGAAATTGGCAAACAAAAGAAATTGCCAATTTGCGATAATTTTTAAATGCACAAGTTTGTTAACAATAGAAATTGTTTTGTTAACACAACTGATTGTTAAGGAATGTGGAAACAAAGTTTATTGCTCTGTTTTAGTGTTGATTTCATGTCTCCAGGGTTGGAGAAAATAAATAATTGATAAATATGTAATGAGCTTTGAAGGGCAGTGAGAGTTGGACGAGATGCATATAAACTGAATGATCGGTTGAATTTAGCAGTAGCAGTTTGAGTGAGAAGAAGCCAACAGGTGCTAGTGCTACCTGACTTGCTTTTGATGAGAATTGCAGGTGTTGAGCCTTGATAACGAGGATCTCCAACCTAACTTATAAGAATTAACAAGGGTATTGAATAAAATATTCTCATCTTGACAGTGTCTAGAAACTGTGACTAAGATCTTTTAGTCTGAAATTAATCAATTGAGAAAATTAATCTGCATAATCACTATGAAACATTAAGAATTGGTACCCCCACTGATTTGCTAAAAGATCAGACTGTGATGAAAAAATGACCCAAATATAATAAAAGTTTTGTCAAAATCATTGTTGTTATTAAGAGAAAAGCCGAAAGGATCTTTTGATTATTAAATTATATTTATAGAATGAGTGTCCATGGTTAAATGTAAATAAATGGCAGAACTGCCCAACAAACAGAATTGACAAAGTTTACAATAAACGATAGCAGAGAAAATTATATTAAATAAGCAAACAATTTATACAAGGCATATTAACATTAAATGCGCAAAGCAACAGTTCACAAACTAAGAATTGGGATTGACACTTCAGATAAGAGAGATAACTCTAGTAAAATTAAAGCCAAAAAGAACCTGAAATACAATAAAACATTACAGAGAATATTTTCCTAAACTTTTAAGTTTACTGAGTCCTTAAAAATTATGTTAAAAGGGAACTCATATTCCTGAACTATTTTTTACAGATATATCTACCATGGAAAAACTTTCATCTGCCAACAACTTAAATGAAAAGCTACCACCTTGTTAAGTAATTTTTGGCAATATTTTATACTTGACCCTTAACATACCAAGCCTAGGTTGTCAATACTGTTTTTTTACCAGGATGGGTTCATTGGAGGACCCCAAGGTTTTTGTTTTTTATTTCTCAGTGTTTGTTGTGATAGATTATTCAAGATGTGTTTTTGAAACTGTATTTCATAATATTTTGTTCAACAATATTTTGTTTATTTATTTCAACAGTAGTAATAGTAAACAAAATAGAATCCATACACTCTTATACATGAAAGTGTTTACATCTTTACATTCTGACTGTACACAGTATAAAAAAAAACAGCTATATAATTGTACTAAAATAAATGGTGTGACACTGTTTGGCACTGGTAAATAAAAAGAAGGTTTAATGAATAGAATGATGGATATACTGTGAGAAAGACTGATTTATTTTTTGAAAAGCTTAATTCTCAAGAAACTGAGAGAATTGCTTAAAACGTTATTTTCACAAGAGGGCCATGTGGTGATCTTTGACAACTGATGACTTGTCGCTAAAAGTATTGGTCACCAAAATCAGAAGTAAAGAGAAATTGATAATTGATTTAAAACCAAAATTTGAAGATAAAGATTTGTGGAATGATCTTGACAAGTCTGAAAATGAAGTCATGTGATCAGTGTCTAATTCTGAACAAAATAAAACAATGAGAAAAATTTTGCATGGACAAAAATTTGAAGCAATAATTCTTTTTGATTATCAGCCTTAGATTTAAGCCATGCCGAGCAGTTGAGAGGCAATTGGTTCGGAGAGTGGCTAAGGTGGCAGGTGCAGATGAAATATATAGAAGGAGGTGTAGGAAAGTGTTGGTGTGAGATACCAGTAAGAGAAGGAAGAAGTTATAGGAGCAGATTGATATCTGTGACCGCTACCCATGGAAGAGGGGGAGACCTCCCAAATTCAGAAATGTAATTAATTTTCAGAACCTTGACAGCAGAAAGGGGTTCTTCTTGGAAGTTAGGGGAAATACTGAATTCCCCAACGTTGTCATTCCACCTCTCTTCACGCCAGTTTTAGGTGCATGTCAATAAATACGAAAATCGAATGCAGCGAAGATGGAGAGATTGTTCCAGACACCAGACAATAAACACCACACATGACTGCCTGCTTGAAGAGATCCTCCAACATCAGCCTTGGGCCTGACTTCACAAAGCCAGCAAAGTGTCACATCTAACTTAAGAAGCAGGTTGGGTCGATAACTGTCGGCATGTGAACGGCTAGATTTTGACAACGAATGAACCAAATGGTCAACCAGAAAGGACGTGAGGTTGCCGTGAACCAGGATGGAACAGAAGGTGACAATAGTACCGAATCATCTTTTGTTATCACTACAGTCCTTAGCATATGTCACAGTTATGATGGCCTTTCTAGGTGTCTTAGAGACAAAATGTTTGCATTCACAGGAGATTGTGTTGACTTTCCAACCATTGTTTTTAGGACAATAGGGGCATTTTCCCCTCTTTCAGCTTTGCTGCTGCCTTGATGTTTATGGTGTAAAAATACTCCCACAGCTTCAGTGACTCTGACAACTAGAAGATTGAGACACTTTGGATTGCTTGCCCTACACAGAATGTTGGGCTTTGTCAGTTTTTTGCCTAACTCCAATAGGAATCAGTATCTGCTATTTTTCAGGTGGCAGTTCCAGGTTTTGTTTTTCAGTATCCATATTATGAAAGGATTTCTACAGTTCCATATCTAGCATGTTCATGAAAACTATCAGACGCTATCTCAAGATATGTCTGAGAAAAGAATATTCTCTTATCATTTTGTCTGCATTATCCACCATTTCTTTGGTGCATTTGTATTCAGTTTACATGGTATGGGCTTCTTTTGACTTTCAGTGGATACTGAATCATTAAGAAATTGAGTGGAAAGTACACAAACTGTTTTATTTTTCTTTGGGACATGGCTGCCTGCTGCTACCTCATCAGAGAAGATGAATTTCGATGATAGGGTCTCTAACTTTTGCAGTTTCCATCATTGCAGGAATGTCAAGCTTTTTTGCTTTCAATGTTCCTATAATAGTAATGTTCTTTGACAACAAAAATTCTGCAGTTGCCAAGGGTGTTAAAAAAATTGTCTGTCATCACACCTCTACCAGATCCAAACAATAGCTAAGAATGGTGCTAAACTAAAAAATTTCTATAATTTCAAAATGAAAACTCCTTCCAAATTTAAATTAGTTTTGAAATACGGCAAAGTATTTTGCTTATTTAAAATATTAAATTTAATCTATTAGCTTGAAATTAAAACTAAAACAAAAGCTTATAGAAAGATTTTTCATTTTCAAAAATCCATTTTAAATTATATGGTGTCTCAGATCTATGGAGGTAAGAACGAAGGGATGATAAAAGTGGAGAGAAAATCAGATTAAGCTAAGAATAAATACTGCGCTTTGATCTTAGTCAAAAGGTCTAGAAGTATGGCGAATGCAATAACTGCACAATTTTCCAGATGCACAGTGTAACAGAGAGAGGTATACACACACACATACACAAACAGACACTCACATGAATGCACACACGCAAATATAACTATTGACTGGAAATGGAATCGGTGTTTATATATCAAAGTACAATTTGGGTTAAGATGTGTGTTTACCGATGAGAAACAGGATCACAGGGCAGGAGGCGATGTTTTAAACCTGGATCACTAGTAAACAATGGGGATGGGCGAGATACTTGGTTTTGTTTAACAGTATTTGTTTTGATCAAAAGGTTGAATCAGTGTTTAGATATCCCAAAGTATAATTTTGGTGAAGCGAGAACTCGTGTTTGAGATAAGGTAAATAATTGGAGAATCGGTTTACATGTCAAGGGTTAGTTTTTGGCACTCGTGGTAGCTGCGTGCCCGGCCGAGGGTCAATTGATCCTTTTTCTATATTAACTCGAAATTTTGCTAATAAAGGAGAGTCGGGGAAAGAGACTGTAGTCGAGAGAGTCACGAGAATATCGTCGCAGTGAGTCGAGAGATTAGCGGGAGAATTTTGGAGGAGAGATAGAAGTCTGTATGAGACGGGACTATTAGTCATAAACCTAACCCAGGCGATTCAATACGCGTTTATCACACCCAAACCCTCTCTCTGTTTGGAATTCGCTGGATGCATTTTGTCTTTTTCTTTTCTCATTTATGTAAATGTTTTTATTCTCCCTGTAACCTCTGTTCTGATGTTATCTTCTTATATAAAAGATGTCAATATTTCCCCCATTGTTGTCTGGCTTCTGCAGATATTATTTCTTGTTTTATTTTGCCACATTCTAAACTTCCTAACGCCAACTCTCGCAGCCGTGTCCACATCCTCAGTCGACCGTGAACGTATGGACAACACCCCGCTTAGTGGATCTAAAAACTAACACAGCGTGGGTAACAAGTTGACCGGTCGAAATAATGTACGGGTATTCAGGGAGCGTACGGCCAGTTACCGCTAAGTTCGGTTCAGACCGAGTGGACACCTCAACCCAAAGAAGAAGACGCCGGAGGTTGAGGGGCTGGGGACGAAGTGATAGATATTGCAACTCTGTCATCTGTCTATTGAAGAATATTATTTCGGATTAGGGATAAGTAACAAAATCAATGAAAAACTTTAAATACCTACGAAGTGTTTTCATATAGGACGGAATGCCCGTCACTGAAATCCGAAGTCATACTGGGATATTGTTGTAGAGTAGTTTCACTTGTATTTCATTAAGTCGGTCCTAAAAAGGTTCGACGTACAAAACGTTAGGAACTTGATATAATAGTTAATGACGCAGCAATCTAGTTGTGGCGGTTGATACTTTAATGTCCGACATCGACTGACTCACCAACTGAGCGGTATTTAGTCACACACACGAGGGCATCATGTAGCACAAGGCCGGTTTAACATGGGATCTCCGAGCCCGTGGGCTCGGCCAAAAATATGCCTTTTGAACCCGTATAAACGGGTTCATGGTCGGTTTACCTCCCCGAAAGACACTCCGCCCTTCGGCGTAGCCTCGTTCGTGTTCCTCCCTGCCCGAAGGCAGGGAGTTCAACCGGTCAGCAGCCGGTCGTCCGACTTCAGACTGAAATCAGACCAACTCTCTGAGCTCCCGGGCTATAGGTGGGTGAGTCTATTAACAATAGAATAGGGTATGTTCCAGTATAACAGATATCCAAAGATACATTCCAAAAAGCGAAGTAGACTATAAAGAAAAAGGAAAAAACTTCACGTGAAACAAGGTAAAGAATACTAAACTCTTAGATCATAAATGTCCTCCTGTGTGTCAGTGAGTGCGAGGCAATCTCCTCAAAAATGAAACTCGAAAGAACTAGAAATGTAGTTCTACAGAAGGATGCTGAGGATAGCATAGAACGATTTTGTGAGCGATAAAGTTTTAGAGAAAATGTAAACTTATACTTAACATCAGGAAGCGATATTTGAAATTTCTTGGAAACATAATGAGAAAAGTGGGCTTGGAAAATCTGATACTCAGAGGACAGATTGAAGACAAGCGTGACAGAAGAAATCAACGCATTACTTAGTGAGCTTGAACAAATGGATGACGGAATATGTTTTCGGAGAAATTAAAAAAAATAGGCGAAAATTATCAAGAGCAACAAAAGACATATTTTGGGGTCTTATTTGAGGCGAAGACCAACGAAACAAAAATTTGTGAACTGTAACCGTAAGTTCTATGCTGATAGTTTCTTCTGTTGCACTAAAATCGCTCCTGGAAAATTCTTCCCGCTTCTTGTTTCCAAGTCAAATTTCATCTTCAAAATTTCAAATGCAACATCAATCGTTATCTTTTGTCTTCTTCCATTGTTCACTCAACCTAATAATGTTTTTTTCTCCTATTCTTTAACACTCAGTAATGCTTTGCGACTTAGTCGCTTTATTCCCTTGCTTGGGGTGAATTTATTAAAAATGTAAGGTTCGGATTGTGGATCACCGAAAAATGAAAGTTGAATGTCAGACATGAATAGCATCAACAAAGAAAATTA
This sequence comes from Acanthosepion lycidas, assembly GCA_963932145.1. NCBI lineage: Eukaryota > Metazoa > Mollusca > Cephalopoda > Sepiida > Sepiidae > Acanthosepion > Acanthosepion lycidas. Next base: position 66,689,296 of record OZ010614.1, read on the forward strand.
AATTAAAATAATTGAAAAAAATTGAAAACAATTCTTTTTTTTTTCTTAAGAAAATAGTGTCCTTCACATTTATTTTATTTATGAAAGTAACTAAAAGTTTTTTTTCCCATTTAAATAATCTCATAGTTTTAATGCATTGATTATTTCACGATTCAGGGCAGATTTTTTGTAAATAGTGTTTCTCATTTCACAAAAACAAATTGATGATTTAAATTCTGCAAGGATTCCTGCTTTTAACTAATATAAATATAAAAGAAATTTATAATTCATAAAATGAATTAAATGGAGGCAACAGATATAAAAAATAATATTTTTACCAAAATTTTTTAGAGAAAAATATTTAAAAAAATAAGAATATTCATTTGATAAAAAGTACTGAAAATTATTTTAAAATCCGATAATTTGATTTTAACAATTTCCAAAACAAAGTTTTGACCGAAAAAAGATGCTAATTTTCCTAATAATCATATTTGGCTGACGCTAGAAAAACAAGATTTTTAACCAAAATCTCGAACGTAATAGGAAGGATTAAAAAATTTAATAAAATAAGGAAAAATACTTTGGTCTTTCCTCTTAATAATAACATAAATATTTTGACAATAAAAGTGTGTTTATCAAGTTTTGGGTCTTTTTAAAGGGGCTATGTAATTATTTTTAAGGAAATCTCTGTTGGTACCTAAATAAAATCGTTATAAAACTGATATATTAGAAATGGTGACTTAATAAAGACATTTCTTGGAAATTCGGCCGATAATATAAACTTTGTTCGTTTCATTCAAATGACCGTTGCAAAATCGTCAGTTAATAAAATTTATTCGTTTCATTCAAATGACCGTTGCAAAGTCGGCCGGTAATAAAATTTGTTCGTTTTTTTCAAATGACCCTTGCAAAGTCGCTCGTTAATAAAATTTGTTCGTTTCTTTCAAATGACCGTTGCATAGTCGACAGTTAATAAATTTGTTCGTTTCTTTAAAGTGACCGTTGCAAAGTCGGCCCTTAATAAAATTTGTTCGTTTCTTTCAAATGACCGTTGCAAAGTCGGCCGGTAATAAAATTTGTTCGTTTTTTTCAAATGACCCTTGCAAAGTCGCTCGTTAATAAAATTTGTTCGTTTCTTTCAAATGACCGTTGCAAAGTCGCCCGTTAACAAAATTTGTTCGTTTCTTTCAAATGACCGTTGCATAGTCGACAGTTAATAAATTTGTTCGTTTCTTTAAAGTGACCGTTGCAAAGTCGGCACTTAATAAAATTTGTTCGTTTCTTTCAAATGACCGTTGCAAAGTCGGCCGTTAATAAAATTTGTTCGTTTCTTTCAAATGACCGTTGCAAAGTCGCCCGTTCATAAAATTTGTTCGTTTCATTCAAATGACCGTTGCAAAGTCGCTCGTTAATAAAATTTGGTCGTTTTTTTCAAATGACCCTTGCAAAGTCGCCCGTTAATAAAATTTTTTCGTTTCTTTCAAATGACCGTGGCAAATACCGCCGTTAACAAAATTTGTTCGTTTCTTTCAAATGACCGTTGCATAGTCGACAGTTAATAAATTTGTTCGTTTCTTTCAAATGACCGTTGCATAGTCGACAGTTAATAAATTTGTTCGTTTCTTTCAAATGACCGTTGCAAAGTCGCTCGTTAATAAAATTTGTTCGTTTCTTTCAAATGACCGTTGCAAAGTCGGCACTTAATAAAATTTGTTCGTTTCATTCAAATGACCGTTGCATGGTCGACAGTTAATAAATTTGTTCGTTTCTTTAAAGTGACCGTTGCAAAGTCGGCCGTAAATAAAATTTGTTCGTTTCATTCAAATGACAGTTGCAAAGTCGGCAGTTAATAAAATTTATTCATTTCTTTCAAATTATCTTTCCATAGTCGGCCCTTAATAAAATTTGTTTGTTTCTTTAAAGTGACCGTTGCAAAGTCGGCAATTAATAAAATGTGTTCGTTACATTCAAATGACCGTTGCAAAGTCGGCCGTTAATAAAATTTGTTCGTTTCTTTTGAATTACCGTTGCAAAATCGGCCCTTAATAAAATTTGTTCGTTTCTTTCAAATGACCGTTGCAAAGTCGGCCATTAATAAAATTTGTTCGTTTCTTTCAAATGACCGTTGAAAATTCGGCCCTTAATAAAATTTGTTCGTTTCTTTCAAATGACCGTTGCAATGTCGGCCGTTAATAAAATTTGTTCGTTTCTTTTGAATTACCGTTGCAAAGTCGCCCGTTAACAAAATTTGTTCGTTTCTTTCAAATGACCGTTGAAAATTCGGGCGGTAATAAAATTTGTTCGTTTCTTTCAAATTACCGTTGCAAAGTCGGCCGTTAATAAAATGTGTTCGTTTCTTTCAAATGACCGTTGCAAAGTCGCCCGTTAATAAAATTTGTTCGTTTTTTTCAAATGACCGTTGCAAAGTCGGCAGTTAATAATATTTGTTCGTTTCTTTCAAATGACCGTTGCAAAGTCGGCCGTTAATAAAATTTGTTCGTTTCTTTCAAATGACCGTTGCAAAGTCGGCCGTTAATAAAATTTGTTCGTTTCTTTCAAATGACCGTTGCAAAGTCGCCCGTTAATAAAATTTGTTCGTTTCTTTCAAATGACCGTTGCAAAGTCGCCCGTTAATAAAATTTGTTCGTTTTTTTCAAATGACCGTTGCAAAGTCGCCCGTTAATAAAATTTGTTCGTTTCTTTCAAATGACCGTTGCAAAGTCGCCCGTTAATAAAATTTGTTCGTTTCTCTGAAATGACCGTTGCAAATTCGGCCGTTAATAAAATTTGTTCGTTTCTTTCAAATGACCGTTGCAAAGTCGCCCGTTAATCAAATTTGTTCGTTTCTTTCAAATGACCGTTGCAAAGTCGGACGTTTATAAAATTTGTTCGTTTCTTTCAAATGACCGTTGCAAAGTCGGCTGTTAATAAAATTTGTTCGTTTTTTTCAAATGACCCTTGCAAAGTCGGCAGTTAATAAAATTTGTTCGTTTCTTTCAAATGACAGTTGCAAAGTCGGCCGTGAATAAAATTTGTTCTTTTCTTTCAAATGACCGTTGCAAAGTCGGCCGTTAATAAAATTTGTTCGTTTCTTTCAAATGACCGTTGCAAAGTCGCCCGTTAATAAAATTTGTTCGTTTTTTTCAAATGACCGTTGCAAAGTCGGCTGTTAATAAAATTTGTTCGTTTCTTTCAAATGACCGTTGCAAAGTCGGCCGTTAATAAAATTTGTTCGTTTCTCTGAAATGACCGTTGCAAATTCGGCCGTTAATAAAATTTGTTCGTTTCTTTCAAATGACCGTTGCAAAGTCGCCCGTTAATAAAATTTGTTCGTTTCTTTCAAATGACCGTTGCAAAGTCGGACGTTTATAAAATTTGTTCGTTTCTTTCAAATGACCGTTGCAAAGTCGGCTGTTAATAAAATTTGTTCGTTTTTTTCAAATGACCCTTGCAAAGTCGGCCGTTAATAAAATTTGTTCGTTTCTTTCAAATGACAGTTGCAAAGTCGGCTGTTAATAAAATTTGTTCGTTTTTTTCAAATGACCCTTGCAAAGTCGGCAGTTAATAAAATTTGTTCGTTTCTTTCAAATGACAGTTGCAAAGTCGGCCGTGAATAAAATTTGTTCTTTTCTTTCAAATGACCGTTGCAAAGTCGCCCGTTAATAAAATTTGTTCGTTTCTTTCAAATGACCGTTGCAAAGTCGCCCGTTAATAAAATTTGTTCGTTTTTTTCAAATGACCGTTGCAAAGTCGCCCGTTAATAAAATTTGTTCGTTTCTTTCAAATGACCGTTGCAAAGTCGGCCGTTAATAAAATTTGTTCGTTTCTCTGAAATGACCGTTGCAAATTCGGCCGTTAATAAAATTTGTTCGTTTCTTTCAAATGACCGTTGCAAAGTCGCCCGTTAATAAAATTTGTTCGTTTCTTTCAAATGACCGTTGCAAAGTCGGACGTTTATAAAATTTGTTCGTTTCTTTCAAATGACCGTTGCAAAGTCGGCTGTTAATAAAATTTGTTCGTTTCTTTCAAATGACCGTTGCAAAGTCGGCCGTTAATAAAATTTGTTCGTTTTTTTCAAATGACCCTTGCAAAGTCGGCAGTTAATAAAATTTGTTCGTTTCATTCAAATGACCGTTGCAAAGTCGGCCGTTAATAAAATTTGTTCGTTTCTTTCAAATGACCGTTGCAAAGTCGGCCGTTAATAAAATTTGTTCGTTTCTTTCGAATGACCGTTGCAAAGTCGGCCGTTAATAAAATTTGTTCGTTTCTTTCAAATGACCGTTGCAAAGTCGGCCGTTAATAAAATGTGTTCGTTTCTTTCAAATGACCGTTGCAAAGTCGCCCGTTAATAAAATTTGTTCGTTTTTTTCAAATGACCGTTGCAAAGTCGGCAGTTAATAATATTTGTTCGTTTCTTTCAAATGACCGTTGCAAAGTCGGCCGTTAATAAAATTTGTTCGTTTCTTTCAAATGACCGTTGCAAAGTCGGCCGTTAATAAAATTTGTTCGTTTCTTTCAAATGACCGTTGCAAAGTCGCCCGTTAATAAAATTTGTTCGTTTCTTTCAAATGACCGTTGCAAAGTCGCCCGTTAATAAAATTTGTTCGTTTTTTTCAAATGACCGTTGCAAAGTCGCCCGTTAATAAAATTTGTTCGTTTCTTTCAAATGACCGTTGCAAAGTCGGCCGTTAATAAAATTTGTTCGTTTCTCTGAAATGACCGTTGCAAATTCGGCCGTTAATAAAATTTGTTCGTTTCTTTCAAATGACCGTTGCAAAGTCGCCCGTTAATCAAATTTGTTCGTTTCTTTCAAATGACCGTTGCAAAGTCGGACGTTTATAAAATTTGTTCGTTTCTTTCAAATGACCGTTGCAAAGTCGGCTGTTAATAAAATTTGTTCGTTTTTTTCAAATGACCCTTGCAAAGTCGGCAGTTAATAAAATTTGTTCGTTTCTTTCAAATGACAGTTGCAAAGTCGGCCGTGAATAAAATTTGTTCTTTTCTTTCAAATGACCGTTGCAAAGTCGGCCGTTAATAAAATTTGTTCGTTTCTTTCAAATGACCGTTGCAAAGTCGCCCGTTAATAAAATTTGTTCGTTTTTTTCAAATGACCGTTGCAAAGTCGGCTGTTAATAAAATTTGTTCGTTTCTTTCAAATGACCGTTGCAAAGTCGGCCGTTAATAAAATTTGTTCGTTTCTCTGAAATGACCGTTGCAAATTCGGCCGTTAATAAAATTTGTTCGTTTCTTTCAAATGACCGTTGCAAAGTCGCCCGTTAATAAAATTTGTTCGTTTCTTTCAAATGACCGTTGCAAAGTCGGACGTTTATAAAATTTGTTCGTTTCTTTCAAATGACCGTTGCAAAGTCGGCTGTTAATAAAATTTGTTCGTTTTTTTCAAATGACCCTTGCAAAGTCGGCCGTTAATAAAATTTGTTCGTTTCTTTCAAATGACAGTTGCAAAGTCGGCTGTTAATAAAATTTGTTCGTTTTTTTCAAATGACCCTTGCAAAGTCGGCAGTTAATAAAATTTGTTCGTTTCTTTCAAATGACAGTTGCAAAGTCGGCCGTGAATAAAATTTGTTCTTTTCTTTCAAATGACCGTTGCAAAGTCGCCCGTTAATAAAATTTGTTCGTTTCTTTCAAATGACCGTTGCAAAGTCGCCCGTTAATAAAATTTGTTCGTTTTTTTCAAATGACCGTTGCAAAGTCGCCCGTTAATAAAATTTGTTCGTTTCTTTCAAATGACCGTTGCAAAGTCGGCCGTTAATAAAATTTGTTCGTTTCTCTGAAATGACCGTTGCAAATTCGGCCGTTAATAAAATTTGTTCGTTTCTTTCAAATGACCGTTGCAAAGTCGCCCGTTAATAAAATTTGTTCGTTTCTTTCAAATGACCGTTGCAAAGTCGGACGTTTATAAAATTTGTTCGTTTCTTTCAAATGACCGTTGCAAAGTCGGCTGTTAATAAAATTTGTTCGTTTCTTTCAAATGACCGTTGCAAAGTCGGCCGTTAATAAAATTTGTTCGTTTTTTTCAAATGACCCTTGCAAAGTCGGCAGTTAATAAAATTTGTTCGTTTCATTCAAATGACCGTTGCAAAGTCGGCCGTTAATAAAATTTGTTCGTTTCTTTCAAATGACCGTTGCAAAGTCGGCCGTTAATAAAATTTGTTCGTTTCTTTCGAATGACCGTTGCAAAGTCGGCCGTTAATAAAATTTGTTCGTTTTTTTTCAAATGACCGTTGCAAAGTCGGCCGTTAATAAAATTTGTTCGTTTCTTTCGAATGACCGTTGCAAAGCCGATCGTTAATAAAATTTGTTCGTTTCTTTCAAATGACCGTTGCAAAGTCGGCAGTTAATAAAATTTGTTCGTTTTTTTTCAAATGACCGTTGCAAAGTCGGCCGTTAATAAAATTTGTTCTTTTCTTTCAAATGACCGTTGCAAAGTCGGCCGTTAATAAAATTTGTTCGTTTCTTTCGAATGACCGTTGCAAAGTCGGCCGTTAATAAAATTTGTTCGTTTCTTTCAAATGACCGTTGCAAAGTCGGCAGTTAATAAAATTTGTTCGTTTTTTTCAAATGACCGTTGCAAAGTCGGCCGTTAATAAAATTTGTTCGTTTCTTTCAAATGACCGTTGCAAAGTCGCCCGTTCATAAAATTTGTTCGTTTCATTCAAATGACCGTTGCAAAGTCGCCCGTTCATAAAATTTGTTCGTTTCTTTCAAATGACCCTTGCAAAGTCGGCAGTTAATAAAATTTGTTCGTTTTTTTCAAATGACCGTTGCAAAGTCGGCCGTTAATAAAATTTGTTCGTTTCTTTCGAATGACCGTTGCAAAGTCGGCCGTTAATAAAATTTGTTCTTTTCTTTCAAATGACCCTTGCAAAGTCGGCAGTTAATAAAATTTGTTCGTTTTTTTTCAAATGACCGTTGCAAAGTCGGCCGTTAATAAAATTTGTTCTTTTCTTTCAAATGACCGTTGCAAAGTCGGCCGTTAATAAAATTTGTTCTTTTCTTTCAAATGACCGTTGCAAAGTCGGCCGTTAATAAAATTTGTTCGTTTCTTTCAAATGACCGTTGCAAAGTCGGCCGTTAATAAAATTTGTTCGTTTCTTTCAAATGACCGTTGCAAAGTCGGCAGTTAATAAAATTTGTTCGTTTTTTTCAAATGACCGTTGCAAAGTCGGCCGTTAATAAAATTTGTTCGTTTCTTTCAAATGACCGTTGCAAAGTCGCCCGTTCATAAAATTTGTTCGTTTCATTCAAATGACCGTTGCAAAGTCGCCCGTTCATAAAATTTGTTCGTTTCTTTCAAATGACCCTTGCAAAGTCGGCAGTTAATAAAATTTGTTCGTTTTTTTCAAATGACCGTTGCAAAGTCGGCCGTTAATAAAATTTGTTCGTTTCTTTCGAATGACCGTTGCAAAGTCGGCCGTTAATAAAATTTGTTCTTTTCTTTCAAATGACCCTTGCAAAGTCGGCAGTTAATAAAATTTGTTCGTTTTTTTTCAAATGACCGTTGCAAAGTCGGCCGTTAATAAAATTTGTTCTTTTCTTTCAAATGACCGTTGCAAAGTCGGCCGTTAATAAAATTTGTTCGTTTTTTTTCAAATGACCGTTGCAAAGTCGGCCGTTAATAAAATTTGTTCTTTTCTTTCAAATGACCGTTGCAAAGTCGGCCGTTAATAAAATTTGTTCGTTTTTTTCAAATGACCGTTGCAAAGTCGGCCGTTAATAAAATTTGTTCGTTTCTTTCGAATGACCGTTGCAAAGCCGATCGTTAATAAAATTTGTTCGTTTCTTTCAAATGACCGTTGCAAAGTCGGCACTTAATAAAATTTGTTCGTTTCTTTCAAATGACCGTTGCAAAGTCGGCCGTTAATAAAATTTGTTCGTTTCTTTCAAATGACCGTTGCAAAGTCGCCCGTTCATAAAATTTGTTCGTTTCATTCAAATGACCGTTGCAAAGTCGCTCGTTAATAAAATTTGGTCGTTTTTTTCAAATGACCCTTGCAAAGTCGCCCGTTAATAAAATTTTTTCGTTTCTTTCAAATGACCGTGTCAAATACCGCCGTTAACAAAATTTGTTCGTTTCTTTCAAATGACCGTTGCATAGTCGACAGTTAATAAATTTGTTCGTTTCTTTCAAATGACCGTTGCATAGTCGACAGTTAATAAATTTGTTCGTTTCTTTCAAATGACCGTTGCAAAGTCGCTCGTTAATAAAATTTGTTCGTTTCTTTCAAATGACCGTTGCAAAGTCGGCACTTAATAAAATTTGTTCGTTTCATTCAAATGACCGTTGCATGGTCGACAGTTAATAAATTTGTTCGTTTCTTTAAAGTGACCGTTGCAAAGTCGGCCGTAAATAAAATTTGTTCGTTTCATTCAAATGACAGTTGCAAAGTCGGCAGTTAATAAAATTTATTCATTTCTTTCAAATTATCTTTCCATAGTCGGCCCTTAATAAAATTTGTTTGTTTCTTTAAAGTGACCGTTGCAAAGTCGGCAATTAATAAAATGTGTTCGTTACATTCAAATGACCGTTGCAAAGTCGGCCGTTAATAAAATTTGTTCGTTTCTTTCAAATGACCGTTGCAAAGTCGGCCGTTAATAAAATTTGTTCGTTTCTTTCGAATGACCGTTGCAAAGTCGGCCCTTAATAAAATTTGTTCGTTTCTCTCAAATGACCGTTGCAAAGTCGGCAATTAATAAAATGTGTTCGTTACATTCAAATGACCGTTGCAAATTCGGCCGTTAATAAAATTTGTTCGTTTCTTTCAAATGACCGTTGCAAAGTCGGCAGTTAATAAAATTTGTTCGTTTCTTTCGAATGACCGTTGCAAAGCCGATCGTTAATAAAATTTGTTCGTTTTTTTCAAATGACCGTTGCAAAGTCGGCCGTTAATAAAATTTGTTCGTTTCTTTCAAATGACCGTTGCAAAGTCGGCCGTTAATAAAATTTGTTCGTTTCTTTCAAATGACCGTTGCAAAGTCGGACGTTTATAAAATTTGTTCGTTTCTTTCGAATGACCGTTGCAAAGTCGGAAGTTAATAAAATTTGTTCGTTTCTTTCAAATGACCGTTGCAAAGTCGGCCGTTAATAAAATTTGTTCGTTTCTTTCAAATGACCGTTGCAAAGTCGGCCGTTAATAAAATTTGTTCGTTTCTCTCAAATGACCGTTGCAAAGTCGCCCGTTAATAAAATTTGTTCGTTTCTTTCAAATGACCGTTGAAAGGTCGCCCGTTAATAAAATTTGTTCGTTTCTTTCAAATGACCGTTGCAAAGCCGACCGTTAATAAAATTTGTTCGTTTTTTTCAAATGACCGTTGCAAAGTCGGCCATTAATAAAATTTGTTCGTTTTTTTCAAATGACCGTTGCAAAGTCGGCAGTTAATAAAATTAGTTCGTTTCTTTCGAATGACCGTTGCAAAGCCGATCGTTAATAAAATTTGTTCGTTTCTTTCAAATGACCGTTGCAAAGCCGATCGTTAATAAAATTTGTTCGTTTCTTTCAAATGACCGTTGCAAAGTCGGCAGTTAATAAAATTTGTTCTTTTCTTTCAAATGACCGTTGCAAAGCCGATCGTTAATAAAATTTGTTCGTTTTTTTCAAATGACCGTTGCAAAGTCGGCCGTTAATAAAATTTGTTCGTTTTTTTCAAATGACCGTTGCAAAGTCGGCCATTAATAAAATTTGTTCGTTTTTTTCAAATGACCGTTGCAAAGTCGGTAGTTAATAAAATTTGTTCGTTTTTTTCAAATGACCGTTGCAAAGTCGGCAGTCAATAAAATTTGTTCGTTTTTTTCAAATGACCGTTGCAAAGTCGGCAGTTAATAAAATTTGTTCGTTTCTTTCGAATGACCGTTGCAAAGCCGATCGTTAATAAAATTTGTTCGTTTTTTTCAAATGACCGTTGCAAAGTCGGCCGTTAATAAAATTTGTTCGTTTTTTTCAAATGACCGTTGAAAAGTCGGCCGTTAATAAAATTTGTTCGTTTTTTTCAAATGACCGTTGCAAAGTCGGTAGTTAATAAAATTTGTTCGTTTTTTTCAAATGACCGTTGCAAAGTCGGCAGTTAATAAAATTTGTTCGTTTCTTTCAAATGACCGTTGCAAAGTCGGCCATTAATAAAATTTGTTCGTTTTTTTCAAATGACCGTTGCAAAGTCGGCAGTCAATAAAATTTGTTCGTTTCTTTCGAATGACCGTTGCAAAGCCGATCGTTAATAAAATTTGTTCGTTTTTTTCAAATGACCGTTGCAAAGTCGGCAGTCAATAAAATTTGTTCGTTTCTTTCAAATGACCGTTGCAAAGTCGGCCGTTAATAAAATTTGTTCGTTTCTTTCAAATGACCGTTGCAAAGTCGGCCGTTAATAAAATTTGTTCGTTTCTTTCGAATGACCGTTGCAAAGTCGGCAGTTAATAAAATTTGTTCGTTTCTTTCAAATGACCGTTGCAAAGTCGGCCGTTAATAAAATTTGTTCGTTTCTTTCAAATGACCGTTGCAAAGTCGGCCGTTAATAAAATTTGTTCGTTTCTTTCAAATGACCGTTGCAAAGTCGCCCGTTAATAAAATTTGTTCGTTTCTTTCAAATGACCGTTGCAAAGCCGACCGTTAATAAAATTTGTTCGTTTTTTTTCAAATGACCGTTGCAAAGTCGGACGTTTATAAAATTTGTTCGTTTCTTTCGAATGACCGTTGCAAAGTCGGCCCTTAATAAAATTTGTTCGTTTCTCTCAAATGACCGTTGCAAATTCGGCCGTTAATAAAATTTGTTCGTTTCTTTCAAATGACCGTTGCAATGTCGGCCGTTAATAAAATTTGTTCGTTTCTTTCAAATGACCGTTGCAAAGTCGGCCGTTAATAAAATTTGTTCGTTTCTCTCAAATGACCGTTGCAAAGTCGGCAGTTAATAAATTTGTTCGTTTCTTTCAAATGACCGTTGCAATGTCGGCCATTAATAAAATTTGTTCGTTTCTTTCAAATGACCGTTGCAAAGTCGGCCGTTCATAAAATTTGTTCGTTTCTTTCAAATGACCGTTGCAAAGCCGAACGTTAATAAAATTTGTTCGTTTCTTTCAAATGACCGTTGCAAAGTCGGCCGTTAATAAAATTTGTTCGTTTCTCTCAAATGACCGTTGCAAAGTCGGCCGTTAATAAAATTTGTTCGTTTCTCTCAAATGACCGTTGCAAAGTCGGCCGTTAATAAAATTTGTTCGTTTCTCTCAAATGACCGTTGCAAAGTCGGCCGTTAATAAATTTGTTCGTTTCTTTCAAATGACCGTTGCAAAGCCGACCGTTAATAAAATTTGTTCGTTTTTTTCAAATGACCGTTGCAAAGTCGGCCATTAATAAAATTTGTTCGTTTTTTTCAAATGACCGTTGCAAAGTCGACAGTTAATAAAATTTGTTCGTTTCTTTCGAATGACCGTTGCAAAGTCGGACGTTAATAAAATTTGTTCTTTTCTTTCAAATGACCGTTGCAAAGTCGGCCGTTAATAAAATTTGTTCGTTTCTTTCAAATGACCGTTGCAAAGTCGGCCGTTAATAAAATTTGTTAGTTTCTTTCGAATGACCGTTGCAAAGCCGATCGTTAATAAAATTTGTTCGTTTTCTTCAAATGACCGTTGCAAAGTCGGCCGTTAATAAAATTTGTTCGTTTCTTTCGAATGACCGTTGCAAAGTCGGCCGTTAATAAAATTTGTTCGTTTCTTTCAAATGACCGTTGCAAAGTCGGCAGTTAATAAAATTTGTTCGTTTCTTTCGAATGACCGTTGCAAAGCCGATCGTTAATAAAATTTGTTCGTTTTTTTCAAATGACCGTTGCAAAGTCGGCCGTTAATAAAATTTGTTCGTTTCTTTCAAATGACCCTTGCAAAGTCGGCAGTTAATAAAATTTGTTCGTGTCTTTCAAATGACCGTTGCAAAGTCGGACGTTTATAAAATTTGTTCGTTTCTTTCGAATGACCGTTGCAAAGTCGGAAGTTAATAAAATTTGTTCGTTTCTTTCAAATGACCGTTGCAAAGTCGGCCGTTAATAAAATTTGTTCGTTTCTTTCAAATGACCGTTGTAAAGTCGGCCGTTAATAAAATTTGTTCGTTTCTCTCAAATGACCGTTGCAAAGTCGCCCGTTAATAAAATTTGTTCGTTTCTTTCAAATGACCGTTGAAAGGTCGCCCGTTAATAAAATTTGTTCGTTTCTTTCAAATGACCGTTGCAAAGCCGATCGTTAATAAAATTTGTTCGTTTTTTTCAAATGACCGTTGCAAAGTCGGCCGTTAATAAAATTTGTTCGTTTTTTTCAAATGACCGTTGCAAAGTCGGTAGTTAATAAAAGTTGTTCGTTTTTTTCAAATGACCGTTGCAAAGTCGGCAGTTAATAAAATTTGTTCGTTTCTTTCAAATGACCGTTGCAAAGTCGGCCATTAATAAAATTTGTTCGTTTTTTTCAAATGACCGTTGCAAAGTCGGCAGTCAATAAAATTTGTTCGTTTCTTTCGAATGACCGTTGCAAAGCCGATCGTTAATAAAATTTGTTCGTTTTTTTCAAATGACCGTTGCAAAGTCGGCAGTCAATAAAATTTGTTCGTTTCTTTCAAATGACCGTTGCAAAGTCGGCCGTTAATAAAATTTGTTCGTTTCTTTCAAATGACCGTTGCAAAGTCGGCCGTTAATAAAATTTGTTCGTTTCTTTCGAATGACCGTTGCAAAGTCGGCAGTTAATAAAATTTGTTCGTTTCTTTCAAATGACCGTTGCAAAGTCGGCAGTTAATAAAATTTGTTCGTTTCTTTCAAATGACCCTTGCAAAGTCGGCCGTTAATAAAATTTGTTCGTTTCTTTCAAATGACCGTTGCAAAGTCGGCCGTTAATAAAATTTGTTCGTTTCTTTCAAATGACCGTTGCAAAGTCGCCCGTTAATAAAATTTGTTCGTTTCTTTCAAATGACCGTTGCAAAGCCGACCGTTAATAAAATTTGTTCGTTTTTTTTCAAATGACCGTTGCAAAGTCGGACGTTTATAAAATTTGTTCGTTTCTTTCGAATGACCGTTGCAAAGTCGGCCCTTAATAAAATTTGTTCGTTTCTCTCAAATGACCGTTGCAAATTCGGCCGTTAATAAAATTTGTTCGTTTCTTTCAAATGACCGTTGCAATGTCGGCCGTTAATAAAATTTGTTCGTTTCTTTCAAATGACCGTTGCAAAGTCGGCCGTTAATAAAATTTGTTCGTTTCTCTCAAATGACCGTTGCAAAGTCGGCAGTTAATAAATTTGTTCGTTTCTTTCAAATGACCGTTGCAATGTCGGCCATTAATAAAATTTGTTCGTTTCTTTCAAATGACCGTTGCAAAGTCGGCCGTTAATAAAATTTGTTCGTTTCTTTCAAATGACCGTTGCAAAGCCGAACGTTAATAAAATTTGTTCGTTTCTTTCAAATGACCGTTGCAAAGTCGGCCGTTAATAAAATTTGTTCGTTTCTTTCAAATGACCGTTGCAAAGTCGGCCGTTAATAAAATTTGTTCGTTTCTTTCAAATGACCGTTGCAATGTCGGCCGTTAATAAAATTTGTTCGTTTCTTTCAAATGACCGTTGCAATGTCGGCCATTAATAAAATTTGTTCGTTTCTTTCAAATGACCGTTGCAAAGTCGGCCGTTAATAAAATTTGTTCGTTTCTCTCAAATGACCGTTGCAAAGTCGGCAGTTAATAAATTTGTTCGTTTCTTTCAAATGACCGTTGCAATGTCGGCCATTAATAAAATTTGTTCGTTTCTTTCAAATGACCGTTGCAAAGTCGGCCGTTAATAAAATTTGTTCGTTTCTTTCAAATGACCGTTGCAAAGCCGAACGTTAATAAAATTTGTTCGTTTCTTTCAAATGACCGTTGCAAAGTCGGCCGTTAATAAAATTTGTTCGTTTCTTTCAAATGACCGTTGCAAATTCGGCCGTTAATAAAATTTGTTCGTTTCTTTCAAATGACCGTTGCAATGTCGGCCGTTAATAAAATTTGTTCGTTTCTTTCAAATGACCGTTGCAATGTCGGCCATTAATAAAATTTGTTCGTTTCTTTCAAATGACCCTTGCAAAGTCGGCCGTTAATAAAATTTGTTCGTTTCTTTCGAATGACCGTTGCAAAGTCGGCCCTTAATAAAATTTGTTCGTTTCTCTCAAATGACCGTTGCAAATTCGGCCGTTAATAAAATTTGTTCGTTTCTTTCAAATGACCGTTGCAATGTCGGCCGTTAATAAAATTTGTTCGTTTCTTTCAAATGACCGTTGCAAAGTCGGCCGTTAATAAAATTTGTTCGTTTCTCTCAAATGACCGTTGCAAAGTCGGCAGTTAATAAATTTGTTCGTTTCTTTCAAATGACCGTTGCAATGTCGGCCATTAATAAAATTTGTTCGTTTCTTTCAAATGACCGTTGCAAAGTCGGCCGTTAATAAAATTTGTTCGTTTTTTTCAAATGACCGTTGCAAAGCCGAACGTTAATAAAATTTGTTCGTTTCTTTCAAATGACCGTTGCAAAGTCGGCCGTTAATAAAATTTGTTCGTTTCTTTCAAATGACCGTTGCAAAGTCGGCCGTTAATAAAATTTGTTCGTTTCTTTCAAATGACCGTTGCAAAGCCGACCGTTAATAAAATTTGTTCGTTTCTTTCAAATGACCGTTGCAAAGCCGACCGTTAATAAAATTTGTTCGTTTCTTTCAAATGACCGTTGCAAAGCCGACCGTTAATAAAATTTGTTCGTTTCTTTCAAATGACCGTTGCAAAGCCGACCGTTAATAAAATTTGTTCGTTTCTTTCAAATGACCGTTGCAAAGTCGGCCGTTAATAAAATTTGTTCCTTTCCTTTCAAATGACCGTTGCAAAGTCGGCCGTTAATAAAATTTGTTCGTTTCTTTCAAATGACCGTTGCAAAGTCGGCCGTTAATAAAATTTGTTCCTTTCCTTTCAAATGACCGTTGCAAAGTCGGCCGTTAATAAAATTTGTTCCTTTCCTTTCAAATGACCAAGCGTTCCGTTTCTTTGGCGTCGTGTACGAAACAAGGAACGCTTGCATTTTGCTGATTTTCTTGCACGAACCAACATCGCTTCTCGTCGCTTCTTGCTTCCTCGCATTTTTCAGCCTTCATTCAACTCTTTCGATTTTCTGTGAGTCTTAATTTTTCTTTCATTATCTTTTTGAATGTTTTCTCCAAGTTTATTCAAAACAGCGCCACGAAACTTTTAATTGAAACAGGTTACAAATTCAAAAAAAATTTTCTCTTCTTTTTTTTTCTCTTCTTTTTCGTTATATAACATTTTGACATTCATTTTTGTTTAATATTCATTTGAAGAAAAAAGGTTTTGTAAGTTAAATTTTAATAAAGACACGTTTTTTATTTATTTCATATTTAGAAAAAATTAGAAAGAATATATTTGTCATTAAAACTTATCTCCGTAAATGTTATTATCAAACCACATTTAAATTTTTCCTTCTAGTTTTATTTCATATAAACAAATTCACACAAATCAATTTATTTTCTACATTTAATACAAGAATATTCTTTTATTTGAATTTATTATAAAACCCAGTTCATTTGCTTGTATCTTTTTTACCTTAAACCCGGCATATTCTTTTAAGGATTTTGTATAGTTAGGAATATTCTTTTTTTTATTTTGAAGTTATTATTAGGTTTGTTCAAGAATAATTTCATTTTCTGACATATGTCAGAAAATGACATTATTTTTGCACCAACCTAATATAAAACTCAGTTCATTTGCCTGTATCTTTTTTTACCTTAGACCAGGCATATGCTTTATCGGCATCGTTCGCCTTGAACCTTTTTTTTCTTTCTCTTCTTTTATCGTCGTTGCTACCCTGTGAGCAACGATCCAACATTTTTAATGCTAAGGCTCGTGACCGTTTTGAACATCCATTCAAAGTTTTTTAACGCTTGGCATTCGCCGCCCATCAAACGGCCACATGTCTTATCATATTTGCAAATAGTATCCACGAGTAGAAGGCGACCTGCAGGCATCGAGTCGGGAAGACGTGCTTTTCCGTCTCTTCCTCTGCACATGCGCTTCAACCGTCTAGACTTTGGCAATAGACATTTTTTCATAGTCAATTCTTTTGCCGAAGCTACTTTTCATCAGTGTAGACTCGATCTTAGCCTAACTTTCTGACCTAACCTCATATCAAGAGCGACAAGCATTTTCGCCACGAACCTCAGTATCGAACGGACTTAACCTCCTGTCCAAAAAAGGTCATAGGCAGGAGTTTAAACCTAATGTCTTCAGCATCATTTTTTTTTACCAGTGCTCATATTTTTGCTGTTATCAGTCCATTTTTTTACCAGAGCTCATATTGCAATTTTCGTTGTTATTATTGCTTTTCTCTGGCACTCCTTAGTACTGGTTCCCATATTGTATTCATTTCTATGCTTGGTCGGTTCAGGAGATTTTTGTGGCCTAGCATATGTGCTGATTTCTTAAGTTTACGAATTTTCCAATGGTGTTCTTTGTCTATGATCTCAACTTGATCCCACAGAGGGCGGTGATCTCCCTTTTCTCTCCATATGTGGTCAGCCACGCCTGATTTTTCCACTTTCCCTCATGTTACAGCTTTTTGGTGTTCTTGAAGCCTTACCTTAAGAGGGCGGTCTGTCTCCCCTTTATATCTCTTTCAGCAGCTGCACGGGATGGCGTACACACAGCTTTTAGTCATGTTCTCCTCTATGGGGGGGTCTTACTCGGGAAAGATATCTGCGAAGTATCGTCCAGCTTTTGAAGGTTGTCCTGATGTTATATGGACCGCAGATCCTTTGTATTTTCTCTGATAACCCCTTCACATAAGACAGGCAGACTGTTTTCTGAGTGTTGTTGTCCTCCTCCTCTTGTACCAGCCTATCCCAGTTTTTTGGGGGCGGCTGCTATGTACCCAGGGTAGTTGTTACGTTGTAGGGTACTACTTATACTGACCAATTCTTTATCTAATGTCTCTGGGTTGCCACTTATGACTTTTGCTCGGTGTTGTAAGCAGCGGACGATCCCTTTCTTTTTGTTGTATGGATGTTGGGATTTGAAATTGAGGTACTGTCCGGAGAATATCGGTTTACGGTATACGGATGTCTTGAACCCATGCTCTGTTCGAGATATTAGAACATCCTGGAATGGGAGTGTGTTGTTACTCTCTTTCTCCATTGTGAACTGTATCAAAGGTCTTATTGAGTTCACATGGTCCAGTAGAACCTGAACATCTTCCTGGTGTGGCCAGAGTATGAAGGTGTCATCTACGTACCTTAACCATATAGTTGGCTTTAGAGATACAGATTCTAATGCCATTTCCTCAAATAGTCCATGTGTATATTTGCTATTCCTGATGATAATGGCGAGCCCATTGCTAAGCTCTAATCCTGTCGATATATGTGTGATCCCATTCCGAAGTGTGTTGTTTGTTTACAGAAAGTCAACATCTCCATCAGATTATCTATTACAATACTGGTCCGTTCTTCTAGGGATGAGTCAGAGGCCAATTTGTCTCTGACTACTGAGAGTGCCTCTTTCATGTGTACCTTGGTGAAAAAACTCACCACGTCCAAGCTCACCATCTGGTTGGATAGGATGGGAGCATCTTTGATTATTTCCATGAACTTGGCATCACAGAAATGTGCTGGTTGAAGTTTATAGCTAGGAATAATTGCAACTGTCTATATTTTTGAATTTTTTTGAAATATCACTTTTACAGTAATCATTATGGCTATTCATTTTTTTTTCCATAAAATATAAATTAGTATCATACTTAGCAACTTTCCATACCATTCAGTTATTTTTATGACTATATAATATACAATCATTGACTATATAATATACAATGACTATATAATATACAATCATTGACTATATAATATACAATGACTATATAATATACAATCATTGACTATATAATATACAATGACTATATAATATACAATCATTGCCTATACCAGTATGTTAGTATGTATTTCTTATACCAATTAAAAAAAAATTCTCATAATTTTGTACTTTTGGGGATTTTATTCCATTTTCCCGGCAGCCATTTTAAAGTCCGTTGCCAATAATGGTGGGATTCTGCTGATTGCTCACAACCCAAAATTTATTGTTTGTGTTTTTTTTGTTTGTTTTGAAATGGCATACGGAATAGAATCTATAGACAGTAGATTAAATACCTGTCGAGATTTATTGTAAATTAATACAAGTATGGCACAAGGCCGAAAAGGGGAAAAATGGGTTGAGGCTGGTCTTCACTATCTTATACCCTAGCTAATCGGATTCACGACCCATTCACTCGTTATCATTTCCTCATTCATCATTAAAAACTCATTAGTCGTCAATCAATCCTCCATACACCATAATACCACATCCTCTCAAGGTGGGGCCTAAAAAAAACATCCCAATGAAATGATAAATGTTATTTACAAATCGGATGAATGATCATGAAAAGGGAGGGGGTGAACCCCAAAACAAACTAAATCTCAAAACGAAGCAAAAATAAACATAACTGATGTTAGTAGGACCCGTCCAACCCTTCGAAAAAGGAGAAGCCGCTTTATTCTGCCCTTGGGAAAAATCAAGAGGATCTCTCGTTAAGGGAGAAGGAAAAGAGAAAATATAGACGGGCATGGGGAATCAATAAAGCTGACCCAGTCTAGATGAAAGGGGTGTTAAAACAAACTGGGGAGGTTGGGAATCTCAACTGGGATCATAACCAAAGATGTAGACGGGAGCAGGCCAGGAACAACCCTTACTCACATTAACTAGGTACACAATAGTTTGTCTAGCCTAACCACGGGAGGGCTCTACAGGAAACCACCCCGATGTGATATAGGTTGGCCTAATAGAGAAAATCAAAGCTAGCCCCGTTCAAGTGAACGAAGCTCGCCTCAGTCACCCACCTTTCGCTAAAGGCTGTCGAATGCAAGCTTTTTGTACCAGTTCTAATCTTCATCTTGAGCTGATGCTCAAAGAATCGAGACAGATCCTGATGAGAAAATGGTCGCCTCGCAATACTTCCTCCAGTCGCGTCGTCCAAATCACCATTCGGGCCGTGGCCAGCGGCATTAGAAACACCATTCGTTTCACCCCAGAATACGGGAGCGACACATCGTCACACGCGTATGCACGATCAATGAGCAGGAGCTTTTCTGGAGCGATACGAGCCGTCAGCTTGCCGACATGGTCCCAAATGGGGCGGATCCGAGGACAATGGTAGAAGGCGTGTGAAGCCGTTTCTTCCAGGCCAAGGTCACATCGTTCACAGTCTGGAAAATCCGCCAGGCCCCATATGAAAGCCATGTCATTCAGAGGCAGCCTATTCCGAGCCAGTCGCCAGGTAAGCGAAATCTCAAGAGTTACTGAGGTAATCCGCCGCTGTCGCCCAAGACCAGAAGAGGGCCCCCTTCACTAGATAACGATAGAAGAAAGGTCACTGGACCGATGAATGATCTTAAAAGTGTATCCACACTCGCGAAAGAAACTCGATAGAACCCGTGGCTTACGATGGTGTCCAGCCCACGAGATGTGGTGATTGATGGGAAGGCGTCCCTTACAATCCCCGCCATAATCGAATCTCCTGTCAACGCGTGGCGTGGGAAAGCCAACCTCGAGGTGAGCTTGTTACTCGCCAAGTGTGGGATTCCCAGCCACCCATGACACAGACGTTATGCACAGACTTCTCTGTCGACCTGATGCTTGCGTCCCCTCCACAAAATGGAGGATGACGAGGGTTCAAGCGGCTGCTTATGATCTTCACAGAGAGGAAGTACGGCCAAGCGATAAAGGACAAGAGGAAAGACGTAAGTGGCACACGCCTCCGCCCTGCCCTTCACGGACAACCTCCGTCGGCGCTAAGTCCCGCCGGCCGCGTCGGCCTTTGCTCGAACTTCTGATCAGTTTTTCTCCAGCTGGAGGTCGGGTCCAAACCACACTTCAAGAATGTGGACAAGACCGTCCGTCCAACCGAAGGGCCCCGGAAGATCTACCCCCTTCCAGGCACATAACCGCAAGCTGGAAAACTTGTCGCGGTTAATCCTGGCCCCTGTCACCTTTTCGTACCGATCAAACACCTTCAGTACCACGTTAATGTCGCTGCGGCAAGACACGAAAGTAGATACGTCATCGGCGTATGCGGAAACCCTGGCACGAACCCCTCCAGGGACAGCGATTCCACGTAGGGCCGGACTGCACGACTTATCCCTTAGCCGGCGAAGAAGAGGCTCCAACGCCAAAGCGTAAAGTAGGGGTGACAGTGGACAACCCTGACAAACCGGCCGAGACAGCGCAAAAGCACCCGATAGCTTCTCGTTCACCTGTACCACAGGACTGGGGAAGCGATACAGGAGGCTAATTCAGCGGCAGAAGTCGGGTTCGAATACGGCGGCCTGTAGGACAGCATCAAGGTAGCGATGATCAACGCTATCAAATGCCTTGGACTGATCCAAATTGATCAGCGCGGCTTGCTCGTCGTCTTTTACACCCTCTATGATCGTGCGGATCAGATGCTGGTTGAACTGAATTGTTCGGCCCCTCACAGCGCACGTCTACTCAGGACCCAACAGAGACTCGGCAACTGACTGCAAACTCTCCTGCAGGATTCCTAATCTATAAACAGTAGATTTAATTCCTGTTTATAACCACTTGCCTCCATCTTTTAGTCTTCCTTATTTTAAAGATATTCTCTACAATCA
Organism: Acanthosepion lycidas; assembly: GCA_963932145.1. Taxonomy (NCBI): domain Eukaryota; kingdom Metazoa; phylum Mollusca; class Cephalopoda; order Sepiida; family Sepiidae; genus Acanthosepion; species Acanthosepion lycidas. The sequence continues at coordinate 66,709,984 of OZ010614.1, forward strand.
AAATTTTGAAACTATAGACAGTAGATGTAATTAGTGTCTATGAAACCCTGCCTCCATCTTTTATTGATCCTTACTCTAATGACATTCTCTGTTCTCAAGATTCCTAATCTATATACACTAGATGTAATTACTATCTCCATCTGTTAGTGATTCTTATTTTAATGACATTCTATTCCTTCAAAACCCCCAAAACTATAGATGACAGATTTAATTCCTTTTTTGCCTCCATCATTCAACTATCCTTATTATTTAAAAAAATACCTTTTCTAATGTCTTAATAGTAATTCTAGTTTGGAAATTTCTAAATTGATGATAATTCTTCTATCCTCCAGTCTCCATTTTTCAGATTGCAAAGTCGGCAGTTAATAAGTGATCCTTATTCTAATCATGTACTCTTCTCTCAATCTTCCCAAAATGTAGACCGTTTATGCAATACTTGTCTATGAATTTCAATCTCCATCTTTCAGTTATACATGTTCTAAAGACATATTCTACTCTGTAAATTCCTAAATGATTGTTAGTTGATGTAATTCCAAAGATCTTCAATCCCCATTTTTCAGTGATCCTTATTCTGAAGACGTATTCTCTCAAACATTCTAAAATGTAGACTGTTTTTCAATTCTTTTTCCTGGCCACCAATCTCCATCTTGCAGTGATACCTATAAAGACATATCCTAGTCTGAAACTTCCTAAAATGTCGACACCTGATGTAATTTCTGTCTATGACCTCCAATCTACATTTTTATTCGAGCACTACAGTCCTAATGTACATACATATATCGACATTTCGAAATATAGAACAATGATGCTATTCCTATTTACGCTCTTCAAATCTATTTTTCTTTGATCCCAATCTTAAATTCATATTCTATGATGCAAAATAAAAATACTCCATATGTGGTAAATCGTCTTCTTCTTCTGACAATGATGGACCATTCCAGAAACAGCAACACATCTTGCGCAAACATTTTCGAAAGCCATTTACAATTCGTTTTTTTAAGTCCCGGCTTCTTTCTCTCTAGTGTGTCCTCTTCTATGATACTGAATATGTTCTTCCACACAAATCCAATGTCCTCCATTTCGTCAACTGCAAATGCGCAAATGTGTGGATACCTTCGTCTGCATATTCAGATTTCATATACGGTCTGTCTCTGTATTATCTTGAGATGATATTTAGGGGGCGGGATCTCATCTGAATTCCCTACGATGATCAGATTAACCTCTGCTGGTATAGGTTCTTCTCTTTGGCTGCCATCTCTCATCTCACAATCCACAATCAACGAAGAAGATGAAGTATTTGCATCCATTATCTCTTCTAATATTGCAACCTGCATATCTCTCGGACTCCTTGCGAACTCTGTATTTTCCAACGATAGACCATTCCGTTTCCCAAGGAGATTGCTGTCTGATAGGATGCGTCGGATGAAAAGTCTCTCATCCTCCTCCAAATCGTGGCAAATACGTAAGTTGGAAAGAGACTTAGACACCATTATTGACTAATTGAAGGAAATATATGAAAACCTAGTTAACTTTTTTTCTATGAGGCAGGTTGAAATATTGAACAATTAAATCCTTTTTTTTTTAAATTACTAAAATTTTTCATCAAGTTTGCTGTAAATTCCTCGAAGAACAACGAGATTACAAAATAACAAATTCTAAAAGTTTCTTAGACATGCAATTATCTAAATACCCAAGATTCTTAAAAATATTTAAATTTCTAACTATACAAAAACCTTATGACGCATATAAACAAAGAGTAAGCAATACAAGCAAATGAACTGAGTTTAAATAACTTCAAAATAAAAAAAAAGAATATTCCTAACTATACAAAATCCTTAAAAGAATATGCCGGGTTTAAGGTAAAAAAGATACAAGCAAATGAACTGGGTTTTATAATAAATTCAAATAAAAGAATATTCTTGTATTAAATGTAGAAAATAAATTGATTTGTGTGAATTTGTTTATATGAAATAAAACTAGAAGGAAAAATTTAAATGTGGTTTGATAATAACATTTACGGAGATAAGTTTTAATGACAAATATATTCTTTCTAATTTTTTCTAAATATGAAATAAATAAAAAACGTGTCTTTATTAAAATTTAACTTACAAAACCATTTTTCTTCAAATGAATATTAAACAAAAATGAATGTCAAAATGTTATATAACGAAAAAGAAGAGAAAAAAAAAGAAGAGAAAATTTTTTTTGAATTTGTAACCTGTTTCAATTAAAAGTTTCGTGGCGCTGTTTTGAATAAATTTGGAGAAAACATTCAAAAAGATAATGAAAGAAAAATTAAGACTCACAGAAAATCGAAAGAGTTGAATGAAGGCTGAAAAATGCGAGGAAGCAAGAAGCGACGAGAAGCGATGTTGGTTCGTGCAAGAAAATCAGCAAAATGCAAGCGTTCCTTGTTTCGTACACGACGCCAAAGTAACGGAACGCTTGGTCATTTGAAAGGAAAGGAACAAATTTTATTAACGGCCGACTTTGCAACGGTCATTTGAAAGGAAAGGAACAAATTTTATTAACGGCCGACTTTGCAACGGTCATTTGAAAGGAAAGGAACAAATTTTATTAACGGCCGACTTTGCAATGGTCATTTGAAAGAAACGAACAAATTTTATTAACGGCCGACATTGCAAGGGTCATTTGAAAGAAACGAACAAATTTTATTAACGGCCGACATTGCAACGGTCATTTGAAAGGAAAGGAACAAATTTTATTAACGGCCGACTTTGCAACGGTCATTTGAAAGGAAAGGAACAAATTTTATTAACGGCCGACTTTGCAACGGTCATTTGAAAGAAACGAACAAATTTTATTAACGGCCGACTTTGCAACGATAATTTGAAAGGAACGAACAAATTTTATTAACGGCCGACATTGCAACGGTCATTTGAAAGAAACGAACAAATTTTATTAACGGCCGACTTTGCAAGGGTCATTTGAAAGAAACGAACAAATTTTATTAACGGCCGACTTTGCAACGGTCATTTGAAAGAAACGAACAAATTTTATTAACGGCCGACTTTGCAACGGTCATTTGAAAGAAACGAACAAATTTTATTAACGGCCGACTTTGCAACGGTCATTTGAAAGAAACGAAAAAATTTTATTAACGGCCGACTTTGCAACGGTCATTTGAAAGAAACGAACAAATTTTATTAACTGCCGACTTTGCAACGGTCATTTGAAAGAAATGAACAAATTTTATTAACGGCCGACATTGCAACGGTCATTTGAAAGGAACGAACAAATTTTATTAACGGCCGACTTTGCAACGGTCATTTGAAAGAAACGAACAAATTTTATTAACGGCCGACTTTGCAACGGTCATTTGAAAGAAACGAACAAATTTTATTAACTGCCGACGTTGCAATGGTCATTTGAAAGAAACGAACAAATTTTATTAACGGCCGTATTTGCAACGGTCATTTGAAAGAAACGAACAAATTTTATTAACGGCCGACTTTGCAAGGGTCATTTGAAAGAAAGGAACAAATTTTATTAACGGCCGTATTTGCAACGGTCATTTGAAAGAAACGAACAAATTTTATTAACGGGCGACTTTGCAACGGTCATTTGAAAGAAACGAACAAATTTTATTAACTGCCGACTTTGCAAGGGTCATTTGAGAGAAACGAACAAATTTTATTAACGGCCGACTTTGCAAGGGTCATTTGAAAGAAACGAACAAATTTTATTAACTGCCGACTTTGCAACGGTCATTTGAAAGAAACGAACAAATTTTATTAACGGCCGACTTTGCAACGGTCATTTGAAAGAAACGAACAAATTTTATTAACGGCCGACTTTGCAACGGTCATTTGAAAGAAACGAACAAATTTTATTAACGGGCGACTTTGCAACGGTCATTTGAAAGAAACGAACAAATTTTATTAACTGCCGACTTTGCAAGGGTCATTTGAGAGAAACGAACAAATTTTATTAACGGCCGACTTTGCAACGGTCATTCGAAAGAAACGAACAAATTTTATTAACGGCCGACTTTGCAACGGTCATTCGAAAGAAACGAACAAATTTTATTAACTGCCGACTTTGCAAGGGTCATTTGAGAGAAACGAACAAATTTTATTAACTGCCGACTTTGCAAGGGTCATTTGAAAGAAACGAACAAATTTTATTAACGGCCGACATTGCAACGGTCATTTGAAAGGAACGAACAAATTTTATTAACGGCCGACTTTGCAACGGTCATTTGAAAGAAACGAACAAATTTTATTAACGGCCGACTTTGCAACGGTCATTTGAAAGAAACGAACAAATTTTATTAACTGCCGACGTTGCAATGGTCATTTGAAAGAAACGAACAAATTTTATTAACGGCCGTATTTGCAACGGTCATTTGAAAGAAACGAACAAATTTTATTAACGGCCGACTTTGCAAGGGTCATTTGAAAGAAACGAACAAATTTTATTAACGGCCGTATTTGCAACGGTCATTTGAAAGAAACGAACAAATTTTATTAACGGGCGACTTTGCAACGGTCATTTGAAAGAAACGAACAAATTTTATTAACTGCCGACTTTGCAAGGGTCATTTGAGAGAAACGAACAAATTTTATTAACGGCCGACTTTGCAAGGGTCATTTGAAAGAAACGAACAAATTTTATTAACTGCCGACTTTGCAACGGTCATTTGAAAGAAACGAACAAATTTTATTAACGGCCGACTTTGCAACGGTCATTTGAAAGAAACGAACAAATTTTGTTAACGGCCGACTTTGCAACGGTCATTTGAAAGAAACGAACAAATTTTATTAACGGGCGACTTTGCAACGGTCATTTGAAAGAAACGAACAAATTTTATTAACGGCCGACTTTGCAAGGGTCATTTGAAAGAAACGAACAAATTTTATTAACTGCCGACTTTGCAAGGGTCATTTGAGAGAAACGAACAAATTTTATTAACGGCCGACTTTGCAACGGTCATTCGAAAGAAACGAACAAATTTTATTAACGGCCGACTTTGCAACGGTCATTCGAAAGAAACGAACAAATTTTATTAACTGCCGACTTTGCAACGGTCATTTGAAAGAAACGAACAAATTTTATTAACTGCCGACTTTGCAAGGGTCATTTGAGAGAAACGAACAAATTTTATTAACTGCCGACTTTGCAAGGGTCATTTGAAAGAAACGAACAAATTTTATTAACGGCCGACTTTGCAACGGTCATTTGAAAGAAACTAACAAATTTTATTAACTGCCGACTTTGCAACGGTCATTCGAAAGAAACGAACAAATTTTATTAACGGCCGACTTTGCAACGGTCATTTGAAAGAAACGAACAAATTTTATTAACGGCCGACTTTGCAAGGGTCATTTGAAAGAAACGAACAAATTTTATTAACGGCCGACTTTGCAACGGTCATTTGAAAGAAACGAACAAATTTTATTAACTGCCGACTTTGCAAGGGTCATTTGAGAGAAACGAACAAATTTTATTAACTGCCGACTTTGCAATGGTCATTTGAAAGAAACGAACAAATTTTATTAACGGGCGACTTTGCAACGGTCATTCGAAAGAAACGAACAAATTTTATTAACTGCCGACTTTGCAAGGGTCATTTGAGAGAAACGAACAAATTTTATTAACTGCCGACTTTGCAAGGGTCATTTGAAAGAAACGAACAAATTTTATTAACTGCCGACTTTGCAACGGTCATTTGAGAGAAACGAACAAATTTTATTAACTGCCGACTTTGCAAGGGTCATTTGAAAGAAACGAACAAATTTTATTAACGGCCGACTTTGCAACGGTCATTTGAAAGAAACTAACAAATTTTATTAACTGCCGACTTTGCAACGGTCATTCGAAAGAAACGAACAAATTTTATTAACGGCCGACTTTGCAACGGTCATTTGAAAGAAACGAACAAATTTTATTAACGGCCGACTTTGCAAGGGTCATTTGAAAGAAACGAACAAATTTTATTAACGGCCGACTTTGCAACGGTCATTTGAAAGAAACGAACAAATTTTATTAACTGCCGACTTTGCAAGGGTCATTTGAGAGAAACGAACAAATTTTATTAACTGCCGACTTTGCAATGGTCATTTGAAAGAAACGAACAAATTTTATTAACGGGCGACTTTGCAACGGTCATTCGAAAGAAAGGAACAAATTTTATTAACGGGCGACTTTGCAACGGTCATTCGAAAGAAAGGAACAAATTTTATTAACGGCCGACTTTGCAAGGGTCATTTGAAAGAAACGAACAAATTTTATTAACTGCCGACTTTGCAAGGGTCATTTGAGAGAAACGAACAAATTTTATTAACGGCCGACTTTGCAAGGGTCATTTGAAAGAAACGAACAAATTTTATTAACGGCCGACTTTGCAACGGTCATTTGAAAGAAACGAACAAATTTTATTAACTGCCGACTTTGCAACGGTCATTTGAAAGAAACGAACAAATTTTATTAACGGCCGACTTTGCAACGGTCATTTGAAAGAAACGAACAAATTTTATTAACGGCCGACTTTGCAACGGTCATTTGAAAGAAACGAACAAATTTTATTAACTGCCGACTTTGCAACGGTCATTTGAATGAAACGAAAAAATTTATTTACTGCCGACTTTGCAACGGTCATTTGAAAGAAACGAACAAATTTTATTAACGGGCGACTTTGCAAGGGTCATTTGAAAGAAACGAACAAATTTTATTTACGGCCGACTTTGCAACGGTCATTTGAATGAAACGAAAAAACTTTATTAATGCCGACTTTGCAACGGTCATTTGAAAGAAACGAACAAATTTTATTAATGGGCGACTTCGCAACGGTCATTTGAAAGAAACGAAGAAATTTTATTTACGCCGACTTGTTCATTTGAAAGAAACGTAGTAAGTTTTTTAACGGCCGACTTTGCAACGGTCATTTCAAAGAAAGGAACAAATTTATTAACTACCATCTTTGCAATGCTCATTTAAAGAAACGAAGAAATTTCATTAGCGGCCGACTTTGCAACGGTCATTTGAATGAAACGAACAAATTGTCTTAACTGCCGACTTTGCAATGGTCATTTGAAAGAAACGAACAAATTTTATTAACTGCCGACTTTGCAAGGGTCATTTGAAAGAAACGAACAAATTTTATTAACGGCCGACTTTGCAAGGGTCATTTGAAAGAAACGAAAAATTTTATTAACGGCCGACATTGCAACGGTCATTTGAAAAAAACGAACAAATTTTATTAACGGCCGACTTTGCAACGGTCATTTGAAAGAAAAGAACAAATTTTATTAACGGGCGACTTTGCAAGGGTCATTTGAAAGAAACGAAAAAACTTTATTAATGCCGACTTTGCAACGGTCATTTGAAAGAAAAGAACAAATTTTATTAACGGCCGACTTTGCAACGGTCATTTGAAAGAAACGAAAAAATTTTATTAACTGCCGACTTTGCAAGGGTCATTCGAAAGAAACGAACAAATTTTATTAACGGCCGACTTTGCAACGGTCATTTGAAAGAAACGAACAAATTTTATTAACTGCCGACTTTGCAAGGGTCATTTGAAAGACACGAACAAATTTTATGAACTGCCGACTTTGCAAGGGTCATTTGAAAGACACGAACAAATTTTATTAACTGCCGACTTTGCAACGGTCATTTGAAAAAAACGAACAAATTTTATTAACGGCCGACTTTGCAACGGTCATTTGAAAGAAAAGAACAAATTTTATTAACGGGCGACTTTGCAAGGGTCATTTGAAAGAAACGAAAAAACTTTATTAATGCCGACTTTGCAACGGTCATTTGAAAGAAAAGAACAAATTTTATTAACGGCCGACTTTGCAACGGTCATTTGAAAGAAACGAACAAATTTTATTAACGGCCGACTTTGCAACGGTCATTTGAAAGAAACGAACAAATTTTATTAACTGCCGACTTTGCAATGGTCATTTGAAAGAAACGAACAAATTTTATTAATGGGCGACTTTGCAACGGTCATTCGAAAGAAACGAACAAATTTTATTAACGGGCGACTTTGCAACGGTCATTCGAAAGAAACGAACAAATTTTATTAACTGCCGACTTTGCAACGGTCATTTGAAAGAAACGAACAAATTTTATTAACGGCCGACTTTGCAACGGTCATTTGAAAGAAACGAACAAATTTTATTAACGGCCGACTTTGCAACGGTCATTTGAAAGAAACGAACAAATTTTATTAACTGCCGACTTTGCAACGGTCATTTGAATGAAACGAAAATATTTATTTACTGCCGACTTTGCAACGGTCATTTGAAAGAAACGAACAAATTTTATTAACGGGCGACTTTGCAAGGGTCATTTGAAAGAAACGAACAAATTTTATTTACGGCCGACTTTGCAACGGTCATTTGAATGAAACGAAAAAACTTTATTAATGCCGACTTTGCAACGGTCATTTGAAAGAAACGAACAAATTTTATTAATGGGCGACTTCGCAACGGTCATTTGAAAGAAACGAACAAATTTTATTTACGCCGACTTGTTCATTTGAAAGAAACGTAGTAAGTTTTTTAACGGCCGACTTTGCAACGGTCATTTCAAAGAAAGGAACAAATTTATTAACTACCATCTTTGCAATGCTCATTTAAAGAAACGAAGAAATTTCATTAGCGGCCGACTTTGCAACGGTCATTTGAATGAAACGAACAAATTGTCTTAACTGCCGACTTTGCAATGGTCATTTGAAAGAAACGAACAAATTTTATTAACTGCCGACTTTGCAAGGGTCATTTGAAAGAAACGAACAAATTTTATTAACGGCCGACTTTGCAACGGTCATTTGAAAGAAACGAAAAATTTTATTAACGGCCGACATTGCAACGGTCATTTGAAAAAAACGAACAAATTTTATTAACGGCCGACTTTGCAACGGTCATTTGAAAGAAAAGAACAAATTTTATTAACGGGCGACTTTGCAAGGGTCATTTGAAAGAAACGAAAAAACTTTATTAATGCCGACTTTGCAACGGTCATTTGAAAGAAAAGAACAAATTTTATTAACGGCCGACTTTGCAACGGTCATTTGAAAGAAACGAAAAAATTTTATTAACTGCCGACTTTGCAAGGGTCATTCGAAAGAAACGAACAAATTTTATTAACGGCCGACTTTGCAACGGTCATTTGAAAGAAACGAACAAATTTTATTAACTGCCGACTTTGCAACGGTCATTTGAAAGAAACGAACAAATTTTATTAACTGCCGACTTTGCAACGGTCATTTGAAAGAAACGAACAAATTTTATGAACTGCCGACTTTGCAAGGGTCATTTGAAAGACACGAACAAATTTTATTAACTGCCGACTTTGCAAGGGTCATTTGAAAGAAACGAACAAATTTTATTAACGGCCGACTTTGCAACGGTCATTTGAAAGAAACGAACAAATTTTATTAACTGCCGACTTTGAAACGGTCATTTGAAAGAAACGAACAAATTTTATTAACGGCCGACTTTGCAAGGGTCATTTGAAAGAAACGAACAAATTTTATTAACGGCCGACTTTGCAACGGTCATTTGAAAGAAACGAACAAATTTTATTAACGGCCGACTTTGAAACGGTCATTTGAAAGAAACGAACAAATTTTATTAACTGCCGACTTTGCAAGGGTCATTTGAAAGAAACGAACAAATTTTATTAACGGCCGACTTTGCAACGGTCATTTGAAAGAAACGAACAAATTTTATTAACTGCCGACTTTGAAACGGTCATTTGAAAGAAACGAACAAATTTTATTAACGGCCGACTTTGCAAGGGTCATTTGAAAGAAACGAACAAATTTTATTAACGGCCGACTTTGCAACGGTCATTTGAAAAAAACGAACAAATTTTATTAACGGCCGACTTTGCAACGGTCATTTGAAGGAAACGAACAAATTTTATTAACGGGCGACTTTGCAGCGGTCATTTGAAGGAAACGAACAAATTTTATTTACGCCGACTTGTTCATTTGAAATTTGAAACGTAGTAATTTTTTTAACGGCCGACTTTGCAACGGTCATTTCAAAGAAAGGAACAAATTTATTAACTACCATCTTTGCAATGCTCATTTTAAAAAAACGAAGAAATTTTATTAACGGGCGACTTTGCAACGGTCATTTGAAGAAACGAACAAATTGTCTTAACTGCCGACTTTGCAACGGTCATTTGAATGAAACGAAAAAACTTTATTAATGCCGACTTTGCAACGGTCATTTGAAAGAAACGGACAAATTTTATTAACGGCCGACTTTGCAACGTTCATTTGAATGAAACGAACAAATTTATTAACTGCCAACATTTCTCTGTGGCTGAGCTGTCTAAAGCCCATCACGCTACTCAAGGAAGACATAGGTTTGAGCCTAGCAAAAGGGCACATTCTCTTGTGTAAAAACTCTTGAGAAACAAAGGTCGACAAACAATTTTACTTTTTCTTTCAAGTCAACTTAAAAAATATGAAAAAGCATGAGTAAAGATCAGGACCTATTGCATATCCGTATCTGGATTTTGTTGAGGACCTTGAGATGAACTGTAGTGGGTAACAGTATTCTATACAAGGACGACTGGTTTATCTGAAGGATGCATTCAGGCGAGAAAAGCCTTCAAACTTAAAAAAAATTGAAAAAAAAGCATTTATCTATTAAATATACAGTATCTATTAATTATATATCTGCAAGTTGTAGAATTAAAGAATTTTGGGATTGTAGACTTGTAAAATAACGATTCATTCCATAATTTCTTTTTTGTACCTTGTCAGCTGATTTCAAGTATGTCTTGTAAAAAGATTTGTCCCGAGTAAAAATATAGATAAAAAAAAAACAATATCCAATCACAAAGTATTACATAAAAGTAAACTACATCAGAATGACTTGCGATAGCAACAGATAATAAAAATCTTGAAATTATAATGAAAATCAATTTTTTTTTCCAAATGTTATGAACATAATTTTCTAAAAATGTCTAAATATTCTTTTTCTACAATTGAAGTTATAATAAAAATGTCTTTGCTTTCCGATCTTCTCTCCCTCCCTCCTGAAAGGTGACCCCCTCAGCTTTAGAAAATCCTGTCATCTCTCCATCACTGTTTGATTTATGTATCTACTATTGACTATTTCAGAACATCTCCCTATCTTAGATATGTGGAGCGGAAATCCGTAAGGTACTTGGTTATCTCCCCTTTTGTGTGTATGCGTGTGTGCTTACATCTCTCTCTCTTCCTATCTGCTTATGTGTGATTTCTGTTAATGTTTGCAAAATGATTTCCTTTACAAGATTCTAATCACTAAATTCTTTTGACTCAAGAAGAAAAAAACAAACAAATCGAGTAACAGTTGCCTTCTTTCATTCTGGAAATTGTTTCAGACTTTTTTGTTTGTTTTGTTTTTCTATGGTTTGACCAATCTCTTCTACTATTGGAATATTTTTTACCATTTTACCAACAAAAAGAGAACGTGCGGTTCTTGCTATGAGGTAAACTTTATGAATGCTTTTGAATAAAATGGTCATATCAATAAAAAATTGCTTACAGCTGCATCACATTCAATCATTGTTTCACGAACGATCACCAAAGTTAGGCAATGTTGATCTTGGTCAGTACCTCAATGGGTGGCTACTTGGTCTGTAAGCTTGAATGTGCAGGTGGTGTAAAGGATAATAGCTTGGAATTATTAATCAGAGAACTGATTTCCAATTCCTGTTGGGATCGTTATATTCACTTATGTGCTAATACCTTTTGGAATGGTATGAATCCACTTCTTCTCTCCCCACTATGGGTTAATTAGTAAGTCTAAAGCATTATTTTAAAACATTCTTACTATTTATAATTAATATTTTGTGACGTTAAATGACTTGCAAAGAGTTGATAAGCCATAAAAATTAATTGGTTGGGAAGCTTGAAATCACATTTGCATTGTTAACTCTTAGCTGTTTTGGTCTAGAAAAGTATCTGAAGAAAGACAGTGTACGTTTAGTCGTATCAGTAGAGAAGGCCATCGCTCTAATGCTCATATGGGCCTTTCACACTCAAATTGCTTTGCGTACTTTGTAGTGCCAGTAGATAGACATGTCGTGCACATGGTGAGGATTATAGCTGATCAACTTGCTAACATCTGCTCTTTTCTCTCTCACTTCCTACAACATTCTCTCTAACATAAAGAAAGAAAGAATAAAAGAAAGTTGAGGAAAATTATCGATTCAGTCTGTTAGTGCAGCAATGAAGTTCCTACTGCAGAATTCCTTACAGACCCCCCACTTCAAATACAGAGAAAAATATATCTCAACAGTAACTTTAATACTAGACTCAGATCTTTACTTTCCATCTTTCATAAATAATTATTGAATATTGTTAAGTTTTCTGTTTGTGACTTTTTTTTTGTTTCTTATTGTTCTTGTCATCTACTATACAGTATACTCGGAGAAGGCTGTAGAATGTATCAGCCAAAAATGTTTCTAAATTAAAGACATCCAAATTGTTGGGCCTTTTTGATTAGCACTGATTCCAACACCCTAAACCTGTCACCATCATTTAATAACAAAATTGTGTTTCTGTTGCTGCATAGTCTTTGATTCTCAACCATTTCTTTTAATGACATTTTTTGGACCCCTGAAAAAAAAATTACAATCAAACCTCTAAACATATATATAAAAAAAACTCCAAAAAACCTTTTCTTCAGATATGTTCAGATATGGTTTTAAAAATGGACATCTTTAAAGAGATATATTCACATAACATATATTAATACAAAGTGGGAGGAAGAGCAAAGAAAAACAAAATAGTGAATGGAAAAATAAAACAAAATGAGACCCTATATATTAAGTCCAAGCAACCTTCCCTCTGTAAGCAGAAGAAATGCCTACTGGAACTTAATGGAATCTGTCTGTGATTTATATCGCTCATTCTCTGCCAGTATCCTCCCCCAATTTTTTTTATTTTTGATTTTTGATTGAACTCTGAATAGCAAAATGCAATAACCAGTTTATTTTTTTTTCTTCTTGACTTTACAGTCATTGAAATTTTTTCTTGCTCTTCCTCTGCCTTTGTTTAAGTATATTTGTGCATATTAGGTGAATGTCTACTTATAAAATGTCTTATTTTGAAAATCGTAATAAAAATAATCCCCCCCACCCTAGACAAACACTGATTATTTTCATCTGCTAAATTTTGGATTCTGCAATCTCCTTCTTTTGCGATGACTAAAATTAACTGAATAACAAGACAACCAGATTGAAGTGATTTAAAACCTAATGGAGTAAAAAATTTGTAAATTTTCACAAAGAAAGATGACAAAGAAATGAATTTTCTCAAAAGATAAAATGCTTCTCTTATTGTCTTTTAGCAAACAATTTTAGAAATTGTACAACAAATTTGATTTGGAAAGTCAAATAATATTGAGATAATTTTTCTATTAATTGGTTGGGAAGCTTGACATCACATCTGCATTGTTAACTCTTAGCTTGCCAAATAAATTTCAATAAAAACGTGTGTATGATTTTTTTTTTTCATTAACAATCAAAAGTTTAATCCTTTTCTTATTAAATTTTCTTTAACCCAAATTATTAACCAAATTAATAAATTATTGATTGGCGCGATAAAAATGGATTTTTTTTTTCATTTTTATAATTTCACTTATTGTGGTCGTATTTGATTTGACTAATTTCTTTTTTTTTTTTTTTTTTTTTTATTTTTTGGAAAATATTTTTATAGGGTTGATTAAATATTGCACCTTCACCCCCAAAATTTTCTGTGAATTGTAAAATAAATTAAAAAAAAAAATCAATAAAACTGACATTATTTAATTAAAAGAGCTTTTAATTGCTTTTATAAATATGATATATAAAGAAAAAAATTTTCATGAATAATGAATTTTTACAAGAATTGTTTTTATTTTCTTTTGTTAATTATAAATATAAAAAATTTAAAATTTTTTTTAAAATTCTGTATTAATTTCAGCCTTTTACATGATACTATCGTTAATTTTATTAATTATCTTGACTAATCATGAATAGAAAAGCTTAGTACAACACTAATATTTTACAAAGTATTTTGTATTTTTTAAGTATAGGCAAACATGCACAACATCAGAAAATAAGAGCAATCACTATAATAAATTTAAAGCTGAGATTTCTAAAATTCAATAAAACATTAAATTATGGAGAAGATTTTCATAAATTTTTAAGATGACTGAGTACTTAAAAATGAAGTAAATTATATAAAAAAGGCGCTTGTATCATTTTCTTCAATTGTGATTTACAGATAAAGTCTTTATTGAACAACATTAAATGTCATGTTGGAAAATATCAACACACCTACTGTCGGGTTAAAAAAATGTATTTGTGTAATGTTTTGAAACCAAAATAAATAATATTTGTTTGAAATCAGATTTATTATACTTTAAATCAACTAATATTCCTCAAATAAAGTTTCAGAAAATTATATTTTTAAAGATTTTTTTAAAGATTACGTTTTGATGAAACATTTTCGCAAAAAAAAACACCTATTTTAGAAAAAAGGAAAGTCTTTCCAGTCCATTTAAATCAGTTTTTGAAATACAGCCAAGTATTTTCCTTATTGCAGATATTAAACTGAATCTATTAGATTGAAATTAAAACTGAAATAAAAGCTTCAAGAAAGATTTCTTATTTTTTAAAATTCATTTTAAACTTTAGGTATTGCATTTTTGGGGTGTTTTTTTAAATTTTTTTATTAAATGCTATTCATTAAATTACCTATTTTATATTTACAAGATTAAAAAATTTTCATTTTTATGAATTTATGAAAAAAAAAAAAATTCTCTTCATTTCTTTATAAAAGAAGGTAAATAATAAATATTTCATGATTGCTTCACATATTTTTTAATTTTGTAAATATAAACCTGATAAAGAAATATTTTTTAACATCTTTGTTGTCAGTTCTCAAGAATAAAAACAAATGTATGTTTCATCTGTTTGGGTTTTATTAAAATTATAATCATTGCTTTCTAAATAAATAAATATTTCCAAGGGAGTCAAAAGTGTAGATAGTAATCGCTGTGTTGAAAGAATAACTCATTTTGACACCAACTTTTACAAGCACAAAGGTTAAAAATTTGCTGAGAAGAATAAATTGTATAGACCTAAAGAAAAAATTGAATCCATGTGATTCAAAATATAATTTAAAATCAAATTATTTAGGTGTTAAGAAAAATAAAAAAAATTAAAATAAACATTTATATAAAAACAAACTTTCTGAAAGCATTTAACTTGTATTTATTTTAATCTTATTTTCTTTAGGTATTAGCTTAGAAAACATGATACAAACTGTAAAATGTTGTCCATTGATCGAAAGGTTATAATCGTGAGTGCCTTTTTGTTTTGTCTATTTGTTTTTCCACCCACCCTGGTCTTGTCTATGTGGCTGGCCACTGACATCCTTACTAAAACTCTCTCCATTTTTCTGTAGTGTTCACCAGCCTGGAGTCGACAGCCCTGAAAGGTAGCTTTTCATTTTCACCTTTTCTTTCTCTCATTTGGCCAAGTTTTCTTCCAAGATTTCAGTCTTGCATCTTCTCCCCACCTTTGCATCTTGTTTAAATTAGAAAGTTAAATCTGTTGGCTGTTTTTATTTCTTTTGATTTTCTTCAATAATTCCAATCAGCCAATGCAGGAACTTTTGGCATAATGGTTTTGGGGGTCAGAAAATGGGGGCCTGGGTGCCACACATGAATATATCTCTTCTTCCTCTTGCTATAGATGAAATAGGACAACCAGTCTAGGAGAAGGGAAGATTTAAATTCAAAACCATCCCCAAAAGAGATTTGGCTTCATCAGTTCCTGGCCTGGACACAACTAATGCTACTCGATGTGGTTTCAAAGAACACAAAAACTCCAAGAGATTTTCTTCTTTACTAATATTACAATTGACTATTATTGGTGTTTCTATTATTGTTTTTTCTTGATTGTGTTTTCTCTTTGCAGATTCTGGCATTTGCTTTTTTCTTTTTTTTCTTTGGGGCACATAAAAAAAAAACATTTGTCTTGTCAATTGATATCCTTGGTTAATGATTTAACAGCTTTTTTTTTTAACTCTGGTGCAAAATGTGCTTTTTACCATGATTTCTCCATTTTTTATTCCGCACTCTCTCTCTCTTTCTCTCTCTCCCTCTGCCAAGAACAGGGATTGGTTTCTCTGCTTTTCTCTGGTGTTTGCCAAGAAATGATTTTTGTGCATTACATAAGTAAAATGGTCCATTTATAAAAAATTGTGAAAAATGTTTTAGGAATTCATTTTTTTTTTTTAGGTAAGTATTCATTAGACCTTCCTTCATTCACATTTGTTCAAATTAAGAAATACTGATTTATTTTCGATTTATAGGTCCATCCTGTTCATAATAGCATACAGTACAAAATCCATCCTTCACTTCTTACCAACCTAATAGACTTTTTATCTTTAAGAGGGGGGGTATTGTTAAGGGATTACAGCCATATCATGTTGAAATAATGACTCTTGTATGATGAGGAAAGTTAAGAAATATCAAGCTTGGTCAGTACCTAGATGGGTGATCAGTGGAAAATACCAAGTGCTGTGTGCTTGGATGTGTGGCTGGTGTAATGAATAATGACTTGGAATTGGAAAGAAGAGAACCGAGTTCCAATTCCACTTGGATTCATTATATTCACTTATGTGCAAATTCTTTCGTGAAAGACCTGAATCAACCTGTGATCTTTTGCGAAACAGATGTTTCTGTAGGTGATGTGAATAAACATTGCCCTATCGACAATACAAACTAAGTTTTTGTTTTTGTTTGTACCCATTGGCGAAAATGCACCTGATCCAAATGTAGGGACTTGTCACCCTTGCTAGAGGAACTCCTCCCTGATTGACCATGTCTTCACCACGGTTGGCTAACAATGTGTTGGTTGAAGTTATTTAACTCATAAGTGGAGGCATTCAGCTTCGAACAACATTTCATCTTTCTTAGCAGACCATCTATTGTTGCAATGCAGCTTATTTGGTAACGAAAGCTATAAAAACAAAGATCAGCTGGACTATATTTCCAAAACATATAATTAAAAAAGATAAATTTAAAATTCTCAAGGTCTATTGCATGCATGTCTAGTCATATTAACGTAAAAATCACTTTAGTCTGATAAAGTCCTACAGGATGAAACACATCATATAAAGATTTTTCCTCTTCATCATACAACATTTTTATTGACTCAAGAGATAGACAAACATCAAAAATTTGGTTATTTTGAGAAAAAAAAAAAGTGATCTTTTTTTTTCTTTTTTTTAAATACAAAATTTGTTTTTTCTGTTGGTCTTGACTGTGCAGTTCAATAAGTTCAGGAATGGTCAAAAGAAAAACTAGTAAGGTGACGTTGATGTTTATTTCATGCCACCCACATATCCCACGGACCAATGAAAGAAAGGAAGAATTAGTAAAAAGTATTTGAAAGAATAACACTAAATGATTAATGCGATGATTATTATTTAAAATTACTCCCTAAAGTCTCTACCAACCCAGATTGCTAGACTTACCCAGATTGCTAGACTTAAGTCAAAAGCTTGGAAATATTCCGAAATGAACTTTGGACAATTTTTGATGGAAGGATTACTCACAATTTGGAAATGTCAAAACCTCCAAAAACCTCCATCTATGAGTTAACCAACTTGGCCAAACGTGGTGGGTAAGGAGACACTTCTGAAGACAGTCAATCACAAAGGGGTTTCTTCCTTCATTATAATATGACTCCATGTTTCTGTAAATTAAAAACAATGAATAAATAACATGTTTGAGTATAATAAAACCCCATAATACACCCAAACCCTATGTAATTTCTTTTTTACTTCTACCATGTCATCCATTCTAAGCTCAGTGTCGTACATATATTTCACTAAGATATTTAATTTTTCACAATATTAAAGGCTATAAATAAATCGGATATTTAGACATTGCATGGTCTTTCTACTAATTTCCATTTCATAACTTTTCAAGTTTTTGAGCAAAGGTGCTAATTAAACATATCTGGTAATACATTTTAAGGTGTTAATTAATCTGACTTTATTATATTTCTATATATTAATAAATTAAATCTTGATTTGATAAAAGATATCTGAACTTATAGGAAGTTAAAACTTAATAGATAATATCAGACTGTCAATTCCCTAACTCTACCCTAACATATATATTCAAAGCTAATCCTTCATTTAACCTCGCCTTTCTTACCCACAATTCTTTAATTAATAATTGTGTGTGTGAGGCACCATTGTTATTATTACTATTATCATTATTATTACTTTGTGTAATAATCGTAGTATTCAGACTTCTTATTGTTGTCTATCGATCTCTATTATTATGTTTTAATAGTACTTGCAATGAGGCTCCATATTATTATTATTATTATTATTATTCCTTCCTTTCCAAGTCTTTTGAACAGGAGTAGAGGTTCATCCCTTATTTCTTGATTAAGATTGTGTTTCCAGTGCCTTGTAAAGTCGATTCATTCTCTTGTGTCTCTCCAAATCGAAAGAAGTTTGACCAATTCAAGTCCGGTGTTAACTGTTAACTTACCTGTATAACCCCCATGAACTTCACTTCTTACCCTTTCTTATGCTAATACAACACCACACAGTGTCCCTCTACCTTGTGTGCCTCTTGGGCTTTGTATTAGGCGAGCATTAGTTGCACTACTTGTGGTAGTTATTAATTTGTAAGTCAAAGAATATGCTTGAATATGTGATGAAAAGTAGAGAGAGTTTATCACATAGCATAGTCATCAGTGGGAGACGTTGCTTATTATGAAATAGTTCTTGGAGAATGTTCTGCAAGAGAATGCAGGGGAAATTCTACCCTTAAGACAAATTTCAATCTTTGGATCTGTGGGTTGTAACTAAAAATGATTGGGGTGCTAAAGGCAATGTATTATAAACTATTTATATAAAGTTCCTGTGGTAGATGTAATGTGCTGGCAGTGTCAGATTTGAGCCACGGTCGACATGTCTTGAAGGAATGTTTAAGCACTCGCACTTTGTTGAAATGAACTGGTCTCAGTGTTGTTCTGTGAGAGAAGAGGAATAAAAGCCAGGAATTTAATAGTCACAGATTCTAAGCCAGACTCATGGGTTAAATTCTTCTTTAGCATACGACTTAAACATTTAATCGACTCGTGTTTGACAATTGAATCTAATCACCAATTTGGTTTAGACATTTCATACCTCACAAGATGGCTTTACATTCTATTGATTCTCTCAGGTTTTCTATGTCTGCATTTGCAACTTATAAGCATTTGAATGCATTTTGCTTTTCATCTTGTAAATGACATAATTCTTTTTTTATGCATTTCTATTCATCCTCACGGTTAAGTTTTGATGGGTAACATGCCCCCCTCTAGAGTCGGATAGATATTTGTGCAGGGATGGGGGAGATACAACGGGAGTCGTTACATTGTTGGGGCTCACGTAGGCGTCACGAGTCGGTATATCTTTGTTGGGAGGAGACAATGCAACTTAGTATGCCATCGTTGGTGTGAGGTAAGCGACATGATTCAGTGTTTTGTGTGGAGGAGAAAGAAATTCACATCGTTGTGGGTTGGAGGTTGTCTTTGTGAGAGGAAGGTATTACAAGTCAGTACATCTTTAATGGGTAGCCAACGTGAATCAATACGTCTTTGTGTGTGGGTGTAGGAAATGCATTAAATTAATTCATCGTTAAGTGTGTCTTAGTGGGTGGGGGTAGGAAATGCATTAAAGACAGTGTATTGTTAGGATGTCTTAGTGGGTGGGGGTACGGAATGCATTAAAGACATTACATCGTTAAGGCTGTCTTAGTGGGTGGGAGTAAGAAATGCATTAAAGACAGTACCTCGGTAAGGCTGCCTTAGTGGGTGGGTGTAGGAAATGCATTAAAGACAGTACATCGTTAAGGCCGTCTTAGTGGGTGGGGTAGGAAATGCATTAAAGACAGTACATCGTTAAGGCCGTCTTAGTGGGTGGGGGTAGGAAATGCATTAAAGACAGTACATCGTTAAGGCCGTCTTAGTGGGTGGGGGTAGGAAATGCATTAAAGACAGTACATCGTTAAGGCTGTCTTAGTGGGTGGGAGTAGGAAATGCATTAAAGACAGTACCTCGGTAAGGCTGTCTTAGTGGGTGAGGGTAGGAAATGCATTAAAGACAGTACATCGGTAAGGCTGTCGTGGTGGGTGCGGGTAGTAAATTCATTAAACACATTACATCGTTAAGGCTGTCTTAGTGGGTTGTGGTAGGAAAGGCATTATAGACAGTACATCGGTAAGGCTGTCTTAGTGGGTGGGAGTAGAAAATGCATTAAAGACAGTACGTCATTAAGGCCGTCTTAGTGGGTGGGGGTAGGAAATGCATTAAAGACATTACATCGTTAAGGCTGTCTTAGTGGGTTGTGGTAGGAAAGGCATTATAGACAGTACATCGGTAAGGCTGTCTTAGTGGGTCGGGGTAGAAAATGCATTAAAGACAGTACATCGTTAAGGCTGTCTTAGTTGGTGGGGCTAGGAAATGCATGCAAGACAGTCCATCTTTATGTGTGTCCATCCATGGCAAAGAATTCATGTCGATTTTGCAGGGCCTATAGACAACATGTTGTGGATAGCCACTCAAAATGGTCTGAGGTCCTACAATGCAAAAGACCAACCGCAAACTGCGCGATCGGATTTCTACACAAGCTTTTTGCGCGTTTTGGCGTCGTAGATTGTGTAGTTACAGATAATGGCACTCAATTCACATCAAGTGAATTTAGAGACTTCTGCAAATCATATCAGGTGGACCACATTACAACGCCTCAGTACCACCCGAGGTTGAATGGCCAGGCCGAAAGGTTCGTGGGCACTCTAAAAAGGGCTTTATTAAAGGTACTAGGCACACCGATAGATAGAGCATTGCAACAGTTTCTGCGGATGTATCGGATAACCCCTAATCCGAACACGCCTATGGGAAGCTCTCCTGCAGAAACTATGTTTGCAAGGAAAATCAAGTCTGTCTTCGACAAACTTATTCCACGGCTAGCAAAGTTAAAAAAAACTGTATCGCCTCATAAGAAATATTTCAATCCTGGCGATAAATTCTTTTTCAAGCCTTACAAAAACAACATAACATTCTGGGAAGTAGGCACCATAAAACAAAGAATTGGCGAACTGGTCTATATTGTCCAAGGACCGAAAAACACTCACAAACTCCACTGAAACCAGCTCAGAAAATGCCGTTTGAAGGAATGGGAGGAATCACTACAAAATAGCTGTGAAGAGCCGATCGACGTAATTTTCGATCACTTCGATCTCGACACGCCCCAAGTCTCTCCTGGAGTGCGACGCTCAGGAAGGAAAAGGAAATTTACTCAACCGCTCGACGTAAATCCCAAGAGAAAAAAGTATTAACAGTTTTTTTTTTCTCCTTTTAAAAAGAAAAAAAAAAGAAAACTCTTGGAAGAGGGGTGTTGTGTGACCGTAACATACCTACAACATGGACTCTTCCAGGACTATATAAATTATGCGATATAACACTGTAGGAGAAGAGGAGGAAAGAGAGAGAGAGAGAGAGAGAGAGAGAGAGGGTATTCTAATACCGTAGTATCGGCCGCGTACGACTACCAATACTGGACATTAGCACATAGTAAGCTCCACTTACACTTACACTATCTTTGTAACCTTTTTGTTTAATATATCTTTCTTACCTCTAATCCGTGTTCCGTGTTTTCCTTCCGTAGTCCCGACTTTGGGCCCACATCAGTTACTGTTGATTAATTTGTAGTTGTTGTAATGCGTAGTGTGTATGTATGGAGAGGGCATATTCACATATATACACGCATGCTTACAAAAGCACACGAAAATGGAAATAGATCTAAGAACACACAGGGGTGTAAGTTTTGAAGTAGTGTGTGGAATTGGTTAATATCACCCCATGAGGATTTCTAGAAAATGAAGCAATCATCTAAGTATCTTTTCCAAGATTTAGTGAATTGGGTTTTCATATTTTCCCCATTTATTTATTCTATCCTTTCATAGAGGTTATCTTCGAGATAATCTAATGTTAGGTTGGCATATGTTGGTGCCATTTTTGTTCCCATTGCAGTACCCACGGTTTGGATATAGTTTTTGTTGTCAAATTCAAAGGTGTTATTGTTTAGAATTAGGTCTATACTATCGATAATGAACTCTTTCGAATGTAGTATTTCTGGATGTTTTTCAATTCAGAATGAGATTGCTTTTTTCCTTAGTTCATGGGGTATGTTACTAATGTAACAGGCTGACAAAAGCAAACAAAAATGGAAATAGATCTAAGAACACACTGGGGCCATTTAAAGATAAGCATGCTGATAACTACTCCATCGTTTCTCGAACAAATATTAATTATTTTATAACCCTTCACGCAGAACTTTTCTTTGCCAGTTCAAGAAAGATGTTTGCATCACTAACACAAAAAAAGAAAATGTGCCATATCGAGAATATTTCACATCTAAAAACACAAGGAAAAAAATTAATTATTTTTAATAATATGTGGAAATCTCCACCCTTTGACTGATGACGGTCGCGAGACCAGAAACCCGTGTAGTAAAATTATGGAAAATAAAACATACTATTTTTTTAAAATCCACATTACAACCAAAAACGTTTGCTGTTTCTCTCGTCTTTTTAATATATATATATATATATCAAACATTTGAGGAATAAAAAATATGGGATCATATTAAACATAAGATACAATAATATCCACGTTTAAAATGTAAGGTACCTTTCGATCGACACATTTTCAAACACAATCGTCGGTAATCTAAAACGGAGGACTAACAAGACAATTTTTATTAATACCGTAATAAACAAGATGGTAAGGGGGGGGGGGAAATTGTTTTACCACAAATCATGTAACCGTTTCCCCGAATAATGCCAACTTAAACTTCATCTCCCGTTGTACGCAAAGGGCCGGCCTACGTATATATATATATATATATATATATATATATATATATATATATATATACACACACACAGACATACACAAAAGCACACACACACACACACACACACACACATATATATATAATTTATCCGAAAATTATAGCATGTTATTGTTATAATATGACGACAAAAATAGCCATTTTGTTTTAACACTTCTGGTGTCTTATTAAGTGATGGTGTGGAGACAAACACACATATATATATACGAACATACATATATATTCGTGTACATGCATGCACACACACATACATATATATACATGTATAAACATTGGATGACTAACATTTCACTTGTTATATAAACAAGAAATTTCTTTGCAGTTTGAACAAGCAAGACAAGTAGAACAGATCAGAAAACTTACAAAGACATGTTTACAAAAACGTCGATAGTTGAGCAGTGAAAATATTTGCAGTCCAACCAATGAAAAAATAGGGTCACACCCACATAGCTCTATATCTGCATACTTGCTTCTCTCTTTCCCTTTCTCTCTTTCCATATTTCTTTCTCTCTCTCTCACTCTCTCTCTCACACACACACACTCTCTATCTCTCATGTTTTCTCAAATCATTTTATGCAATCTACAATGGCGTACGTAATTAAACTGAAATTGTGGACACACGTCAACATGTTGAAAGGATCCCTTATATAAACTAAGACAGTAATACTTACGTTTATATATATATATATATATATATATATATATGTGTGTGTGTGTGTGTGTGTGTGTGTTTAAGCGTGGATGCAGGTAGCCATTTCTAGATGGAGAGGGGTGCAGGAATGCAATTGTAGCCATGTCCTCCTGGGTAACGCTAGGTACCTCGGCTAGTATATATATAAATATGTATCCCTTTTCTTTAGCAAATTTTGGAGGGCATATAATTTTCTTTAAAAATCATAATAAAAGCACCCCCCCCCCGCCGCAAAAATTCTTTACTTGAGCCCAAAATACCTACAAAAACAGGACACTTCCTGTCTTTTTTTTTTCATATTTCTCTTCTTTATTTATAGCACGTAGTAGAAGTAATACTAGCTCTTTACTCATTGACACCTATGGGGATATATTTCCCCAAAATTATCACCCCCTCCACACACACACATATCATACGTACACACAGGCACACACATTTCATAATTACTTCATTTTTATGTTTTCCTTTTTGACAGCTAAATAATTTTGTTGCTCTTATGTTTTGGGCATTTTTTCAGCCTGTATCCCTTTTCTTTACCAATTTTTTTTTTTTATATAATTTTCTTTTAAAAATCATAATAAAAACATCCCCACCTCAAAAAAAAAAAAAAAAATTACTTGAGCCCAAAAGCTTTTTATTCCAGTTGTTTTTTTTTTTGTTTTTTTTTAACGTGGGTGTTTCTATCTTTAATAGTGGGTGTTAAATTTATTAAATTTAAAATTTATTGGTAATTTTCTAAAATTTCTTTTGCAAGCATTTTCGTAAGTAAGGCTATAAAACACAAATTCCTAAAATCCAACAAAATATTAGATAGTTTAGAATATTTTCTTAAATTTAATAATACTAGTTAGTTAAAAAATTAATTAAACAATAAAGAGGCCTTCATATTGTATTCATCAAGTAATTTTTACAGTCATGCACTCCTTACTTAAATTTCCCGAATATCATGTTGTTGATAGATCTGTAAAGACCTCACAAAAACACCCACTCATTATTAAAAAGAATTTGAGTGCCGGCTAAAACTTAAAAACTACAATAATTAACGTGTGTGTGTATTATTGACTTATTAATAGTTTTCGGCCATCTTATGGAAAGGAATTTTTTATTCAATCTTTAAAAAATAAACTTCGTTGTTTTTTTAGTTTGTAATTAATATAAAAAAAACTAAAAGTAAATAATTTTCAATTAAGTTTTATTAAAGCAAAAACTATATCGAGTTTTATTTTTTCGAAAATTAATTTAAATAAAATATAGTTAAATTAGTAAAACGAATATTCAACACGACTAATGTTGAAGTCATGTCTGTCTGTTAATTTTTATTTTTAACTAAAGTTTGGTTTCTTTTTTCAAATAGAAATATTACTTGAAATTTACAAATAATCGCTTTTCAAAACTAAAATTCTCAATGTATCTTGCTTTTACTCTCTTTCAAAATAATAATTAACTTAATTTATAGAGAAATGTTTGCTTCTTTAATGTAATAATGTTTTAAAAGTAAAACTTTATTTAAAAAAATGTAAATTCCCCTCCAAAATAAACAGTAAATAATTATTTTGCGAAGAAGTAAAGTTCGCTATAGTTTTTGCTTGAGAAAATGATTAAATTAAATATGTTTAAAATAAAATAAAACTTAATTTAAGTTTATTTACTTTTTTTTTTATTAATAATAATTTGAAAAGAGGTTAATGAACTTTTATGTAAAAACGTCATTAACAGAATATTTATATTAGTATTTATATATGAAAAATAAATTGACTTTTTTAGATAAAAATATGGGGATGCTCAGAAGGGCGTGGCATTGGTAGTTTGGTATTTTCTTAAATTTAGTTATTTTGTAACAAACCAAAAAAAAAAAAAAAGAAAAAAAAAAGACAAAACAATGAAGGTTATTTTTTAAAGATTGAATAAAAATTTATTTTCCATAAAATAAAATGGCTGAAAAATATCAATAAATAGTCGATAAATTATTTTTCAGAGATCTCCCGAGCAATGCCGGGTATCCCCGCTAGTTATTAATTTAAAAAAAGTAAATAAACTTTAAATTAAGATACATTTTAAACATATTTAATTTAGTAAATTTTTCAATCAAAAAGCAAGAGAATAGAGATTGAAAAATGTTCATATCTCTATCTATCTATCTATCTATCTATTCCAGTCTGTTCATGTGTCTATCTATCTATCTATCTATCTATCTATCTATCTATCTATCTATCTATCTATATCTGTCTGTTGACCTTTGTTCGAAGTGAGAGCTCATCGGAAATTCCTGATAAATCATATAATTTGTTTACTATTTCGTGTTGCTGACATGCATATTTCTCGGAATTTCACCAATAAAATTAGTTTCACTTTGGCTTTCTTTCAAAATCATGAAATTCAAAAGACTTTTTAGATTTTTTACGATTCCATCAAAATTATTTTGACCTTTTTTTGTTATTAAACACCAGAGTTCAAAGGTTTTTTCATTATTAGAAATATTTTGAGGTTTCCTTCTAATTTCATGAGTCAAAAAAAAGAAGTGTTTATTTTTCGTTTTATTACTGAATCTTAAAGTCACCTTGTAATTAATAATTAATAATTAATAATTAATTAAACGTGTCAAAATATAAAATAAAAGATTTTTACATTTTGCAATAAGCATTTTTTTTTATTTGTGTAAATAAAAAAAAATTTTTTTATTTTGCACAAAAAATAAATTTAATTAATTAATTTATACTAATTATTAACTAATAAAATATTATATAGTCGTCTTTTTATTTTATACAACTTTTTTATTTTTAATAAGTTTTTTATTTTATTTTACCAACAATTAATAAAAAAGTTGATAGTATTTTTTTCAAAAATGTCGTGAGTTATTTGAAATAAAAAAGGAAAGAAAAGAGAAGAGAATTCACCCCTCTCTCATCGTTCCATGTTTTCTCTCTTGCTTCTCGCTTTCCCCCTCTTTCTCTCATCTATAACATGTAAAGAAAGTCACGTGTCCAGTGGCGTGATTATTCTCGTCCAATGAAATGCCTTGTATTCCGATGACGTCATCCGTACGGCCGACGCCCTTTGCAGTTTGCTTTCAGAAAATTCAACAGACAAGACGTGTTTTGTTTTCGTCTCGTTTCTTTTCAGCCCAAAAGTGAAATCAAAATCAAATGTAAGTAAGAATTTTCTTATCGTTTCTCCAAATCATTCAACCTTCTTCTTAAATGTTTTGGAAATTTTATTTAAAGAAATTTAGAATATATATATATATATATATATATATATATATATATATAAAAGACTCTTAAGAGTGTGGTGAAGACATCTTTTCAATGACTTCAGTCGTGAAATAAAAAAACGATGGATAATTTTTGTTGCCGCTCTTTTTCATGGAATTGGAAGCTGCAGACGACAACCGCTTTTTTATCAGAGGATTTTGTCCTCGGTCGTTTAAGACGTTTTTTTATTCTGGCTCCGTGGTTAACTAATTTAGTTTGCCACATAAAATAAAGTGTTACCTTTTAAAATGGCTATATTACTGGTTTTATGGATGGGAAAAGGGGAGGGTGAGTTTTCGTATCGAAAGACTTTGTGAAAAGATTTTATTAGAAATCCGAAGCTAAGATTTGTTTATATTATTTGAAAAACTTTGAAGAAAAAATGTTGTTATCTTCGGTAGAATTCCGAAGCTAAAAGAAATAATTTAATTCCCAAGAAGAGGATTACATTTGATTTATATTTGTTTGTTGATTCAAACAATCAACGTTTGTTTGTTTTTTCCTTTTTGTTTTTTTTTTTTTTGTTAAACAGATGGAATTAAATGCGGCGAATTCTGCCCCTAATTCAGGTTCTTTATTTTAAAATAAGATTTATTTAAAAAAAAAAAAGGTTCTTTTTTTTTTTCATGGAATAGGATTTTAAGATCCTAGACTAGGTTAGGGTTTTTGTGTTTTTTTTATAATTTCAGCTCCAGACGAAATGAAAGAGAATTTCAAAGAAAGAAAAAGAAATATTTGAAGGAAGAAGAAACATAAAAGAAATTGATCGTAAAAAAAAAAAAAAAAAAAGTTATAAAAATATTATTTGTTGTAAAAAAAATATTTATCTGTAAATATTTAACAGTTTATAGTTGATTTTAAGATCGTCTGCTTCATTGATTGGGTTTTTGTTGTTAATTTCCTTTGAAGAAGCCGAGAACGAAATCGGCATTTTACTCCTGTGTGTTATTAAAATATTTAATTATAATTTAAATAATTTAAGATTTGTTTTTTTATTACGGAAAACTTTGTTATTAATAAGCGTAGAGACCAAAGTATTTTTTAATTATTTTTTTGAAATTTTTTATTCATCTTTAGCACGTTTAAATTTGTGGTTGAAAATTTTTTTTTTTTTTTAAGGTCAAAGATCACCTAATATTTTGCATTAGCTTTTTTTTTTTTTTTCACTTAAAAAAAAAACACATAAATTTGGAAATTATTGTAGAAATGAAATAATTGTCGCAATTTAGTGAAACTTTCAGACCGTATTCCGATATCACTGAATTTATTTAAGAAATGTTTGTCTTTTAGAAAATCTTGGTAAAAAAAATTTTTTTCTTTTACGTCTGAATTTACTTAATTTTAATTTTTATGAAAACTTTAAAACTAGGAACAGTGTATATAATTAATCTTTTAATTAAATAAAGGAGACTTTGAGGAGTATAATAAATTTCGTGTAAAATTTTGACTCGTAAAAACCCCAATTTTAGCTCTGAATTTAAAATACAAAAATAAAATGCAAGAAAACTAAGACATTTTTTAATTTTAATGAAAACAGCTTAATGTATTTTTTTTTTTTTTTTTTTTTTTTTTAAGTCCTTAAATATATTAAGGACTTTTTTTTTTTTTTTACATCTAAATAAAAGTGATAATATTTATTTTTGAAACATCAATTCAATTATTGATGTTTCAAAAATAAAGTAAAAATAGAGAGTAGCTTTTTTTTTTTTTTTTTCTTCGCTCATTAAAAAGATCTTTTTTTATAGATCATAAATTAGAAAGCCTTATTACAATCTGTTACTTGCAGCATATTTTAAAATAATTTTTTGTTATTTAAAAAAAAAATGGATTAAAATCATCTCCGACAAAACTATGGATGGCCATTTAACAGAAATAAAAATTATGCTAGAGTTATGCCCCCTGATTGAGTGAAATTATCTTATGTTTCTGGAAGCACTTGTCAAATTCTCATTATTGCCACATCGTCAAAACTTTTCTAAATTTTTTTTTTTTTTTTTTTACATATAATCAAATCCTTTTTCAGTGAGACATACTGCAAACATTACTTTTGTTTGCAGTATGTTAATTTTTTTTTTTTTATTTTATTTTTTTTTTAATTCAAGTTTAGGCACAGAAATAACAAAAAAGGGGTCTTCGGGAAAAATTCTCAGTTGAATATTTCATAACTAAAAAAAAAAAAATTATCTGTTTTTGTAATATGAAAGACATGTAGCAAAAAAGTCATTTGTTCGGTGTTGTTCATTTAAATTAGCTATGTCCCTTTTTTCGCTAAAAAAATGGCACACCCTGATGAAAAAGGCCCCAAACTTAATAAAAACAACGTTTTATCAGGAAAAACTTTACGTTATTAATAAGAGTAGAGACCAAAGTATTTTTTAATTATTTTTTGAATTTTTTTTTTTTTTT
Organism: Acanthosepion lycidas; assembly: GCA_963932145.1. Classification (NCBI taxonomy): domain Eukaryota; kingdom Metazoa; phylum Mollusca; class Cephalopoda; order Sepiida; family Sepiidae; genus Acanthosepion; species Acanthosepion lycidas. The sequence goes on from OZ010614.1 coordinate 66,739,292, forward strand.
CTTTTTAGCACGTTTTAATTTGTGGCTGAAAAATCTCTTTGTTAGGTCTGAGATCCCCTAATATTTTGCAATAGCTTTTTTTCACTTAAAAAACACATTAATTTGGAAATTCTTATAAAAATCAAATAATTGTCGCAATTTAAGTGGAACTTTCAGAATTTATTCCGAATTGACTGAATTTATTGTAGAAATGTTTGTCTTTTAGAAAGTCACAGTAAAACTATTTTTTTTTTTTTTTTTACGTTTAATACCCACCTTACTTAAGTTTATGAAAACTTTAAAACTAGAATACTTGTCTCTTATTTTATTTTTTTATTAAATAAAGAAGACTTTGAGGAATATAAATCATAAATTTCGTGTAAAAAATTGATACGCGTGAACTCCAATTTTAGCTCTGAATTTAAAATATAAAAATGCAAGAAAACTAAGGCATTATTTTATGAAAACAGCTTTTAATGGATTTTATCAATAATATATATTAAGGACTTTTTTGTCTGAAGTCAAAATTTTTTTTAGATTGAAAAATAAATTTTTACGAGAATTTTTTTCATTTCTAAATAAAAAATAATATTGATAAATATTTCATAAATAAATTAGAACAGTTGTCTCTCGGTTTTTTTGCTCATTAAAAAGATCTATTTTTACAGATCATAAATTAGAAAGCTTATTACAATCTGTGATACGCGCGATATTTTAAAATAATTTTATGATTTCAAAAATGTATTAAAAATAATCATCTCCGACAAAACTACGGGTGTACATTTAAGAATAAGATGAATAAAATTATGTTAGAGTTATCCCCCTTAACTGACTGATTGATTGAAGCGTGTACACTGTACAGACAGGCTTTCTGTCATTAGCTACTGTCTGTACAGTACACGCACTTGTCAAATTTTCTGAGTGACCATTATCGTCGCATTGTCAACAAACTTTTTCTACTTCTGTTAACAAAACTTTTCTTTTAATTATATTTTTAAATATAATCAATTCTTTTTCAGTGAGAGACAAATATTAATTTTTTTTTTTTGTAAGTAATCAGGAAAATAAATAAAAATCTCTTCATAAATGAGTTACGGGTTTCATTTTGAAATGTAATGGTATTTTTAGTTAATTTATCTACGTATGACCAGAAGTTCAAAGCTTGTGTTACGTAACTGACTTAATTAAAAAAAATAAAATAAAACGTAACGGCTTTAAATAAAAAAAAGGAAATAAAGTAACTTACTTTATTTCTTTTTTTTTTTTATTCCAGAACTTATCAAACGTAGGGTTTAAAAAAAAAAAAAATTAAATTTTTTAATTTTAGAAAATGAAAATTTTTAAAATGTAACTTTATCTATTAACACTATCCCGGCGCGCTAAAAATTGGCGCAAATTTTGTTACTTCCGCTCTACCGTACGATAAATTCGTCTGACATAAGTTGTCGATACATTGACATACCAAAACCGGTCACCCCGGTTGGAGATGTCTCTTAAAAAAATTTTGACGAGAAAAGTAAGTAACTGTTCTTTCAAATTACATTAAGTAAGCATTAAATTTTCTAATTATCCTAAAAAAACGTCTGAAAAATTGATACTTAATTTTTTTAAATATTTTAAAATAATTAGTTTTAAATTTTTTTTAAATTCTGAAAAAATGGCTGATCGGGTTGATTTTTTAGTAAATTTAATTTACTAAAAAAACAAGATATTTGAATAAATTTCTTAACAGGTTAGGAAGGATTAAAAAATCTGGAAAAATACTCAAAAAATACTTTAGTCTTTCCTCTTAATAATAAATTAAACATTTAGACGTTAAAAAAAAATTGTTTTATCAATTTTCGCACCTTTTTTTCTCAGATTATACGTTTTTAACGTGATAAATGGGACATTCCTAATTTAAATCTAAATAATTTCACTTCCTTCCATCCGTAGAAAGAATTATCCTCCCGTAAGTTATCTAAACGTCATGAATCACAGCTGTCATCACTTGTCAAAGACGCGAAAGGTTATGACCTTTGTTTTATTTTCAAATTACATTTTTTTTCGGCACAGAAGCTAAGCTAAGTTAAGCTTGGTTCAAAATATTTTAAATAAACATTATAATTTCTGATTTTATTAAAATCAGTTTTGAAAAAATGATAATTGATTTTTAAAAGAATATCAAAGTCAGATTTTCATCTTTTTTATCAAATGATTGAAAATGTTTGATTATCAATCATTTGATAAAAAGATGAAAATCTGACTTTGATATTCTTTTAAAAATCAATTATCATTTTTTCAAAACTGATTTTAATAAAATCAAAAATTATGTTTATTTAAAATATTTTGAACCAAGCTTAACTTAGCTTCTGCGCCGAAAAAATGTAATTTGAAAATAAAACAAAGCAGGTCATATAACCTTTCGCGTCGCTTGACAAGTGACGAAAGACACATTCATGACGTTTAGATAACTCACGGGAGGATAATTCTTTCTACGGATGGAAGGAAGTGAAATTATTTAGATTTAAATGAACAAATTATTTACCTCATTACTTTAAAGTAGGTATGTTCCAGGTAACGCTAAAAAAGTGGTATACCCTGGAGAAAAAAGGTCCCCAAATTGATAAAAAAAAAATTTTAACTTGTAAATGTTTATATTAAAATTAAAGAGGGAAGACCAAGGTATTTTTTGAGATTTTTTAATCCTTCCTATAAATTTTAAAAATCTCGTTTTTCTTGAATAAAAAAAAAAAAAAAAAATCAGTAAAATTGATTTATCGACATTTCTGCCCGAATTTGTAAAAAAAAAAAAAAAAAAATCAAAATTAGTTCAAAAATCAATTAAAATTCAGTTACACTTTTTTTTTTTTTTTTTATCTTAGGAAATTTAGAATGATTAAAGTATACTTAATGTAATTTGAAAGAAACATTACTTACATTTTTAGCAGAAAATTTTTTAATAGAGATATTTCCAACCGAGGTACTTGCGCGTGTGCGTGATTGAAGGGTGTTAATTGACGGGTGTCAATATATTGACAACTTACGTCAAGCGAATTTATCGTACGGTAGTGCAGAAGTGATGTAATTTGTTCTAATTTTAAGTGAACCTGGTTAGTAAATTTAAAAAAAAAAAAAAAATAACTTTCTTAACTGAATGAATGCAAAGCAATTTCTGAAGTAAAAAGAACTAGCTTCTATCAAGAGAAACAAGTCTACCTCGTGACATTATTTCAAAGCTGTGCATCCATACTTTCGTTGGAGACGATTTTAAGTATAATTTTGGAATATTAAAAAATTATTTTAAAAATGTTAACGGTTGTCAAATTTTTATGAGCTTTCAAATTAATGATCTTTAAAAAGTAGGGAATATAATGTTAACTTAATTTGAAAATATATAACAACATTTTGTCATTGTGTATTTAAAATAGAAAAAAAGAATTATTGTAAAAATTCATTTTTCATCAAAAATTTTTTTTTTTTTTTTTTTTCAGATAAGAATTACCGTAGTATATGTTATTCAGAAAAGTCATAAAAAGTTTTTTGAATTAAATATTAGTCTTAGTTTTATTGGGTTTTGTATGTTTACAATTGAGGTAAAAGTTTGGACAATTTTGCACATATTTTTACCAAAAAAAATCGATGATTTAGAATCTTCAGAGTCTTGTGCATTTAATTGAAAAAAAAATATAAGGCTTTGATAATAAATTTTTGAAGTTTTCATAAAATTAAGTTCGAGGGGTGTAACAGATATAAAAAAAAAAAAAACTATTTATACGATGACTTTCAAAATGACAAATATTTCTAAAATAATTTCAATCATTTGTGAATAAGTTCTGAAAGTTTCATTAAAATCCAACAAGTACAAATTAACTTCTCCATACGTGTTTCGCAAAAGTAAAGGCCTTAACAGCGGAGAACAATGCTGAACTCAAATAATGCAACTAAATTGTATCCTGGTTGATCTTCCGTACTTTATAATTACTGCTCGATTATAAGCACAAAAGTTACATTTTTTAATTACCATGGCTAATCTGATTGGTCCAAACGATACAATTTTCAAAGCGCTAGACAATGACGATCTCATCTGGACACTTTGAAAGGTTGATGTTGCTTTTAACTAATGTTATAATATTTTTAAAACTTAATGTAAAAATCTATTATAATTAAAAGAAATAACAAATAATTGTATTAAAAATTCAATTATCATTGAAAAAATTTTTTGCTTTCAGAAAATATTGTCCATATTCATAAAAACAAATAAAAGAATTTGAAATTAAATAATATATTTGTTTTTATTGAGTTTTGTATGTTACAATTCAGAGCTGATTTTCAGGTACGTTGGCTCTAATTAAAAAAAAAACAAAACATGATTTGCATTCTTCAAAGCCTTGTGCTTTTAACTATTGTAATCAGTAAGCCCTGCACGCTCGAATTTCTAGAGTTTTTCATAAAATTAGTTATGGGGGTGTTAATAAATATGAAAAAAAAAATTTCTGCCATGACTTTTATAAAAAAACAACATATTTATAATTTCGATCATCTGTGAATAGTTTCTGAAAGTTTCATTAACATCTGACAATTATTTTTATTTTTGCAAGATTTTCCAAATCAATGTGTGTAATACAAAAAAACGCGCTAAAAATTATCTATTATTTACTACCCCTTTTTGCAACAAAGATAAACAAAGTTTTTAAATCAAAATTTAGAATATTCTAAAAAGATGGAAAAATTTTTTTAAAATAATAAAAAAAAATTTGGTCTATCCTCTTCATAAAAACATAAGCATTTAGACGATAAAATTTTGTTTTCATAAAGTTTGGCGTCTTTTTCATCAGACTATGCTCTTTTTTTTTTTTTTTTCTTTTTTTCTTTTTTAAGCGATTTCGTGGAGGTACCTAAGTTAACACCCTTCAACCAGGCCCTCCAAAAAAACCAATCACCACGGTTGCAAATGTCTTTTTAAAATTTTCTGCTAAAAAAGTAATGTTTCTTTCAAATTACATTAAGTATTCTTTAAATTTTCTAATTTTCCTAAAATAACTTTTGGAAAAATTATAATGGAATTTTACAAGATTATTTTTGTTTATAAAACTGTCGATAATGATTGATTTTTTTTTTTTTTTTCTTTTTTACCGTTTTACGTCAATTCTGATGACTCAAAAAAAAAAAAGATTTTTAGCTAAGATTTCGGACATGAAAGGATTAAAAATTTTCAAAAATACTCCTGGTCTTTAGAGTCTAAATAATGACATAAAAACATTTAGACAATACAAAATTATTTTAATCAAGTTTGTGTGTGTGTGTTTTTTTTTTTTTTTTTTTTTTTTTTTTTGGAATCATTTCACACCAATGAAGGCAAGAAAGCCACTATCACGCAAATTCTGAAAAAAAAAAAAAAAGAAAGAATCTCTTTATTAAATCCATCTTTTACTTTCTTTAATCTAAAAATGGTCGTCTGACTCGTTGTCTTCAACTTGATTTGTTATTGAATAAAGCAGGCGATAAGTTATTTTGTCCCCGAATTTCCTTATCTGCTTGTGAAATACTTGGAAACCCTTCCGAAAATCCGGTCAGTCTTGTTCTTAGGTATCGGACTGTCTATCCTTTTCAATGTCTGTCCGTCTCGGCGAGTCCTTTATTCGGCGCCCGTCCGTCTCGGCGAGTCCTTTATTCGGCGCCCGTCCGTCTCGGCGAGTCCTTTATTCGGCGCCCGTCCGTCTCGGCGAGTCCTTTATTCGGCGCCCGTCCGTCTCGGCGAGTCCTTTATTCGGCGCCCGTCCGTCTCGGCGAGTCCTTTATTCGGCGCCCGTCCGTCTCGGCGAGTCCTTTATTCGGCGCCCGTCCGTCTCGGCTTCTCTTTCATATTATCTATCTACATATTGAGAAAAACCAAATTCTTTTTCTCTATTCATAGAATTAGTTTTGTTTTTTTTTTGTTTGTTTTTTTTTTCAAATTTATTTTCGCAAAGGAAAAATTCTTTCACTCAATTGAAATTAGTTTCTTTTTCAGTTTTTATGTGTGGACCACTTTATTTAAGTAGGGCTTAATTTACTCGCTTCTATTGTCCCTGTGCCATACTAGATGAGCAAAGAAGATAAAAATATAAATTGGTAATAAATTAAAAACATGTCCTCTTTTTGAAAGAAATTGAAAAAATAATCGAAGAAATATTAAAATTTTAAAATATTACAATTGATGAAAAGAGAATGTTAAATGTGATTGTGAAGGCAGAAAATTAGAAACCACCCCCTTTCTCTTTGTGTCTTTACCCTTTCGCTCCTCGAATTTCTCTTTTCTCTCCCTCTTTCTCTTTCTTCATTGATAACCATTCTCTCCATATCGCACTCTCTCACTATTTCATTTGCCCTTCCCCTCAAGTCTTCTTCCCTTCATTTATTTGGGATTTTAGAAGAAAACAAATTTTCTTTCCAGAAATGGATTTGTTTTTCCTTGTAAAATCTCGAAATTTTGGGTCATTTTACTTCCCGTTTTATAAATACGCTTTTTTTTTTTTTTTCTTTTTCAGATTTGTTTTTTTTTTTTTTTTATCTTCATAAGAAATTTTCCAAATGGCGTCCAGTGTAAGTAAAGAAGAGACATTCCAATGCTCGAAATGCGACCAATTTTTGGACTTGGCATCAAAGACGTTGCCATGTCTTCATTCTTTCTGCAGAAGGTGCATAGAGATGATTCTAGAAGGAAGTGGCCTGTGTCCCCAATGCCAGCATCCTGCTACTGACGATTTGAGACTGGCACCATTTTTGATTAAGTCTTTGAGGCGCTGTCAGCTGGAATCCCGCCAACTGAATTGTGATATGTGTTTGGAAGATGGCATAGAATTGACCAGCCAGATTTGGTGCCAGGACTGCCAGAAAATCTTGTGTCAGGCTTGCAAGAGTGTCCACCCCAAACATGAGATCAAAGACTTATCAGGCGTGTCGAGAGTGGAGGCCATCCGGGTCTTCACGATGGAGGACTGTCGACGGCACCGCCAATCCAAAGACGCCTTTTGCGACCGGTGCAACGTGTGCATGTGTGTCACATGTTACAAGGATCACGTGACCGCCTCCCCTCAGTGTTCGTCTCATCCACTGTCGGTGAGGGAGGAGGCGTTGAAGGGGAAAGAGGAGGGAGGCCCCATCCTGGAGCGGGAACTCCGCCAGTTCGAAATCCACATCCGGGCAACGAATGAGCGAACGAGGCGATCCATTGAGGAACTGTCAACGGATTGCGATACGGAATGCTCCAAAGTCTGCGAGGATTTTGAGGCGTTCGTGCAAGGGGCACGGCTCAAGTTGGGAGAGCTGTGCAAAAATATGAGAGGGATGGCATCTGAACTAGAGAGAAAATGGCGCCTCTCTCTCAAGGAGAGAGAAGGACTTTTGGGGAAGGTGAAAATCTGGCGCGACACCTTGGGACATTTGTTGAGGGACGAGGCTGACGATGAGGACGTCGTTTGTGGATTGAGGTTGGTGGGAGCTGAGCTTTCTGCGCGACTCAACCAATCATTTGCTCCACCCGAGAAAGGACATTGGGTCGTGACCTTTCCCAAATGGTGTCACGATTCCCTAGAGTCACTGAAGAAAGAAATAATCGATTGGATGCCACAGACATCCGGGCATTTGCAATTGGAAAGAGAATGTCGTCTGCAAGAATCGAACATACCACTGTGGGTTACATCGATTGTCGCCAGCGATGAAGACAATCACGTCTTTGTTGGCAATTTGTTCAGCGATTCGATTCTAGAATTCAGTGACTCTGGGGAATTGGTCAGCCAGTGTCACTTAACAGACACAGGAGAGAGATTCTACTCCCAGGACATGTGTCGCCTCCCCGAAGATATTTTGGTTGTTTGTTGTCCTTTGGTGTGGGGGATGAGGGGAAGACTTTTCTTTTTGGCACGACAAACAACTCCGCCATTTTTAAAAATACAAAAAATAATTTACACAAAAAATAAGGAATTTTATTCTGTGTGTCAAAATGAGAAAAACATTTTCGCTTGTGATTTGAATTTTCAAGAAATTGTTTGTTTTAATGAAAATGGCGAAGAAATAAAAACAATCCACCCGAGGGGGTCACTGGTGGAGGATGGTTTTCCCCCCCGCCTTCGTGTCGATCAGACGACTGGGAATTTGTGGGGGGTAAGACGGGGAAAGTCGGAAATATTTGTTTGGAATAAAAATGGAGAAATTCTTCAAAAATTGCAAATAAAAGAAAAAATTTCCGATTTTTGTTCAAATAAATTTGGATTTTTTTATTTTTCGAGCCAAAAAGAAATTTTTTCTCTTTTACCAGAAAAAAATTTGTATAAATTTCTGGAAAAATCTGAAGAATTTCCGAGGATTTTTGTTTCCAGCCAAAAATTGTTTTATTTAAAAAAAGATAGAAAAAATTTATTGAGAATTTTCAAAATTATTTAAAAATAAAAATAAAATTTTTTTTTTTTCTTTTTTTAAATTCGTTTTTTGAAATTTTTCTTCAATTATTTTTTTTTTTTATCTCCGACCATCAATGGTTGACAGAAAATGTGGAAATGGCAATAAAAACAGCAAATACATCGATAATTATTGATCGATTTTAGTTTAATATATGCAAATAAAATTAAATTTTGTTGCACTTAAAAATTGAATTTGTCATCAAATAATAGGAGTTCACGTAAATGATTGTAATTTTTCTTTTTCTACCTTTTCTCTCTACTCATCTTATTTTCTTTGTTTCTCTTTCACACATCAAAACAAGAAATGGGTTTTTCTTTTTCGTCTTGGATGTCGTGGAGGACCTTGAATTTTCTGAAATGTTCTCGAAAGAGATTTGGTCTTTATTTAAAGAGATTCAAAGATTGACATTTGGCAACGAACTGGAGAGAATAAAACCAAGAAATCACGGGAGGTGGGGTAGAATTTCTAACAGACGATAAAAAAAAATTGCTAAATTCTAAGGCGAAGACTTGGAAATTCCAAGGAATTTTTTGAGCTCATGGGGGGGGGGGGTCTGTGGAAGAGAAATTCCAAAAAGTATTCAATATTTCATTCCTTTCTTTTGCGATTTTAGAGGAAAACTCAAAGATTGATGTCTCATGGAAAATGGAATCGGTAAACCTTATTTCAAATCCCGTTCACGTCTGAACCTATCTCGTCCCTGCATCAGTAATATAGAGTAAACGAAACTAGCCGTGAATGGTAAATCACACCGAAAAGATGTGAGGGTGGACCTTGTCCACGTTGATGCAGGAGGGTGGGTGCTGGTTGATTGTGGCTGATATTGCCGTGGACAGTAGCTCGTTGCGGTTTATGCGCCCAACGTTTATTGGCAGATGGGGCCGTTCCTGGTTGATTCTTCACACTTAGTAGGGGACTGGAATGCCATCTTGGACCCCGACAAACAGGTGGCAGTGAGCTCGCATGAGGTCATTGGTTGATCCGATCAACGAGTTCGGTCTCGTCGATAGATACCGAGTCAATCACCCCGGGCGGGAGATGTGGACGTGAACTCGTAAGTAGCCGTCTACCCAGGTAGCCAGCTACCAGGATAGAATCATAGTGAGAAGGGCCGATGTAGACCTGATAGATTGTCCAATGTTCCACTGGTTAGGCCATTCGGACAATAGACTCGTCTTTTTCCCGGAGAGCGTTAGATTCTCGGCCCAGAATCTGTCTTAGCTGGACAGGTGGGACCTCCAGCAACAGCTAATTTGACTAGTGCAGCGGGAATAGGTGATTGGATAGGATTAGGTCCTTCACTGAATATAGTCAGCGGCTCGCACTGGATAAGGCTAAAAAGGTGAAGGTGGGGTGAACTCCCTAAAGATAGGTTTAGCTAAGGAAGCCGTGGAGTGCGAAGCTAGCGAGAGCTACCAGGGTCAGATAGATATAGATTAAACAAGATGTCTAAAAAAGCCGTGAACATGGGCGCACAATTGCGCAAGAAGAGATCCGTCGATACATTTCGTGAAGTGAAAACCCCAGAGGGACGTACTCTGAGGTCGACTGACGATATGTGCGAGGCGTTTTGGCGGCAGTTCGAGAGCCGATTTACCAAGGAGCCTGGTCTCAGTGGCGATGAGTTTCACAGGTATTCGGCTGATTTCCTCAGCTTTCGCCGACTGAAGCGGCTAGCAGCGAGGGTGAGTTCACGGAGGGCGAAGTCTACTCGGCATTGAAGAGAGCCAGCAGTGGCAAGTATCCGAGATTTGAAGAATTGTACTTGAATCTGTCACACATCTTTGTGCCGATTTTGACTGCCGTGTTCAACAACTGGTTCCAGCAGGGGGCCATCACCAGGGGTGTGATCATGCTGTTGAAAATGGGCAAGGATGGTGGATGGGATTTACAGGCCCATAACTCTTCTAAACGCAGTTAAATTTTTTGGCCAAGATCCTGATGGTGCGTTTGCAGTCAGTTGCCGAGAGTCTGTTGGGACCCGATCAGACTTGTGTTGTGAAGGGTCGACCAATTCAAAGCAACCTGCATCAGATCCACACGATCCTAGAGGGTGTAAAAGACTACGAGCAAGCTGCGCTGATCAATTTGAATCAGTCCAAGGCATTTGATAGGGTCGACCATTGGTATCTGACTGCTGCCCTGCAGGCTGCCGGATTCCAACCTGACTTCTGCAAGTGGATTAGCTTCCTGTATCGCTCCCCCAGTGCTGTGGTACAAGTGAAGGGAAAGTGGTCGCACGAAAAGTAGGTTATTTAGTCAAAAAAGGTTAATTGTCGGTAATGTCAAAGAATTCAAATGACTAATTTGTTAAAAAGTATAAAAAACTAAATGTCTGGGTTTGTCTATTATACGGGGAATTTGAAAGAAAAGTGTTTTTGAATTGGTGGTTAAGGAACCACCAACATTATTTCTCTCCAGGTGGATTGATCATAATATTCCGAACAGATTTCTTTCATGGCAACTATTAGGTTGGTGCAAAAATAATTTCGTTTTCTAACATATGTTACTATGTGAGAAAACGAAATTATTTTTGCACCAACCTAATACAATGAAGGAAGAAATCATTTCTGAAGTTTCCAAGTCTGTTTTATTCACAATTCATGCCAAGAAACCAAACGAGAAACTCGAGTTAAAATTGGGCGCCTCCTGCTTGTTCTCGTCTACCTTTTTGATGGTGTCATCTATGAAGAATTTCTTGAATGTTAAGCAACATTTCAATTTGATTCTGTATCACTTCCGTAAAGCATCTTATCCACATGGGAGTCTGTTGGCATTAATGTCCATAATTGTGTTGCATGATGGTACATCAATCAAAAGCTACGTGCAATTTTCCCTTCAGAAGTTGATATCCAGTGTCATGGCCATCGCCTGAACTTGGCAATGGTTGAGTGAGTTATCAGATTTTTATTGGTACGATCACAGAAAACGTGATACCTAAGGATTAAAATGAATATTTAAAAATAAAAAATCTGTCTTGGAGATTTTATTTTAGTTTTCATTTCAATTTAATAGATTAAATTTAATATTTCCAATAATCAAAATATTTTGCTGCGTTTGAAAACGAATTTGAATTGACTAGAATACTATTTTTTTTAAGTTTTTTTTTTTTTTAAAAAATACCTGATTAGCGCCCTTGTCTTTTATCACAATATAATTCTCTCTAATAAAATAGATTCTAAAAATATAAAATATACTTTTTTCTTAAACTTTATTTGAGGAATATTATCTGATTCAAAGTAAAATTCTTCTGATTTGAAAAATTATTTAATTTAAAATGAAAATATCACAGAGATGCATTTTTTTTTTTTTATCTGGGGTAGCTATTTATTTAATCTCTTGTGTGTTTGACACACACACACACATATATATATATATATATTATAAGTTAATAGACTTAAAATATGATTTTTCGCTACACAGTTCCAACCATGTTTCAAAAATGGAAGCTAAAAGCTAATTTTGTACTTAAATTAAAGACATCACTTTCATTTCATCCTCCAAGCGAATTTTGGAGTAACTTTAAAAATTACAGGGTTTTAAATACACAGCTAAAACAAAATTCATGTTTCCAAGGTTACAGATAAATCTATTTTGCTAGACTAGGGGTGTCAGTATGTTCAATATGTTTATATTTTAATGTATCAGTTATTGTTACGTTTTGGTAGTGGGTAGGGATGTATTTTTCAATGAAGTCTAACATCCGTTAAAAGCGTGTCGTCTGGATTTTTCTAAAATTGTAACGGCATTTTTTTCGTTCAATATTTAAAGATTTTTGGGAGGTGTCTACGTCAGATTAATACTTTTTATTTAACTACGATTTGAAATATTTTTACTTTTAATTTTTAATATACTATATTTCTATCAAGAACAATTAAATGTAATTTGAATCCTTTACAGTTTGTAGAGTTATTATCACATCAAGTTTTTTTTTAATTTTATTCTTGAATATTATTCAAGTAAAATTTCCATTTCTCTGATTAAGTAAAACTTTAGTTATTTATTTAATTACGAATTAAAAGGAATTTTAGGTTAGAATTCATTTTAATTAACTATAATTTTAATTACAACTTTAAAATATTTTCATTATTTTTTTTTTTTTTTTTTTTTATATATATTTAATTTAATTGGAGTAAATGTATTAGGCCGGGGCAGAAAATAATGACGCAATAACGCCGCTCCTTGGCGTTAAAAAATACGTCAAAAACCGACAACACTACGCCACCATCTCTACATCAACTCAATATTTGAATTACTATCAATAAGTAAAATTATTTTTCTATATTAAATATGTTTGTATTACTATTTTTAAAATTTTATATTTAAATATTTTTATTTTTATTTTTTTTTTTATTTATGGCCAAAATAGCTAATTCATTTCACTGATTTAGTAAACTTAATTTATTTATTTAATTACAATTTAAAAGAATTTTAGGTTAGAATTCATTTAATTTTAATTAACTACAATTTTAATTACAACTTTACAATATTTTCCTTTTTTTTTTTTTTTTTTATTTTATACTATATTTTATTTAATTGAAGTAAATGTATTAGGGCGGGGCAGAAACAATGACGCAATAACGCCGCTCTTTGACGTTAAAAAATACGTCAAAAAACGACATCTCCGCGCCACTACATCTGTACCAACCCAATATTTGAATCACTTACAATAAGTTAAATTATTTTTCTATATCCAGTATGTTTGTATTACTGTTTATTTAAATTTTATATTTAAATATTATTTAAGTAATTTTTTTTTTTTTTATATGGTAAAAGTAGCTAATTCATTTCACTGATTTAGTACACTTAATTTATTTATTTAATTTCAATTTAAAAGAATTTTAGGTTAGGATTCATTTTAATTAACTACAATTTTAAATACAAATTTAAAGTATTTTCATTGTTAGTTTTTATAGACTATATTACATTTAATTTCTATATCAAGTATAAGTATATTACGATTTTTAAAATTTTATATTTAAATATATATATATATATATATAACTTTGTACATACAGGTGAAACTATATATTAGTAATGACATGGGTCATCCAATGGTCCACATCCTCTAGCTTTTCGTCATAATTTCATTTTTCTGTAGGTGTTTTATAGCAATCATTTGAGTGTCGGTATTTCTTTTGGGTGGGTGTTTAGGTTAGAATACGTATTATTTAACTATGTATAATTTTAAAAGATGTTTAGGTTAGAATTCGTATTAACTACAATTTTAAATACAACTTTACAATATTTTCATAATTATTTTAATAGACTATTTTTTTTTAGGAATGTTAAATATAAGTATGTATATTACCTGATCCTATTTTATAAATTTATTTTTATTTTTAAATATTATTTAATGAAAATTTTTGACAATAACGGCATAAAATAGCTATTTCATTTCTCTGATTCAGTAAATTTTTATTTTTTATAAACTTAGTAATATATAGTTTCTCATGTATGCACAAAGGGCATGAGTCATTTAATGACCTACATATTCTAGCTTTTCTTATTAACTTCCATTTTATATATTAATATATATATATATATATTTTAATATATATATATATATATATATATATATATATATATATATTTTAATATATATATATATTTTAATATATATATATATTTTAATATATATATATATATATTAATATATATATATATTTTAATATATATATATATATATTAATATATATATATATATATTTTAATATATATATATATATATTTTAATATATATATATATATGTATTTTAATATATATATATATATGTATTTTAATATATATATATATTTTAATATATATATATATATATGTATTTTAATATATATATATATTTTAATATATATATATATATATATATATATTTTAATATATATATATATATATTTTAATATATATATATATATATGACGTCATTTGTTTACATTTGATACGCCATGAGCAGTTATGAATATTCGAGATTCATGGAAGATTGAGTTTATAAGCAGTAAATTCGACCTTGTCTACCGAACGCTTCTTTGTAGCCTAACGGTAAGGCACGTCAGCGTAAATGACGGTTCCGTATAGGATGCAGGTTCGAATCCTGTCAAAGAACGAATATTTTCTATGAAAATTTCTCGGACATTCAGGCCGGTAAATGTTATTTAATACTGTTTATTATAAACAGAGCATTTACTTAAATACTTGTATCTATAACGTTAAACATAAAAAAAAATGTCTTTAATGAATAAATTGTCGGACTTTGTCCATTTCGTAATATATATATATATATATTTATATATATATTTTTTAAATGCCCATTAAAGAATTGTATTTCTGATCAATCAAAAATTCGTAAATAATTATATAGGCCTCACTACAACATGTTTGACACAGAGACTCACTCTGCACCGTTCTGACCATAGCTCAATTAAATGTCTTGTAAAAAAAAAATCTGAAAAAAAAAAAAATATTCTCCATTTTCTAATGTTTTATTGAATTTTAGCTTTTTTTCAATTTCTGTCACCATAATTTCTTCAAATTTGATTTCGAATTTTATGATTTTCTATTTCTTATATCATTTCAAAACAAAACTAAAGAATAACATTTGAGAAATGGTCAGATAGCAAAATATAATTATTATTGACAACGGCCTTTCAAATGGCTGTCAGAAAGGTGGAATTGAACCAAGGACAACAAATTGATGACATTTTTTTTAATTGCTATAAGAAATAAAGACTAAGTAACTACTATAGACAATGATTGTACGTCATCTTTAAAAAAGAAAGCGACTGGTATGGGAAATTGCTCGATATGATAGCAATTTATATTTGATCAAAAACTAAAATGAATAATCATAATGACAATAGGGCTGAGGGCAATAGGCCAACTAATACAAACTTCAACTTTATATCAGACATGAAGATTATATTCAGTAGTAGAAATTAAATATTATAGTAATTAATATAAATTATGTTAAACAAAACAAAATAAAATAAAATTTATCAATAAATAAAAGAACTTTCTGTTTAAAGTGGTAAAAGTTTTCTGAGCTGACAAAGCCTCAAAGTATGAAAACATATAAAAGAAATAAATAAATTATATATATATATATATATACGTTTTTTTATTATTTTGTCTAACGAGTATTCCGTCCATGTTTTTAATTATAAAGAAGAGCCTAAATAGCAGCGAAAATGTTTGCATGACAAAATACAGAGTGAATATTTGAAATGAGAAAGATTCAGTCAGTTATTTAATATTCATTTGGGAAATAAATTAACAAACGAGAATTTTTGTAGACACCATAACACGATCATCAAATTCACGAGCATTTGACGTTAGCTTTAAATTCGGAAAATGAAACTCAGGACATCTTCAGAATTGAATGAAATTATTTTAGAAATGTTTTCTTCTTTCTTTTTCTTTTTTTTTTTTTTTTTTTTTTTTTAAACCTTCCTTTATTTCGATTCAGGAAAGAAAGCAACCAAATAAAAAATATTTAACAGCAATCTATTCAAGGGAGAGAACTCATGCTGGGAACTGAGACTGCAGTCAATCAGCGTCCAAGATATGGAACAGCATGATCTCAATGATGGTGTCTCCTCTGTTGGCCAATAACATTTGGCATCTACAAAATCATCTTGGAAGACAGACAAATTATGATCAGCTGCTGAATATTTTTAAAAATCCGTGATGCACTGAGACTGTGAAATGTAAACCACAATATGGTGAGAGATTACTGTATACAGATTAGTAAGAACACAAATTAACAACACCTATCTTTGACAATTGGTGAATTTGAAATTAATTTGAGGTCTATGATTAACATTTCTTTTGTAGGTTATATCTGGTAATAATTCAATAGGTTTATCTGACCCTGAAGAACGGCGTGTGGATGAAACTTTGAAATCAGTCGATAAGTCAATTTATAAACCTTTATTAGTTTGACTAAATTATATACACAAACACATGCATCAATTCCTTAGTAATCACTTTCTTACATTTCAGATTCAAAAATAAAGTTATCAGTTTAAAAAATAATCTTAGGTGGGCTTTCCTTCATAAGCGTAATTGAACCTTGCTTCATTATGATATTTCTCTGTGGCTGAGCTGTCTAAAAGCCCATCACCCTACACAGTGGTTCCCCCTACACAAGGAAGACATAGGTTTGAGCCAGGCAAAAGGGCACATTCTCTTGTGTAAAAACTCTTGAGAAACAAAGGTCGACAAACAATTTTACTTTTTCTTTACAGTCAACTTAAAAAAAAATATTTAAAAAAAAGCATGAGAAAGGATCAAGACCTATCACATTGCATATCCGTCTCTGGGTTGTGGTGAGGACCTCGAGATGAACAGTAGGAGGCAACAAAATTCTATACAAGGACGAATGGTTTATCTGAAGGATGCACTCAGGCGAGAAAAACCTTCAGACGTAAAAAATATCAAAAAAGCATATATCTATTAAATATACAGTTTCTATTAATTATATATCTGCAAGTTGTAGAATTAAAGAATTTTGGGATTGTAGACTTGTAAAATAACGATTCAATCCATAATTTCTTTTTTGTACCTTGTCAGCTGATTTCAAGTATGTCTTGTAAAAAGATTTGTCCCGAGTAAAAATATAGATAAAAAAAAAAACAATATCCAATCACAAAGTATTACATAAAAGTAAACTACATCAGAATGACTTGCGATAGCAACAGATAATAAAAATCTTGAAATTATAATGAAAATCAATTTTTTTTTCCAAATGTTATGAACATAATTTTCTAAAAATGTCTAAATATTCTTTTTCTACAATTGAAGTTATAATAAAAATGTCTTTGCCTTCCGATCTTCTCTCCCTCCCTCATCTCCTGAAAGGAGACGACCCCCTCAGCTTTAGAAAACCCAGTCATCTCTCCATCACTGTTTGATTTATGTATCTACTATTGACTATTTCAGAACATCTCCCTATCTTAGATATGTGGAGCGGAAATCCGTAAGGTACTTGGTTATCTCCCCTTTTGTGTGTATGCGTGTGTGCTTGCATCTCTCTCTCTTCCTATCTGCTTATGTGTGATTTCTGTTAATGTTTGCAAAATGATTTCCTTTACAAGATTCTAATCACTAAATTCTTTTGACTCGAGAAAAAACAAACAAACAAATCGAGTAACAGTTGCCTTCTTTCATTCTGGAAATTGTTTCAGACTTTTTTTTTGTTTTGTTTTTCTATGGTTTGACCAATCTCTTCTACTATTGGAATATTTTTTACCATTTTACCAACAAAAAGAGAACGTGTGGTTCTTGCTATGAGGTAAACTTTATGAATGCTTTTGAATAAAACAGTCGTATCAATAAAAGAATTGCTTACAGCTGCATCACATTCAATCATTGTTTCACGAATGATCACCAAAGTTAGGCAATGTTGATCTTGGTCAGTACCTCAATGGGTGACCACTTGTTCTGTAAGCTTGGATGTTCAGGTGGTGTAAAGGATAATGGCTTGGAATTGTTAATCGGAGAACTGATTTCCAATTCCTGTTGGGATCGTTATATTCACTTATGTGCTAATACCTTTTGGAATGGTATGAATCCACTTCTACTCTCCCCGCTATGGGTTAATTAGTAAAACTTGTATCCCTAAAGCATTAATTTAAAACATTCTTACTATTTATAATTAATATCTTCTGACATCAAATAACATAAAAATTTAATGATACTAAAATATATAAAAAATCTATGATGAAAAATGAGAGCGGAGGGAGATGAACCCAATAATAAACTAAATATCAACACAAAATAAACTAAACAGGGCCCGTCTAACCCTCAAAACAGAGAGGTCGCTGTATCTTGCACATTGGACAAAATCAAGAGGCGCTCTCGCTAAGGAAATGGCAACGGTGAAAATATAGACGAACATGGGGAATAAAAAGCTGAGCCAGTCGAGATCAAAAGGGGGGGCCAAAACAAACAGGGGGAGGTAACAGTTGTGAATCTCAACCTGGATCATAACCAAAGAAGTGGCCAGGAACAGGCCGAGAACAACACTTACTCCCATTAACTAGATACACAAAAGCTTGTCTAACCTAAGCAAGGGGAGGGCTCCACAGCAAACCACTCCAATGTGACATAGAAAATCAAGGCTAACCCCGTTCAAACAAAGCAAGCTCGCCTCTTTCACCCACCTTTCGCTGAAGACTGTCGAATGCAATCTTTTTCTATCAGATCTAATCTTCATCTTAAGCTGATACTCAAAGAATCGGATTAGATCCTGGTGAGAAAGACGATTTCCTCGCAAGACTTCCTCCTGTCGCGTCGTCTATATCACCACTCGGGCCGTGGCTAGCAGCGTCAGAAACACCATCCGTTTCACCCCGGAATACGGGGGCGACACATAGTCACATGTGTATGCGCGATCAATGTGTTGACCCTGTTCACCCTAGTCTATGAATATAGAATACAGCGCAGTATGTAATCTGTTCAATGAAACAACGTTAAAAGATTAACAACCACGATAAGAGATGTAAAAAATATTTTTGCCTAGATTTTCTAAAAAAAGAAAATGTTTCTAACATAATCTCATTACTTCTAAAGAAGTCCTTACAGTTTCATTAAAATCCGACAAAGATCTGATTTTTTTAAGAATTTCCAAATCAGTGTTTGTCATCGTAAAAAGACACTGAAAGTTCCTTTATTAATTTATGGTCACCAACTGATGCAAGAAAATGAAAAATGTTAAATTTGAAGGTTCTAAAAAAGTTTAAAAAATATAATTTAATAATCAAACATCCTTTGGTCTTTCTTGCTAATAATAACAAATATTTTGACGGAAAAGAACTAATTTTAAGTTTAGTGCATTTTTTCATCATGGCATGTTCATTTTTGATTATTGTACATAAAAAAGTAATTTTTGCGAATAACCAAATCCTGTTGGGATTTTCAGCATTTTTTAATTTTTTTATCAAAATTATACTCAAGACGAACTGTTTTTCATGCATATATTATAAATGAGATCAATTGAAGAGTTATTTGAATAAAGGGCGATAACTCCATATCGATTTTAATTCCCTTTAAGTGGGAATAATTAAAATAATCATTCGAAAAAAGATTCTTAATCGTCATAATAAAAATGATATTCGAAATAAATTATCTGCTACAAAATCCATTTATTTAAGTTCTTTCCCAAATGATTCAGGTTTCCATTTTCTGCTTTTTTTTTTTCTGTTACTAGAGGAAGGTGTGTTTGGGTTTTATTATTCTAAAGTAAACTCATAGATTTCTTCTCCTTATCAGGGATTCTATAATGTCGTCAAGTACGGCGCGATCTGCCGAAACAAAACCGGCCGCTCGGCATGGATATTGGGCGCATAAACTCTAATGAGACGGAGAACATTATCATTTATGGTAACATCCAGCACGCAAAGTCTGCCCGCCGGATCCGCGAAGACAAGGGTACATGCAGCCTTCAAAGACCTGCTCACTACCCAAGAGACTCCCCTTGAACGACCATCAAAAGATGCTGAATAAAGGGCGAACCCCTTAGACAGTATCTCCTCACGGTCATGTGAAGAAAAATGGGTCTCTTGTACACAACATACATTCACCCCGAGGCGCTGAAGGTCACGAGAGAGCCTCGCCCTGCGAGACTCGGACCTCAGGCCCCGGACATTTAGACTAGCTAACCAGAGAGCCATAGTGAAGACCGGTTAGTGTTGAGGTACTGGTTTGAACATGGACGGGGTAAGGATGCCGACCGCCTCTCCCATAGACCCATGGCCCATCTGTCTTTATGGTACCGTCTTGGGAGATTCCGCCGATATCCCAGGGGAATGTTAGTTTCAGGGCTCTATACAGGGAGGGATGAACTAAAACGGGGACCCTCCCTGCACAAAGATTTGATAGCTGCTTCAATTGCTCGTTCTGAACACTGGCAATTGGCAATGCCATATTATAAGACATAATGGCCTCATCTAACATTGTCCAAATCTGCTTGGCGCCAGGTCCCGTCCGTATAACGGTTAGGACCCTTTGGGCGTGCGGGAAATTTTGTGGAACCTCCACATCCAAATCTGCGTATTGCCTGATGGATAGGAGGTATTTAAGATCTTTTATTCTATTCCCGTAGTCCTGGGCTCTTTCTGCCTGAGCTGTAGAAATTTTACAGACATCTTCGCCCGTATTGAAAATTTGTTTTTTTTTTCTTTTCAGATTGTGCTTGAGTGGGGCTTCTCTCCCGTTTGGAAGCGGGAGGAGGCATTTCCGATTTTTTGACGTGGGAGGGACTGGGAGTATGCAAAGGTGTATGGGATGATCTTTTTTTAACAGGGTAAGGGCTGGGAGTGTGAAGGGGTGTAAAATGATCGGTGTTTATAGGGAATGGGATCTCTACTGAGAGAACGGGCTTTTGACGGTGTAGAGGGAGGGGAAGGTTTGTTTTTGGGGAGAAGTTGCGGACCGGGCAGAGGACGTAGAAAAAGTAAGATTTGAGTGTTGAGATTTTGACTGGTTGATTTCTTTTTTAGTTCTTTTATTTTTTCCGTTTTTTCGTATCCTGGGTCATATTTTTTCTGCTTCTCTTTAAATTCTAGTTGAGAGGCTGGAGCATCGCCCTTAACGTTGCCAGAGGGAGTGGGGCTGTACGTGCCTTTTGTCCTTGGGGATTCAGGGGACTGAGGACCCGCTGTCTGGCGCTTCCCTCTGGCCTTACCAGCCACCAGCCATTCCCCCTCCCCCTTCTCCACAACTGCACTAGCAGCGGGCGAAGGCTCTTTGGGGAATTTAGTCTCTGATGGTATACCAACCGGAGGATTAACCGACCCAGTCCCGGAAGCTGGTACGCCCATTACAGACGAGGCAGAAATTGGAGACGCGGTCAGAGGGGGATTTTGGTCAACAGGAGCTTGACTACAAGAGGCATTCTTCTCTGGGCAGGAGGAGGAAGGGTGACCAGTCTCTCCACACCTCCAGCATACCGGTCTTCGGCCAGTTACAATGACCGTTAATTTCAAGCTCCCGACATCCAGACAGTTGGGGATGGAGCGGAAGGCTTTCTCGTCTAACATAATATCGAAACTCCACCTCCCCGTTCAAGTTATCACAGGAAGCGCCCAGAATTTCGCCATACTGGGACATGAAAGCGGGGAGGTTTTCCCCGATAACCCTGAGGAGGGACCTCATATACGGCCACGTGGTCCTTCTGCGGCCTTCATACTCCGTTCTAAGGATTAAATCTTTAGTGATGAGCTCACGGCTCGCCGCAGCTACGCAATCTTCTGCCGTGGGTAGCAGTACGTCCCACATGAAGAATTTGGCTCCCTTAACAATTCTAAGGGGCTTAAACCCCAGAGATTCTATGTTTTTCGTCGAGCGACAAATTTTGCGCGAACGCCTATCGACGACGAAAACTGACACAATTCTTTTTTCAATCTTCTACAATTCTTAGGGGTCTTCCAAGAGTCCACCTTTCACGACAAGGTGAGCGTAACTCTTAGCACGCTCCAAGAAATCCGCAAGATTGATAATGCATTTCGGTGAGGACGACCAACAAGAGGGCAATTCCCCGGCCTCAGTCTTTTCTTGAGAGCCATTTTTGGCTATCATGTCAATCTTGGTTTTTTTGGCCTTTATTGGCCTCTGTAGAATTTTCACTTTTCTTAATGCCATTATTGGCTTCCATACTTGTATTCAGTAAATTATCCTTTTTCCCAGCGAAGTCATCATCGCTAGGGGAACTTGGATCTAGGGCTGGGTAATCATTGAGATTGTCCTTATCCGGTCGGTCTTTCTTTGGGGTGTTAAATAAGTGTTTTCTTATCGACTTTCTGTAGTCAGATAAGTTGGGTTTTTTCTTTATTACTAATAAGCTTAAATACTATATATATGTATAATTATTTATATATTATGTTATATGCGCGGTACTTATTAGAAAGCGCTCAATATCAGAGATAGAGCTAACATATTTGGTTGGATAGATGTGAGCTTGTGACCCTGGGTTTCACGCTTTAGCGATCGTCAGACAAACTGATTAATTTAAAAAAAAATTTTGGTTTTATGTAGATTGCGTGTATTGGTGTTATTGGGGAAGTGGTGGGGGAAACTTCGTCGTTTTTTCATCATACTGACGCAAACATAGATGTATGCAGACACATATACATACTTGGTCGTCCGTCGGGACTCATACATATATAAACATATGTGGGCAGTTTCGGATATGACATATGTATGTATACGGGTGGTGTTGTGTCTATACATACGCATTTGTATGTTGAAATTTAAAGATTGGAAGTGTGGCGGAAATGTCTCGTGAATGTCTCGTGAATGTATACATGTCATATATTTTATTTTACCGCTGAATAATATTTCCTCGCATGTATGTATAGACGTGTGGTCGGGTTTGTGGGAAATTATGATAGGTAAAAATTATCATTATTTATATTTATTTTTAAATTTTTGAAAAAAAATAAAAAATAAAAATGGCGGTTTATTTGTTATATTTAAAGCTGGTTATTTGTTTGTTTTGGACTGTGTATATGTAACAGGTAGTAATTTGTAATCCTTATTGGTTATTTATATGGTGATGTTTAATATTTAATATGCTGGGTGAGAGGGTAGTTTGATTTAATAACGGGTCTATATGATGTGATAGTAATGTTGCAAGGGATTGGAGGCAATGATAATATAATTAGCTAATAGTTATTGTAAATTGGTAGAAAATGTAAATTGGTAGAAATGATTAGTAACGGTGGTGGGAGAATGATGAAACCATGAATGTAGTCATAGTGGTGGTAGCTAAAGACTGGTTGTTGGTGTTTTATTTTATTTTATTTTGTTATATGTATCAATTTATTTTGGTATAAATCCTGATAATAGGTATTCTGTGTAAAATTATGGTAGTTGAAGATTATATATATATATATATGTGTATATTAATAAAAAGAAAGAAGAGTAAGATATATAATCCGGTGTTCTTATAGATATTTTTATTTTTACAAAATAGTGCTCAATGTAAATTTACAGAGCATATATATATATATATATATATATATATATATATGTATGTATATGTATATATATGTAAATTTCATTATTTTAGGTTTGTGCTTTTCCTGTTCTAGTCGTATTTCTTTTAAAAAAATTCACTCAATCCTCCGGTCCCTGTTGTAGCAATCATTGGACGAGGGTTTTGTGTTTTTCTTGTATATTTCTTGTAGAGGATTCTGTTTAAATATGTTTTTCCTTTGTTTATAGCTTCCACCATCGCTTGTGCTTCCAGGAAAAGGAATGTTTCTTGTATATTTTACACATAGATTTTCATTTTCATAGATTCGTGTATATACTGAGTGATCTCCATTACAGTTTGTACATCTGTATGACTTTGGGCATTCATCTCTGGAGGGGGTCAGGTTCTTTCTCTCTGCATTTTCCACATATACTTTTTCTCCTTGACATTTCTCCACACCGTTCCCATATTATTGACACTTGTAACACACAAGAGGGTTTGAAACAAATTGCTCTACTTTTTCTGTTGTCAAACGTCATTATATAAGGATTTGTGGCTATCATTTGGATTTTATTACTTATGTTATTTTTAGTGGATACTTGCATTTGAATAGATGCTCCGTTTATTTATTAAACTGTATATTTATTTATTTTCATCTCCCGGCTTGAATATTCGAGAAATTTTATTAGGGGAAAAATATTGACTCCGCCTTCAGAACCTACGGCTGTGGAAGCCTTTCGTCTCCAAAATGCACGTAGGCGGTGAGTGTGTGTGATGGGCGCATGCTGCAGAAGTGACGGTGACTCTGATATGAGGTCCTGCATGTTAGACAGAAATTCGTTCTGAATCCACCTGGAGAGAAATCAGTTTGGCGGTTCCTTAACCACCAATCCTAAAACAATTTTCTTCCAAATGCACTTCTCTAAAAAGTACATGTCATAGACAAACTCAGGCGATTATAAATTTGATCTGTTTATACATTTAATGAATTAAGTCATTTGAATTCTTTTACTGTACCAAAGAATAACATTTTTTGATAAATGACCCACTTTGCTTGATTTCCCAGTGAGGAAATTTGGATGACCTTTTAATTCGCCCCAAATACAACATTTTTATCAGCTTGAAATTCGACCCAAACAAAATGAAAAATATAATCTGAATAGTACAGGGCAATACAAAAACCGCGATGATTCAAATAAAATGTTTGTTTTTTTATTTTTATTTTTTTTTTTTTGAAACAATGAATTCTGGGAAGCCGGGCGAAGAAACAAATTTGTTAAGATAAGTTTTCATGTTTTTTTTTTTTTTTTTTTTTATTTGTTTTTTTTTTACACTCATATATAAATAAATGGTGAAAAAAGAAGTTGAAGTTGCATCTGTTTCTGAGCTCCATAGCAATTTGTTGCCCTTAGCCAGAGATAAAAAAAAAAAAAGGTCAATTTAAGGATGAATAACAGAAAGATTTATCAGAGTTATCTCCCTTGGTTTCCATTAACTTTGTTTTCTTTTTTCGAATATCGACAAAAATAATCGTTTCGAAAGATAAAAAAAAAATGTAATGTTGAATTTTGGTTGGAATCTTTTATCCACAGATTCTTATGGCCAGGACCTAAAGCAACGCCCTAAAAACCAACTTAGAATTTCAGCCTAAAAAATACTGACCCCCGCCCCGTCCTTTTATTGTCTCGAATTCGATGTCAGCCTGAAAATGTTTTAAAAACGGAACAGAGAAGAACAAAATACAGACTTCTGAAAAATAATGGTCCTCCCCGACCTCCTTGAAGAAAAAAAAAATTATTGTTCTTTGAAAGACAAAGAAAGAAAATGCTAAAAAAAAAGGATATTACAATTATTTGGTTGAACTCATATTGTTATTCGACGAAAAATTGAACATTTAAGAGGAAAAACAAAATCAGTGAAAAAAAATAGATTTTATTATTTGCGTGAATTTTCAAAAATTAAAATATATATATATATATATATATATATATATATAAGCATTTTTAAAGTTTTTTCCGAAATTTTCAATAATTTTTTTCCATCGTTTTGAAAAGAAACAATTTGGGGTTGAAAACAAAAATCATTGGATAAATTTCATATTTTTCGTAAATTTATGCAGAATGTTTTTTATGGGGTGGAAAATAAAAATGATGCGGAAAGAAGGAAAAGACGACAATGTCGTGGGGGGGGGGGGTTCTTCTTACAAGAGAAATAGAAAAACAAATACAAAGAGAAATGAAAAAAAAAGCAAAAAAAAATAATTTCCATAATGATTTGCCAGAATTCATATCATTTATCATCGAAACAAATTTCCAATAAAATTCAAAGATAGATAATAAGAAATTTTCTCTTCACCGCCAAATAATATTATTTCGAAACTACGTCAACCGAACACCCATAAACGTAAGTTAGGTCGAGTTGTGATGGTTTCATGCCTTTTGTGCCAAGGGCATTTAAGGCAGTGAACCAAAACTACCAAAATCTGAACTCAACCCGCCAATGTTTAATTTCTACACTGTTAGCTCAATCGCACTTTCTCATTATTTTAAATCTCTCCTCCCCCATCGGAATATTATTAGTTTGCCAGGATTCAGCTGGATATTTTCAGAGTTGTGGTGGTTTCATGCCTTTTGTGCCAATCGCATCTTCTCCTTATTTTAACTTACTCCCCTCCCCACCCACAAAACGTTTCTTTTTTTTTTTTTCTTAACTTCTTGACGTCAAATAAATCTTTCCAGTTTCGATTCCTTCATTCGGTTTTTCTTTTTCCAAATCCCACGAAAGACCGATTCTGAATTGCATCGACTCATGGCTGGTAAAAGGCAGACAATTTAGGGCGATTTCCTAAGGGCCATATTTATCGAGGTCCTTTTTTAAAACACGGTCAAATGAAAACACAAAATATAATGGATTTATTAACGTTTTGTTTATTTATCGATTTGAATAGAAAAAGTGGATTTAAACCCCCAAAATAAGGGGTCAATTTCAGGAAGATTAAAGGAAAGAATTAATCAAGAGTTATTTCCCTTTTCCATTCGGGTCTCAACAAATATTTCCAATTCCTCGGATCGCCTTTTTGAATAATTCCTGCTTTGGCATCGTCTTGGACTCTCGTCCCAGATCAATTCATTTCCAACATGTCTGACGAACGGCAGGCCAGGATTGAACCCCGTTTCTGCCTTTAGTATTTTTTCTTTTTATATTCTGTTCCTCTTCTTGGCACAACTGAAAAATGTGGACAAATTATTCCTTAAATAAACGAAATTACACAAAACCCTGGGGATGAATTTTATTCTGTCCCCACCCCACGGGAAAGTTGTCTTAAAAGTCTTGAAAATGTCCAGCAAAACTAGCAGGAAAATTTCAAATAGCATTCAAGGAAGCTAAGCAGAGGAAGAAGAAAAGGAAAAATTCGTTAAAAAAATAAGGAAACGAGGGGCGAACTGCTACGTGATTATCTGCCTTCCTCAATGGCAGTGGAGATGAAGAATAAACTTAAAGTGATATGTGGCCCTACAGGAGGATGCTGAGGATACTATGGACCGAACATGTGAGTGACGTTGAGGTTTTTCGGAAAAATGGAAACTAATACTTAACATCAGGAAGTATGTGTTGAGGTTTCGACGCGGGGGTGGAGGACGGAGGGCTCGGAAAATCTGATCCTCACGGGACAGATAAAAGGCAAGAGGAAAAACAACGTTGGGGGGCTTAAGTAAATGGAGGGCTGGACAAGGCTTATTGTTATGTAAGACAAAGTTTATTAAGAGCTGTAAGGGACAGGAAGCTGTGGAGAGCCATAATCGAATATACTGAAGAAAAATGGAAGACTTTAAAAAAAAGTAAGCGATATCGAGAGAATATAAAGAAAAGCTAAAAACAGTTTTTCTGCGGGGGAGGGAAGTATTTGATCAGCAATGATGATGATGATGATGATGATACGAGTCTATTTTTCCTTTCCCTCTATCGCCTTTGCCACCCTCCCCCGCAACTTCCGGAATAGACGGGTTCGCTCCCTTTAATTCGAACCTGCCCTTCTATTCCGAATCCGAGAGAAGGCGGTTGTGGCTCTTCACAGACTCCTCCTCTTTCTGCCATAAATAGAAAAACCTACTTGGAATTTCCGACTTAAGAAAAAAAAAAAAAAAATTTACATATTCTCTACAATCCCCGCCCACCCCCACTCTCCCAGCCCGTTGCCAGTCCTCCTTGCTTTTTGATTCTTGCAAATGTCAGTCTGGATATAGTTCCAAATAAATGATACCATTTTCAGAAAATTAACAACCCCCTCCCCTTTCTGCGAAAAATAGTGACAGAAAAAAAAGGGAAAAAAAGAAAAACAGGGGAAAAGAAAAAGAAAAGAGGAAGAAAAATTCGACAAAGAAAAAAGAAAAAGAAAGAAAAAAATCCTTTTATTTTTTGACTGATCTCATATTGTTATCCTTCGAAAAATTGTATATTTTTTATGGAAAAAGTTAAATCAATGCAAATCAATTTTATTTATTTGAATAAATAAAAAAAAAACGTTGATCATCGATATTAGTTTCGATCCATGAAAAAATTTGCCTCGACTCATATTACGAAACTGTATATTTTTCTGGATTTATTTACCTCGCCTCATAATGTTAAATAATCGAAAACAAAAAATAAATTGAAATAAAATAAATTTTATTTGCAAACAAAAATAAAAAAATAAAATTTTTTTAACTTTTTAAAAATTAATTTTCAAAATTTTCACTAAATTTTCTCCATTTTTTTTTTAAAAGA
Organism: Acanthosepion lycidas; assembly: GCA_963932145.1. Classification (NCBI taxonomy): domain Eukaryota; kingdom Metazoa; phylum Mollusca; class Cephalopoda; order Sepiida; family Sepiidae; genus Acanthosepion; species Acanthosepion lycidas. The sequence continues at coordinate 66,767,428 of OZ010614.1, forward strand.
AGCAAACAATTTTTAGGGGGAAAGAAAAATCATCGGAAAATTTTCAGATTTTTTTCGGAAATTTATACAAAACTTTTTCTGGTAAAAGGGAAAAAAATCCAAATTTATTTGCACAGAAATCGAAAATTTCTTTTTTTTATTTTCAACTTTTGAAGAATTTTTCCATTTTGTTTCCAGAAAAAGATTTCCGACATTCCAATCCTTGCTTGACAAATTTTCAGTCGAGGAATCGGCACGAAGGAGGGGGGCATAATCACCCCCTGCCGGCGATTGCTTTTATTTCTTCTCCATTTTTAATAAAACAATTTCTTGAAAATTAAAATCAAAAGCGAAAATTTATTTTCATTTGTGTTGATTATTATTATTTTTTTTTTTTTTTTGGTTTCCGAAAATGGCGGATATTTTTGTCACCAAAAAAAAGACACACTCCACTGCTCCACGCCTAAATTGTCTTTGGGGAGTCGATAGATATCCATAGGGTAGAATCTCCTTTGGCTCATCTTCTAATTCTAGGGGGGCCGGGTATTCAATAATCTCTGCACCTATGTAACCCAACAGCGATCGTTGCAGACGGCAATCCTTTTTCATCTGCAAATGCCCGGATGTCTCTGGCGTCTAATCTGCTATTTTTTTCTTCAGTGATTCTAGGGAAACGTGACACCATTTTGGAAATGTCACGACCCAACGGATTTTCTTGGGTGGAGCAAACGATTGTCGGAGCCGCGCAGAAAGACATTTTTTATTACGACTTGCTAAGTTTGTTTCTTTCTTCTTCGCTAATCATAACCTAGAATGTCACAAGGCCAACAGAAGAGGGAAATTAAGCACTACTTAAATAAAGTGGTCCACTCATAAAAACCGAAAAAGACATGGCAAGTATTTTTATAAATAAGCATTTATTTATTTATTCGACTTTCAAGCCACGACTTTTGTCAGAAATGAATTTCAAAATTAATTTCAATTCACTGAAAGAATTTTTTTTATAATATGAGAGAGAGACAGAGAAAGGGAGAAAGGGAGAAAGAAAGAGAGGGAGAAAGAGAAAGAGAGAGAAAGAAAAAAAAGAAAGAAAGAGAGAAAGAAAGAGAGAGAGGGGGGGGTAATAATAATAATAATAAAACGTTTATTTGGAAATCGATGGGAAAATTCAGACTCGAGTTGAGGAGCTGTGACGTCATAGGAGCGGAAGGCATTTCATTGGACGAGAATAACCACACCTTAGCCGGACTGAAGGGATTTACATGAGATAACAAGAGAGGGTAAGTAGAAAAGGAGTCAGTGAAGGGGAGGAATAAGAGAGAAAAAGAGAAAAGAAAGGGATGTATGAAAGAAAGTGAGAGGGGGGGATTTTCTCTTTCTTTTAAATAAACAGATAAACTGACCGACAGAGACTAGGAAAGGAAAATAGGGAAGTAGAGGAATAAGAGAGAGAGGAACGGAGAGAAAGAGAGGAGAGACAGAGAGATGGAGAGGGAGAGAGAAAGAAAGAGGGAGAGAGAATGGTATTTT